>VWZW01005525.1:535101-687520 GCA_013397115.1 Edolisoma coerulescens
GTGACTGGCAGGGAGTCCCTGCAGGGACTCGTCCTGCCGGGACAATGGCCTCTCCGAGCTCCGCAGGCTGCGCTACCAGAGCACCCGCTTCTGAGCCCAGGGAGAGCAGGAGGGGGAGGCCGGGGCTACCCAGTGGGGCTGCCCACCCCAATCTGCTCTTTGTCCCCCGCAGTGAGTCTGCCCCTGCTCGGACCCACTGTGGGCAGGGACTGGGGCTGGGGCATTCCAGGTGCTTCCCACTGAGCCAAACTGTTGCCAAGGGGCTCGTACAGCCCTCCATGTGCTTGGTGCTGCTGCCCCTGCCCCAAGCAAAAGGAGCTGCCCTGCTACGGGCAGTCCCAGCTGGCAGTGTCCTTGTCGTCATGCACCGGGGAGCACTGGGACTGGCAAAGCCTCAGGCATTGCTAAGCAGGGGACGCGCACTTAGCCCCACGCCCACAGACACTGTCAGCTCTTGCTGCACCCCTCCTTGGGGCACCCTGCACTTGGTGCTGTGGTGTGGGCTCAGCTGCTGCTTGTCCACTGTTCGGGGGGCCTGGCAGAACACTGGTGCCACTTCTTCTGCATGATGGGCCACGCATTCGCCCCAGCTCTGCCCCACACGCTGCCCCATAGCTGCTCCCCTGGCCCCCTCCCCCATCTGGCACTGCATCCTCGCCAGCAGCATCCTTCAGCACTGCCATGACACTGGGCACTTGCTTCTGCTGCCTGCATGACCTGCTGCCATCCCCAGCTGGCCCCAGGTATTTCTCCAGCCCCGTGTCCAGGGCAGGGAGGTGCAGTGCTGGGAATGCTGCTGCCCCATGCTATGTGCCCTGGGCTCATTCATGGCCCAGCACAGGGCTGAGCTGTGGCAGAGGTGAGGCAGGCTCCCTGCCCAGTCCTGGCAGAGCTTGCCTGTACCTGGCTGCCAGCAGCCCCCTGCCTCCTCTGCCCCATGACCTGCCCTAATGCAGGGAGGGTGCCCAGTGGAGCAGCTCCACAAGGACTCTTCCTCTCACAGTGCTGAGCCTGCCCCTGCCCCTGTGTCCTGCATGCATCTGCCACCCGCACCCCAATTCTCAGCCTGGCCTGTAAGAGGGGACCTCGAGGGGCACCTGGGCCTGGCTGCAAGACGTAGAAGTTCATGGTCCAGGGTCAGATAGGGGGAAATAGGAGGGTCCCTATGACATCCAGCACCCCGAGGAGAATTCCTCCCTGGGTGCAGGGCTGAACCGAGCTGGTATTTCTTTCCTGGGGAGCTAGAGAGAGGACTCTGCCCTGTAGGACTCCTTTCGGCTCGGTCATGACGTGTGTGTGGGGTGGCCCTGGCCTCGATGTTCCTGCTAGAGCCCCCCCCGCATGGAGACCTTCCTCAATAAACCCCACGCTTCTTCCTCCACTGCCTGCCCTGCATCTTCTTGTGTTAGAGACATGAGCGGGACAACACTGCGGGGGCACAGAATCAGCCTGGGCAGCCCTTTGCACACTGGGTTGCACAGAGCCCCACGAGGATGAGCATGGGGTGGAGGGGGCAGTCTCGGGGAGTAGGGACAGACCAGTGTAGCAGTCATGTGGCCCTGGGACAGGGGCACACAAGGAATACAGAGCAGGAAAGGGTTTATTCAGTTGGCACAGTGCTTGGGGGGGGTAGCAGGGAACAACCTGGCTGTGCCAGAGCAGGCTAACTGTGCTGGCAGCGTCCACCAGCAGCCAGGGAGAAGCCGTGGCGACAGTGGCAGTGGAAGGAGCCATGGCTGTTGTGGCAGATATGTTCGCAGGGGCCAGGCTGTGCCTGGCACTCATCTATGTCTAGGAAAGAAGGGGAAAAGGTCAGAGCTGTGCCAAGGGTACAGGGATTGTCTGGCACAGGCAGGGCAAGGGATGGAGAGGGCATGAGGGGGGCAGCTCTAGGGCTGAGTGAACCTGGAACACAAAGGCAGGTGATCCTGCCACTGCTTGGTCCCAAGGCTGCTGGGTGGCAGATGTCCTTACTCCACCAACTCCTGCACAGCCACAGTCCATCCATCCTGCCCCCCAGCACTAGGGCTGTGAGCACAACTGGGCACCCCTGAGCATCTCTGCTGCCAGGGCAGCCTGGCAGCACCAGGGTACTGCAGGTACTCACCCAGGCACCGGCTGGCAGCCGGATCCAGGGGGCGGAAGCCTGGGTGGCAGAGGCAGGTGTGTGCCCCAGCGGTGTTGATGCAGAGCTGGCTGCAGTTGTGCAAGCCCTGAGCACACTCGTCAATATCTGGTGGTGGGGAAGAGAGCAGCGTGGGGTTACAGCATACAGAGGGGAAAAGCAGCACAGCCCTGTTGTTGGGGCGCAGGCAGGGCTGCTTGCTGCACCCCAGTCCCGCCAGAGCTGCACATCTGGCTGTGGCCCCAGTGCAGAGATGGGCCAGGGCCACCATCACCCTCCAGCCAGCTCCCAGCCCTGGGGTGGGAAGAGCTGGGGCAGGCTGGGGGTGCTCCCCAGCCTGGGCTCCCTCCCCGTGCAGCCCCAGGGCAGGGTGGGCAGAAGCACAAGCACAGCCCTGCCCCGCAGAGCTCAGCAGACCAGGTTAACAGATGGGATATAGTTTATTGGGGGTTCTCTGGGAGAGGGGCTGGAAGACTGTTGGGACTAAGCAGGGTCTGACTCCAAACAGTAGGGTCAATACGTTAAAAAACCGACCAGGAGGGTCCTGCCCCTGCAGGGCTGGGAAGACCCTCCTCTGCCAGGGCTGGGGAGGTGGTTCCCGTCACCGAGGAGGGGGCAGGCAAAGCACACACGTCGCAGGCCAAACCAGCAGGCACATGGTACGGTATTGAGGTGACGGAGCAAGCGACCACCGGGGGAGGTGCCAGCACGGCAGGAATAGCACTGGGGCAGTGGGGTGCTGGGGAAGGGGCGCTGCCAGGCTGCCCCAGGGCTGCTTTCCCAGAGATGGTGCATGGGACAGCCAGCTCTGTGCCCGTCCCACTGCAGGTCACCCCAGTACATCCCAGCTGGCACTTCCAGGGTGGTCCGACATGGACAGAAAGAGAGAGACGGGCAGAGGCCAGCCTGTCCTTCCGCCCAGGCTGCTCTGGCACGTTACAGGCAGGGGTTAAAGTGCATAGAGGCAAAGGCAGAGTCCGAGGACTAGAGGCAGGAGGGCAGTGTGGGGGGGCCCAGGCCAGCTCCCAGCAGAGGGATATCCCCCGAAAAAGGCCACTTGAGCTGCACAGAGAAGGAGAGAAGGAACAAGAGACAAAAAGAGAATGAGAAGGGGAGTCAGTGGCAGCTCAGTGGGAGGCACAGACAAACAGACACAGAACCGGGTGGAGGTGGCTGGGCTGCCACCCGACAGGTTGCAGGATGTGGCCTGGCCTTTGTCAGGGGTGCAACAGCATCCCCAGGTGGTGCTTTGGGGCTGAGGCCAGCTGGCATGGGGTCAGGGTCTCAGCTACCACTCACCCACGCAAGCTGTGCCATCCTCGTTTGGCTCAAAGCCCCGGCTGCAGCGCTTGTTGCTGCGGCAGCGGTACCCGCCATAGGTGTTGATGCAGACGGGCTTGTCCCGGGGACAGATGAAGGGGAACTCCGTGCACTCATTTGTGTCTGCAAGAGGGTCCTCAGCGTGAGATGTCCGGGCAGAGAGCTTGGGGCTGCCAGCCCCTCCAGTTCCCCCCATACCCTGGATGGTCACCCCAGTGGTAGCCATGCATAAGCCATGCCTCTGCCCAGGAAGCTCACAGCACGGCCACAGCCACCCTGCTGCATCCCTGCTGCCCCTCCATTGCTCGTGGCTGCAGCACCTAGCCAGCCACATGCCTGCCACGCCTCCTGCCCCAGCACAGCGCTCTCGCTGCTCCCTGTGACACCACGGCGCCCCTCTGGAGCTGTGCTGCTGTCCCATTCCCAGGCCGTGTGCCAGGCAGGCAGCTGTACCTGGCACTGAGCCACGTGGCAGGCAGCCACCTCCCAGTCTCAGAGCGACCCCCTTGGGGCTATGCTACAGCATCCTGGGCACAGGCACACCTGTGCCTCCAGCAGCCACTCACCTACACAGCGTCCATTCTCGTGCTGGGAGAATCCCTGCCCGCACTGCATTTGGGGAGAAGCAGAGACCGCCGGGATGGGGAGGAATCAGCCCTGGGCAGCCACTGAGCCAGCAGAGCCCAGCCCCGCGTTCCTGTCCCCAAAGTCTCGCGCCCTACACCCACACCTGGCCCTCACCTCTAGCAGGGCAGGCATGAGTGGCTCCTCCACATCCAGAGGGTAGGGGATCTCCAGGACAGAGTTGGTCTCACTGCTCGCCACAGCTCGTGACACCACGCGGCCATCCGGCCAAGTCACCTCCAGGCTGCTGGCTTCATCATGCCCTGCAGGCGGGCAGCCCATCAAAGGGAGGGTCTCCGGGGTGGGCAGGGGCTGAAAGGAGGCCAGCGGGGTGGTAGGGATGGGAGGGGCAAAGCCTCCCCTTGCTCCCTGAGCCCAGCTCCAGGTGCTCGTGCTGACAGCCCATGCACATGGATGTACTCTGAGGGGCGAACATGGGGACAATGGGATGACCTGCCAGTGGGCAGGGGCACCCCTGCAGGCTTGGCTGCTGGACATGCTGCACCAGGGGAGAGTTACAGGGCAGGGAAAGCCCTAGTTCCTGGGCAAAGCAGCAGGCAGGGGCTGGGGAAAGGGGCCGCTGCCCCTTGCAGCACAGGTGCAGTGGCTGGGCACCCTGCCCACAGCCTTGCATGGAGCCCACCATACCCAGGCTGACAGGCATGGATGATTACTGTGCTGCAGCAAACACGGCCCCTGCCCTGGGGAGTGCCAGAGAAGGCTGGGGGTGGAGGCAGCCCCTTGACCCCCTGGCTCACCCAGTCCGAAGTGCGCCACAGGCTCCATCTCGCAGAGGTAGCCGGAGCCGCCGTCGATGATGCGCAGGTGGGCCCCGCTGCGCCGGGTGAACAGCACCACTTTGGCCCCCCGTGCAAAGGCCCCGAAGCGGGTGCGGGGGATGACACGCAGCCAGTTGTTGCTGGTGCCCTGCGAGGGAGGAGGGAGCAGAGAGACTGAGCTGGGAGGGACAGAAGGGATGGGTGCAACACAAGGACTCCATACTTCACTCACCTGGGTGCCCTTGAAGATGGAGATCGGCTGTGCCATGGACTCGCCATGGGATAGGATGAGGTCCAGCATCCCATCGCCATCAAAATCTGTCACTGCACCTCCTGCAAGGACAGCATCATGTTGTGCCTGGGGCCTGGCCCCATGTCTCCCAGCACTAGACCTTGCTGCTGCTGTGGCCTTCCACTGGCAACAGCAGCACTCCCGGCCACACAGGGACAAAAGGGAAGATGGGGTGACTTCAATGCAGGAGTAAGGGCCTCTGTGTGGTTGGCATCCTGTAACTGGGTGTGTTGGCACCCTGGGCAGCGGACAGCACAGGCAGCACCTGGAGGGCTGTGGGTCACAGGGAGCTGCCTGACCTCCTCCCAAATGCAGAGGTTGGCTTTGAACAGTGGGCACCCAGGAAGGGGCCCTCTAAGAGTGCATCCCTGGGGTACTGGAGGTGGCAGTGCTGGCTGGGTATGGGTGGAGGGAGAAAGCATGGCGTCATTCCTGGGTGATGGGAGCTCCAGCCTGCTGGCAGGGAGCAGGCAGATAACTCCGCCAGGCGTGTGGCATCCTCAGGCATAGAAGGTGCCAAGCAGTGCTGTGGCAGATGGACTTCCCTTGCCAGAGCGGGGTAGACCCACCCGTGCCCCGGCCCTCAGGCTCCAGTGCATCCCCTGGATTCAGCTCTTCCACGATGGGGTCTGAGTGTTCTCTGCGGATGAGCCTGCCGAGGACACACACAGGGTATTAATGCCAGCTCCTGCAGTCTTCAGAACCTTCCTGGGCATGTCTGTCCCCTCCTGCAGAATCATGGTAGGGGTGACAGCCCTGGTGGCTATGGGGTGTGACTGTCCCCTGCTTGTTGGCACATCCTCACTCCATGCAGGGGCAACAGGAGTTTCATGAGAGCTTCTGGGTCTGAACTGCAGAGTAGCAACACCATCTGTTGCATCCCTCTGGAACCTGGAGATGTCTCCAAAGGACTCCTTGCAAACCCCTGCCCTCTGCCCACCCACAGGTGCTAGCATCGGGTAGATAACCAGCTCCCACCGCCCTGCACACCAGGCAAGGAGGTGCTACACAGAAGTAATGAAGAATTGACCCCCACAATTAAGAGGAGCCATGAACAAGCTTCCACACGGCTGCTAATCAGCGGTGCTGGGGACCCCAGGGGCTGCTGCAGGCACGATCACAGTGACTGGTAATGATGCCAGGAAGGGCTCAGTCACGACGCCTTTTATTAGCTGAGCCCGAGCCGTGGCACTGCTGGAGTGGAGCTCCTGTGAGGAGCTGTGGGGGCCGCTGGACTCCCAGAGCGGGGTGCGGGCTCCCCGGCCCCAGCGGGCTCCTACCGGAAGAGGCGGTTGGCGGAGGAGCCGCGGTAAGCAATGTTGTTGAAGAAAATCTCCAGCTCCTGGTCATTGTCGAAGTCAGCTGCGATGACGGTGCGGACGGGGGACGGCATGGAGAACTTGGGGGTGGCGATGTCCTGCACGAGGCATGGGCATAGCCTGACAACAGGCACAGGAAGCAGGACACCAGGTCCTGCTTTGATGCCTCGGGTCCCCTCCTCACTGGGAAGTGGGGCTCACAGGTAACTCAGAATGAAGCCAGCCCCCCTGGCCGAGGCAGCTCAGTGGCAAAGCCATCAGTGCGGGGGGAGTCCCAGCCCTCACCCGGAATCGGACACGCCCAGGAGCTCCACTCTGCAGGTAGAGGCGGTGCGGCCCGTTCCAGTTCCCATACACGATGTCCACTCGGCCGTCGCGGTTGAAGTCAGCCAGCGCCACTCCGCGTCCGTGCTGGTAGGGGTCATCCAGCCCTGGGGAACCGCAAGGGGACAGGGGGAGACAGGAACCCCTCCCTGCCTCCTTGTCCCCAGCACACCTCCTAGGATGTGCTCCATCATCCCCAGACAGGTCCTCCACGTGCAGGGTTGCATCCCTGTGCTGATGGATGCCCCGATGCATCTCAGCCACTGCACAGCGGTCAATGGGGCTCTGGGTCCCCAGGGCTGTCCCTCCACCCTGCACTCATCCAGTGCAGGCAGGGACGGGCAGAGCCAGCCCTGCTTTGAGGTCCCCAGCATCCGGGTGTTCCCCCCAGCTTCCCCTACTCACCCACAGCAGCTGCCACGTCCCTGTACGTCCCGTCCCCCCAGTTGTGGAAGAGGAAATTGGGGCTGTTCTCATTACCGCAGAATATGTCAGAGGCGCTGTTGCTCAGGATGGGGCCCACGGCCACCCCACGGCCCCCTGGGGACAGCACCCCGGGGTGAGGGGACAGCTGCCCCACGGGAGTTTGTGCTCCCCATGTTCCCTCAGTGTTGCCCACCCAGTGCTCCCAAGCACACCTCCCCCCGCCCCCCCAGTGTCCCATCCTTGCCCACCTCCAATCCCTCTCATCAGGAGCTAATTGGGCCTGGCAGCCGCTTGTGTCACTCCCAACCCTAATCACTGCCATCACCATGGTGACAACACTCCTAATTAGTGACAATTTACCGCAGGGGCACGCAGCAGTCCCCGGGGTGGTGGGGCAGCATGGGGCGCAGGCCGGCTTGTTCTCCCCTACGCCTACGTTCCCAAACCCCGCTGCCTGCCCTATGGATGCTGTGAGCTCTGGAGGGATCAGCCCCGGTGATGGTGGGCACGGGGGTCCTGCCAGGTGTGCATCCCCTGGTCCTGGTCCCTTCCACGGGCCGTGGGGCTGCCACTAGATGGGGCAGTCAGGCAGCCCAACGCGTGGCACAGACCTGCGGCTGCACTGCCCTGCCACAGCAGGGTCTCACGCTCGCCATGCCCTGCAGCGCCCCGTCCCCTCCGCAGGGCCACAGCAGCCGGGTACCTGTGTATTTGCTGACGCCAGCCTGGGCGGCCACATCCACCAGCACCACGACACCACGGGCAGGGTCACTGGCAGCCACATCCATCTCAATCAGGGCATGGGGGCCCACGTTGCCGCTGGCATAGTTGGCGATGTAGATGGAATACCTGCCGGAGCCCTGCAGCCGGCAGCACCGCCTCAGCACCCACCCACCCACAACTCATCTCCACGGGGACCACAGGATGCCAGCCGTGAATGCTCTCACTGCTCCGTGGGAGCAGGCACTGCTACTGTGTGCTGAACAAGAGCTCTGCAAAGCCCACGGCGAAAAGCATCCCAGGAGTAAGGATGTGCCCCAGTGCCTCCAGGAGCTCTCTAGTCACAGTGGTGGCACGGGGCACGTTATCCCCCCTCCCAGCATCCCCGTTGTGCCAGGTCCTCCCAGTCTCCACCACCCCCTTTGTCCCATGCAGTAGCTGCACCCTGATTTAGCGATAATCATTTGGAAACAAACCGCTGGAGGAGGAGGACGAAGAAAGAGCAGGTGACAGGAACATAAATCACCTCGACAGGCACGTTTATCAGCTGGTGGCAACTGTGTGGACAGGCATCCACAGTCTCTACAGCTGGGGGGGTTGCCAGCCCTGACAGTCAATGGGCAGCTGGGGGGCACCCCTGGCCTGAGCCAGGGGTGGGATGGGATGGGCAAGGGGAGCGGTCCCCCAGGACTCCACTGGAGGGGCACTGGGAGGGGGAAGGGGGCAGAGATGCCCCTGTTCACAGAGCCCTGCCTGCTCACCGTCCGGTCCACGCAGGCGACAGAACGCCCAGCAAAGCGGCTGGCCACGTCCCGGTTCACCTCGTCACTCAGGATGTCCTCCCAGCGCCCATTGCGGAGCTTGAAGAGCTTATCCGTGTAGGTGGCCATGCCTGGGGGAGGGGGCACAGGTCAGTGGGCTCCAGCACCCCGCTTCCTCCCTTTGCAGCAAGGGAGGCTGTGAAAAAGGTACCCTCTTTCCAGAGGATCCCAAATATCTGCTGTCCCTGCAGCCCCCTACAGTGCCATAGGGCTGGGTGGGTGCTGCTGCAAGAGCCCCATGACCCTTAAGGGCCACTGAGAGACACACAGAAGAATCAACTCATTAAGCTAAAATATGTCCCAATGGGGCACAGCCCTGTAGATCATCCCCAGGAAGGTTAAAAAAAAAAAAAATTAAAGAAGAAATCGATTCAGTGGCAGGCACAGTCAGCGAGCTACACTGCTCGTGACAGCGCCAATGGCAGAGCCTGATTTAGGGACAGGTGTGCCAGCAGTCACTGCCAGCCCGGGTAATTAGGAGCACTGGGAAGACAGATCTGCTGCCTGGAGGTCAGGGACGCAGGGCAGAGCTGGGCTGGAGCACCAAGACAGGGAGCTCTGGGGATTCCCAGTGCCAGACTGGAGCACGTAAGTCTTGTTCCCAGGACGGGCATGCCAGGAGCAGGGACAGCACCAGAGGGGCAGGATTAGACCTGACTTGGTCCAACAGGCACAGGAGAGCCATGAGACCGAAGGGCACAACTGCTGCAGGGCACAGCTGGGATTTACAGTGCAGGGTCCCCGTGGCAGGACAGCCCTGGGGGTGGAAGGAATCTTCTGTTCCATTTGGGGTTCCGTGAGAAGGGCGATGGGCAGCTGGAAGTGCTGACTTGGTGGCTGGCTGGGCTCAGTGTCCCACCCATGCTGCCATCAATCAATGGAGCCACTCAACTGAGAAATTAACTCCAGCCCGCACACATCCCTCACACACCGAAGGTCGTGGGCAGCCATGCCGGGGGCTCCCCCCGTGCCTGGGGCTTGGCTGCCAGCAGGGCTCACCAGAGAAGGCGTTGTTGGTGTTGAGGAAGTAGATCTCCTCACGGCCATCGCCATCGATGTCACAGGCTGTCACCCCGATGGCGTTGCCCTGCCGGTCCCGCAGTGCGTAGTACGGGGAGCCCCGCTCATCCTCTGCCACGTTCACCAGCCGCCCCTGTGCCTTGTCGTACTTGAGCACCAGGTTGGGGCCGTTGTACCTGTGAGTGTAAGCCGGGGTATTGGCTTCCCAAGGCTTGGGGACGGGATGAAAGCCCCTGTCTCATGGCTGGGGGACACTGGGTGTGATATTGGATTTTCCCCATGATGGGCACTGCAGAGACCTGCACGGTACATGAAGGCCAAGGACCCTGTCAGGCATCCCATGTCTGACAGCACCAGAGCAGCAGTGAGGGGAGGCAGATAGCAGCACAGGATGGGGCACAGGTCCCTGCTTGCAGAGCTTTCCCAGGGCACGCAAGGCAAATCCTCTCAGCACGGTGCGTCCCGCTGGCACCTCGCCTGCTCCTGCCCAACGCACCAGTAAACAAGTTATACAACGGGCACCACGGCTGCTTACAAAACCCCAGCTGCCTTCTTGACTCAGCACAGCTGGGAGTGGTGGCCCAGACCCTTCCAGGGTTCCCAGTGCTGCCCATCCTGCCATCCTGCCTCGGTGATGCTCAGAGCAGCAGCAGGGCCAGACTGCCTGCCTGCCACCATAGTACCTCCATCCAGCTGGATGGCATCTGTGAGGGTAAAGAACACTCTCCGGGTGGGCACACCTGTGCATGGAAGCCTCCTTAGAGAGTGAGGATGGTGGTAAGTTCGCAGACACCCTGCAGTAGCAGCTCACAGCAGTGCCAGCACACACAGAGCCTGCACCATGGTCCCTGCTCTTCCTGACCCAGGGTTGGACCCGCTGGCAGCAGCTGCTCTGTGTCCAGCCCCACTTGGGCACTGGCAGCACAGCACACAGCTCCCTGCTTCCCTGGCTCCTGCCAGCCCTTCCCAGCCATCACTCCAATAAAGGACTATAAAAAACCTCCAGCCAATTAACTGAATCTCCGGAGAGCGCTGAGTCCTGTCAGCGGAGCTGAGACGGCTTGGGGACACGCTGGCTGTGCACTGCGGGGAGGACCCCAGCTGCTGGGCAGCTGCCACCACCCCACAGAGCGGGGACCGATGGGGGCACTCACGTGGTCCTACACAGGCTCTCAGCTGGCATCAACACCCTGGGGGGTGCGCACACACAGTCACTAGTGGGTGCATGCAGACCCCAACCCACCCACCTTTGCGCACAACCCCCCCAGCCAGCCACAAGACCACAGAGGAGGGAGGAATTCCTGTCCCTGCAGGGCCACCAGTCCTGCTGTCACTCAGGCATAAGGTGCTCCACTCACCCTGCCACCACAATCTCGAAGTCACCGTCGGCATCCAGGTCGGTGACGGCCACGCCATAGTTGAGCTGAGTGGGATTGCTGTCATAGTCAGGCGGGAGAAGGCGGTGGGTGACGGCTGCAAACATGGGCTCGCTGCGCTGGGAGCCCTCGCTGAGCCAGGCCAGGGACAGCAGGCACAACGCCAGCATCCTGGACACCTGGGAGAGACCTACAGCCCATCAGCTCCAGGAGGAGACTCTGCTCCACAATGCCCAAGCAGGCCCACTGTCCTTGCATGGGAGATGCTCTCTTTGCACCCCTTGCCACAGCACCTCAGCCTGCACCACACCACCTGGCCCTTGGGCACCGTCACTCTGGCATCCCCATGCATGGACTCTCCTGCTGTTCACCCTTGGTAAAAGATCACACTCCAGTGAGCTGGGGCTGAGCAGCAGCCCAACCTTGGGAGCCCATCCCATTAGAGGGGCTGGGGAGGCAGCAGGAGGGCTGTGGGGTGCAGACAAAGCTGGGCTCAGGCCCAGCTCGCTCTGCCCTAAGGGGCCACTGGCATCCAAGGTCCTGGTAGGTCAAAATGTCAATCACTGCTCCCTTGGCAGGATCAGAGGAAGAAGGCATTCACTGGCCTGAGGAGTTTGTCTTCTGTCCCATTGGTCTTCCAGAGCTGGGGAAGTCCACAGGGAGAACATAAGGATACTTTACCAGGTTATTCCCATGTGCCTCAGTTTCCCCATCCTGCTGGAACTGTTCCTCCCAGGGTCTGTGGAGGGTGAGCTCTTTCCAGGCAGGCCAGGGAAGGCTTCTGCACAGGGATGCAGCCATGAGAAGATGCTGGGAGGAACAGGAGACTGGGAGGAGAGGCTCATTTAACCTGGACTGCGGAGGACAGCTTCTGCCAGCACTGCTGGCAAGGCTGCAGAGATTTTGGAGCTGGCTCTGACCTGGCTGTAGCACAGGTGATGAGCAAGAAGGCACTCAGGAGGGCTACCCCTCATCCCAGGCCAGGCAATCACCTCCAGAGGGGAAGAGCCCAGAAACGATCTCTGTGTCCCCAGGCTGTGGGTGTGAACCAACATGCCTGCTCCAACTGGGAGAAAAAGCAGCCTGGCCTGCTCTTGCAAACTGGAGGGAGGGTTGGGGCATGTGGCCTGCAAGGGGACAGTGCTTCCTGTGACTGTGCCACCTCCCTGGGCAGGACTGCCCTGCCCAACCAGGAACAGACCCCCCGTACAGGAGTGAATGACCCCACGCTGTTGGACTCTGACAGCAAGCTAGGGAAGCTGTGGCAGCTGTGTGGTCCCATGTATGCCCAGCTTGGAGAGGGGAAGGTGCCCAAGATTTAGACCCTGGCAGACCCACCGGGTTGTGAGCAACCTGCTGCTGCCTCCCCTGGGGATGGGAATGGTCCCAAGGCTCTCTGGGGGCCAGGATTCCCCTACCACAACTAAATAGCTTCCAGGCCCACATGGCTGGGCAGGAAGGGGCTGTTCTCCAGCTGCAGAGGAAACCTTAACCCTCCTGCCCACAACACCCAGAGCCCTGTATTCCATTGCACGAGTCCTGATCCCCTTTCTTCTCTGACCCCATCTGTACCCCAGGCACAGCTGCAAGGGCAGATGTGTGTGTGTGTGTGTTCCCAGCTCTGCCCTGTGCTGCTCCTATTCTCTTCCTGGGCCCATTACCCTGCCATCCAGTCTGGAGCAGCTCTTGAGGGGCAGGGGCCTGGATCTTTCCCTGGTGCAGGGGTCCTGCTCAAGACACATATGATGGGGACAGGGTTCATTGGGTTGTTCAGGGATGGGAAAGCCCCTGGGTGTCACTCTGCAGTGCCAGACAGTGAAGGAGGGGGAGCCTTTGCCACAGCCCCAGTCTGGGCTTACCAAAACGAGCATAGGGGAGAGCCGCTGTTGTGGACACATGGGTGCAGGGCTGCCACATAAGTCCCTGGCCCTGCAGAGCAGTGCTGCCTCACTCCCAACCACAGCCAGGCAATGGGTGGCTGTCCCCAGGCCATTGGCAGGGCTCCCTGCCTGTCCCCACTCCAGCTTCCACTCCCCAGAGCCTGGACTGTTACCCAGGTACCACCCCCCTGCCTCATCCAGCTGCAGCTGAAATCCCTCCAAGTTGGATGGAGCTTTTCCAGGAGGAAACAATGTTCCTGATTGGAGACAAAAGGCTTTTCCCAGTGGATCCAGTGCTTGGTGCCATGGGGAAGGGATGTCTAGCCCAGAGCCAGGCCATTTTGGGAAGGGGAAGGGAGGGAGACTCAGGCTCTGCATGTCAGATGCAGAAAGGCCTCATCATTCCCAGCATGCTGTAGATAGGACCACGGTCCCAGCATGAAGCTTCACCTGAGGTTTGAGGCTATGGGGTTCTGCCTGTATGCAGGGCAGACCTCAGTCTGTCTTGTTCCAGCAGAGTCACGTCCTGGCTTGTGTTGTAGCATCTGGTGGCAAGGTCACCCCAGGGTGCTTCCTCAGTATGGCTGGTGACACGAAGCCAAGGTGCCAAGCAGGGGGAGAGGCACTGGGAGGATGCCACAGGCACCCACGCAGGCTGCAGCCAGGCAGCACAGGGGGAGGGTGCTGGCCCCATGGCAGGGATGCAGCATGTAGAGCTCATCTGACCCCATGCGTTGCTGTGACTGACAGTGCCCCGTGGGGAAGGTGGGATGGGACTGCAAAGGGAGCCATGGGACAGGCAGGCGATTGTGCCCCAGAGCCCTCACCACAAGTGGGGAGATGCTGTCCCCCAGATCTCCTCGTTGCACACATATGGACATCCTCAGCCCCTCATCTACGTCATGGGGAAGGTGGGTGCTGGCTCCCTGTGTGGCCACCCCATCCTGCATGTCACCGTGACATTGCTGCCCTCCACACCACGCACCCCAGTGATGTCATGCTCCACCACTGCAGCAACATCCCGTCACGGGCCGCAGCCACCTCCAGCACCTCTACGACATTTCTTGACATCAAGCAGCAAGGGCCTCACTGCACCCCAAAGGCACCCCAAGGCGGTGACAACACGGTGACATCACAGCACCTCATGCCACCATGCTGCACGTGCCCCAGTAACATCATATTCTCACTCCTACCATTCCCAGGCTGCCACAGCTGTACCTGCCAGGGCAGAGGACAGGCAGGAGATGTCCCACAGACCCAGCAGATGCCTCTTCCACAGCAGCTGGGCTGCCCAGAGTACCAGCAGGGCCCCTCCACAGCACCTCAGTCCCAAGCAGCCCAGACCCTGCAGTGCCTCTGCTCCAGCCAAAGCCCATGAGCTCGGGTCCTGCTGCGACGTCTGCTCGCTGCTGCGAGCCTGTCCCTCCTATGCAGGACTCCTCAGTGCTGGACCTGGCAGGCTGGGGCTTAGCCAGCAGCAGCTAATGCAGTGTGGAGATGAGCAGTCACCTTAGCCTCTGAGCTCACCCCAAAGGGACACCAGGTCCTTGAGGGGCTCAGGCCCACCAGCACACAGCCAGCCCCTTCCCACGCAGGCAGGTACGTGGCTGGACCCCTCTGCCCACTGCCCCCCGCTCCTCCACGGGCTCAGCCACGACCGAGCACAAGTGCCGCTACAAAGAGGGGCTGTCCCTCGCTGCTCACCGCCCTGCTGCCCCTGCCAGCGCTCCCCAGTCCCAGCACACACCCCCCATCCCTGCACAGCCTCTTGAGCACGGTCCTCCCTAGCCCGGCATCCTTCCATCCCCATCCCATCCTTCTTCCCGCTCCCCCCCGGCTCACTGCCCCGCATCCCCTCCATGCCACGGGGACAGGCTACGTGCCCACGGTCCCGCTCCGCCCTCCACCAACTTCTCCCCGGGCCGGTGACCGTGCCGGAGTTGAGAGCCGCCCGGCCCCGGAGTCCCCGGNCGGGGTGGGGCCGCCCGCCGCCAGGTCCGGCCCCGCGGTGCTGCGGGGGGGCACCGGGGAGCGTCGCCCCGGGCACCGGGCCCGCCAGCGGTGCGGGGCTCCGGGAGGAGGGGGGCGTCCCGGGTCCGGGGACGCCGGAGCCGCGGCCGGGAGTGTTTCCCGGCTCGTTGCGGTCACTCCGGGGGTGCTGGGTGGGGAGCGGTAGGGGCATGGCTGGGCACGGCTCCCCAACTCCTGCAAGGGCAGCTGGCGTGATGGACCGAGCAGAGCCAGGGACCTGACCCGGCCTGCGGGCGGCGGGGGTCGGGCACAGGAGGAGGAAAGAGAACAGAGCTGGGCACCCCCCTGGTGCAACACTATTTCCTTGGAAGGGCAAGGGAGAACAGTTTTAAACTAAAAGAGGGGAGATCTAGATTCGATATTAGAAGGAAATTATTCACAGTGACAATGGTGAGGCACAGGAACAGGTTGCTCAGAAAAGTTTTGGGTGCCCCATCCCTCCAAGTGTTCAAGGCCAGGCTGGATGGGGCCCTGAGTGACTTGATCTAGTAGGCAGCATCCCTGCCCATGGCAGGGGGATTGGAACTAGATGATCTTTAAGGTCCCTTCTATCCCAAACCATTCTATTGTTCTATGAATCTAACATTCAGCCACACCCCGAGGGGTCAGCACCCGCTTGTGCCATCACTGTGCAGGTCACCACCTCTCCCTGCAGGGACCTCAGGAATGGCTGTGCCCTGGCACCCAGCTTGAACTCCAAGAAAGGCCCCATCTTAGGTCATGCAAGGCACTGACTTGCCCTAAATCTTGTAGCCAGTGGATGCCCGAGGCAGGATCGCATTTATGCAAGCCTGCCTTCCCCAACATGTTCTCCTGAGGGGCTGGGCACAGAGCTCTCAGTGTGTCTCTGGAAGCACAGAGTGGCTGTGGCAGGGACTGGGATAGCACTGACAGGGCACAAGGCTACCAGGTCACCCCAGCGTAGCATGTTCACAGGTGCCCCAGCACAGAGTCTGGGGCTGCGGCCACTGTGAGAGACAGCAGGAGAGACATGCTGGAAGACAGCAGGAACTACAGAAATCGTGCCATTTGGGCTGCTTCAAGTGGCTAATCACCTCCTCTGCTAAAGCCCTTATTTCTCATTGAACATGTCTGGCTACAGCTTCTGCCTGTTGCTCCTGGTTCTTCTCTCCCTGCTGGATTCGAGAGCTCTCCAGTCACAGTGATTGTTTCCCACAAAGGTGCTTCCACACAGCCATCAAATACCCCTTTATTTCATTTCTGATGACTCCCTCTTGCAGGGTGCCTGGCTGAGCACTGGGCTTGCTGCGTGGCTGCCTGCTGCAGGGTCCTCACAGCCAGAATGTTTGTATCCAGGCACAGGGAACCTGCTATGGGGCACTGCCATGGGGCAGGAACCACGCCTGCTCTCTGCATTTGCCATGGTGAGCCATAATGCCAAGCAAACCCACCAGACTGGGATGTCAGTGTGACTGCCACACATGTGCAATGCTGTGCTCGTGTGCCCCCGCGCACCTCAGCGCTGCGGGTGTGCTCCGCCTGCCAGTGTCCACAGCCCCAGTGCCTGGCTGCAACCCTGCACGAGTGCGTGTGCGCTCAGGGTGAGCATCCCTGCTGCCGAGTTGCTCGCTCATCCCAGCTTTGGTAACCACCCGGGTAATTACTCGTACTAACTGCAAGCCGGCTCCCAACGCCCTCCCTGGGACTGGCAGGTACAGAACACACGCATGCCGGCAGGAAGCCAGCTCAAGCATGCCAAGACTGTGAATGGCACTGGGCATACCGGCTCCCCGGGGCCCTATACCCAGCATGCCAGCACAGCGCAGCGGGGCTTGGCTCTGGCCCTGAGCACATGAGCACATGCACACGCAGGCAGGGCTGCCGGCGTGCCAGCACGGCGTGCACGTGCAGCCGCACAGCCGTGCATGTGCATCGGGGTTCGCATGATGGGCACAGCTGGGCACGCAGGGCCGTGCGCGCACGCGCGGCTCCGCAGGTGCACGCGCCGTGTCCGCAGGGATGTGCTCACCCCGTGGCACCCCGCGAGCACACGCGTGCTGCGTGCCAGCAGGACACACGTGCCGAGAGGGCCTTGCACGCTGCAGCCCCCAGCCACTGCCACCAGCACCCAGCGGGGTGATTTTCCACTCATGGGACTGCAAGGTGTTCCCCAGTACCTGCTTTTGGAGCTCCCCAGTGCCCTTCCCATGGATGCTGCCGCCTTGCCAGGCTAGGATATTTCTTTGGGGGAGAAGAGCAGCCAGCAGGCACCTTGGCACAACAACTGCCATGGCCATAAGGCACGGCCTTGCATCAGTCCCTGGGCCCCGTGCTGGCCTAGATGTCTCCATCCCACCCCTCTGGTCGCATCTGTGTGGGGGACATAGTGGGGCAAACACCTTGGGGTGGGACACAGGTCTCTGCAAGGAGCTGCAGAGGGAAGCACAGAGCATCAGTGAGATGAGCTGGGATGCATGAGAACATTTGCAGGGACATTTTCAGAGCAGTGAGGTAGGGCGCAGGCGTCGGGGCATAGGGAGCCTGGCAGTGTGGTGCACGGAGGGGGGTGGGATGTGCAGGGAATGGTGGCGCGGTGATGGGGACAATGCACAGGAAATTAGAGCGAGCGGCAGCCAGACACGCTGCGGGGGGAAGGGAGATGCTGCGCTCCACTGAGGGCTGCACGAAGCAGGGGGGGAGGCTCTTCTGCTGAACTGGGGGCAGCGTGAGCACCAGCCTCCTCTTTGCACATCTGGGACCTCCCTTTCCCATCCCCAGGACTAAGATGTCCCAGTTTCCCCTGGTCCTTGCTCCTGGGGCCCCATCCATGCCGACCCAGCTCCCAGGGAATGGGGACCCTCTTAAAGCTAGCAGCCCTGATGCTTTGTGACCCTCTGCCTGGTGGCTCATCTGCCACCCCAGGCTCTCCCTGGGGAGAAGGCAGCAGGATGCCGGGGAGCAGTTTTCCCCCTGCTTGCATTGCAATGGGCAGAGGGGTGGCACAGGGCTGTTAACTGGTACTGCCAAGCAGAGCAAGCCTGTGTGGTTTCAGTGCCAGATGACCCCCATGGCTCTTGCAGGGACAGTACCGCTCTGGGAGCAGGACAGGAATCCACCCAGGATCAGCTGGATTCGTAGAGCACCCATCCAGCAAATATCCTCTCCAGCAAATTCCCGCTGGTGCAATACAAACAGGGTGCAGGTGAGCACAGGAATGCTGACTGAAGGCACTCACCTCCAGGATACTCCACTGGAGCTGTCATTCCCCTCTCTAGAGCATTATGAGGGCCAGACACCTGCACACAGCCTGGCAGGTGCACAGCACACAAACACAAAGCCAGCACACTCGCAAGCACCTACATGCACACACACAACAGTCTGTGTGCAGCCACCCCGTCTGCCTGTGTGAGCACGCCGTGTGCCACCCAGATGTGCCTGCAGACCATGCACACACACACCTGCACTCACACATGCACACACCCCATCCTATACCCCTGCTGCTTTTTGACACAAGGAGAGGGCACATGCTGCCACCACAGCACGCTGCGGGATCCCTCAGCTGCCAAGCCGACCCTGGCTCTTGCCTGGCACTGCTTTTTTCTCTGGAGGGGCTGTGCTGGGACATCCCTGCTCCGAGGGTCTAATTTCCACTGTAAATGTATTCATGGATAATTTATCCCCAGTTGTTCCTGTGCTAATGTTGTCTTTGAGCTGAAATAGCTCTCCTCCTCCCTGGCGTTTACCCTGCTGATGTATTTATAGTGAGCACTCCGTTTCCCCACAGCCTGTGCTGTGCTGGGCATGAGTCGCTGTCCTCCCTTCACGGGTCTCCCGGGCTCTGCCTCCCTTGGCAGCCCCATGACACCTCTGAGCCTCTTCCAGGCTCATTCCAGCACAGGCAGGTCCCCTGGAGCCCATGCAGGGATGTAAGCAAGTGCCCAGACCTGCCAGAAACGCCTTCCTGATTCCTCCAAGGATTGCTTTTGCCTCTCCCATTCTGCATGCCCACTGCGCGGTGGCTCACAGTGATGGACGCCCATGCTCAGACGGCTGCTCGCTTCATCCCTCTTCTCCCTGCTGTCCCCTCCCTGTCACTGTCCCGCAGTGTCTGATCTCCTGTCTTGCCCACAGACCTCCTCTCTCTCTGGTCTGCACCCCAGACCATCACACTGCTCCCGCGTCCCCTGGACACCTCTCAGAGTGGGGGTCCCTTCGTGCCGCGGCTGGCAGTGACCTGGCGACTGTCACTCATCCCATCGGCACCCCGTGAGGTTTTGCCTCCCAGCGCCCTTCCCCAGACCCCTCCTCCTGCCAGCAGGAGTCCCTCTCAGGTGCTCGCTGGGCACGGCAAACCCTGGGAAGGCATTACCGTCACAGAGGTCAGGTTAACCCCAAAATTTGTTTAATCTAGTCTTCCAGTCCTCTTCCTCACAGGTTTCCCGCACCCTTGGCAGCAGCAGGGTGTGAATACTGGACCCCAGACACTGCTCACCCAGGGGGGCTCCAGGGGTGCCCAGCGCCTGCCCTGGGACCCCCAGCCCTGCAGCTCCCTCACAGCCTAGCCCCTGCCTTTGCACAGCCTCCCTGGACCCCGCACGGTCCCCAGCCTCTCCTGTCACCGTGCGCAGTGCCCCCGGGTCCTCGTTTGGACTCTTCCTGTCGCCGGGACATCATTAGAAATGTTAATTATTTATTATCACTAAAAGCCCTTTTTGCTGCATTGCTGTTCTCTGCCTATCTCTCTGCCCCGTGCTGCCTGTAATCGGATCCGCTTGTGCTTACCTCCTGCCTCGCAGTCCCTGTCCCTGCGTTCCCTCCTACCTGCTGGGACACAGGGTGGGGGAGTGAGATCATTCCACCATCCCCGTGCAGGACGTGGCCCTATGGGACGAGCTGGACTTGACCCCCTGGGATCCCAGAGCCATGTCTGGTACGGAGATGCACTAGTACCAGTGCCCAGCCCGGGGACTGCCCTGTCCCATGCCATGAGAGGGGACAGGAAGACAGAGGAAGGACCTGGCTGGTGCTGCAATGGAGCCAGGAACCATCAGCTCTTCTCAGCCAAAGACAATGATGTCCCTCCCGAGCAGCACTGGGATGCGGCTCCCTGGCCAAGGGATCTCAGCAGGGTGGAGGCATCGGACTGTGCCGAAGCCCTCCCAGGGAGCATCCCTGGCTGGGAAAGAGCAAACAGGCTGCGGGGAAACCTGGGGTGCTGCTGGCAGCCAGCTGGGGCTGGCAGGACACATGGGGCTGGCAGGACACACTTGGAGCAGCCAGCTGCTTCAGAGGCAGGGGAATGGCCAGCCTGCACAGCTCAGCCTCCTCTGCCAGGGCTCCTGAAAGATTTATCAGCTCCAAGTGGATCCCATTGATGAATCAATTAAAGTTTATCAAAAGCAGTGGAGTTCCTTCCCATAGGGCAGGGCTGGCACTGGATGCAGCAGCACTGCCACAGCCAGCGCTGGGTGAGACTGGGAGCTGCTTCAGGTTGCAACATCCCTGAACACTGTCTGCTGGGCAGAAATCACCTCCTGGCAGCATCTGTGCCTACTAGAGCCAGCCACAGTGCCCTGGTACCTTCTAGGGACTGTGGCAGAATGGGCCATGACGGAGCGGGCTGTGGCAGGGCTGATGGGAGCCAACTCGAGTCAATATAAAACCTGGATCCCTCACAAGAGGCTTCTCCTTCATATTCCCCCAATTTCCAAAAGGAGCCAGGCTATCCAGGTCAGCAAGCTCCCCAGCCCCGGTGCTGTCACCCCCTGCCGCTGCACAGTCCTGCTCAGAGTGCGGAAAGCAAGGCAGTAGCGGGAAGGAGCCTACAGCGAAAGCTGTGGGAGAGACGCTGGGGGATGGCTCCCACGGGAGCGCAGGGAGGAGCACCCAGGCCGCTCCGGGAGCGGTATTGATTCCTGCAGCGCAAGCACTGCCTTCTGTGCCTGTTCATTGTCGATGTGCAGGAGAACAAGGAGCAAGAGAACCTGGCTCCCCCCTGCAGAGCCAGCCCACACTCCTAGGGCCGTACAGCTTCCCTGCTTGCCGGCCGCCGGCAGCACCGGCGTCTGCCCGCACCGCCGCCTGCTTCCCTGCATCACACAGCCCTGTCACGAGCCGCCGAGTCCCCAGGTGCTTGGTGCAATAATGCAAAGCAGATCTAATCCACCCCAGCCCCAAGCGCTCCGCAGTCCCCTCCCCACAGGCTGAGTGTGTTCCCTGGCCAGGCAAGGGGGAGAGAGACCCAGGACTGTGGGCGCTCTGGGTGCCCCTGGCACAGTGGAGCTGACAGGCGGTTCCCCTGTTGTTCCTGCACACCCCTTGCAGTTCCCCAGAGCTTTTCTCTGCCAAAAGTGCTCTGTAGCTCCGCTCCGCAGCAGTAAATCAGTGGGATGCTCACACAAGCACGGGCCAGCCCTGAGACCAGGGTGCAGCAAGGTGCTTGAGGCAGTGCTCAGCCCCAGAATGTGGTTCATTCATTTCCTGTCTGCCCACAGCTTGGTGGGGTTCCAGGCGGCAGTCCTCTGAACTCCTTGGGTTGTCTGGGTCCTTTAGGACCAGAGCAGAGTAGCCAGGGAACCCTCTGCACCCATGTGCGGTCCCAGAGGGTCCCCAGGACTGGCTGGGGTCTGATATGGGTTCAACAGCCTTGGTTGTGGACAAGGTGGCTCCCTGTCCCTGGGCCATGCCTGGTCATCCATGTTCCTCCTGCTCAAACCCTGGAAAGGGGCCAGGGAGGAGCAGCCAAAACCCCTGCCCCCTCTGACACCCCATGAATGCGCTGAACCAGCAAGTTCTCTGCTCCCCGAGAGCCCCGGGAATCATAGGAGTTGACAGGCTCTCCGGTGGCTGGGAGGGGGCTCCAGGGCTCGCAGAGAAAAGGCTGGTCAGGGAGAGCTGAGGCTGCCCCATGCTGTCCTTCCTTCCCATCCCAAGGGCCAGGGCTCAAGCCAGCGCAGGATGCCGCGCAAGCAGGAGCTGGATGCACAGCTCACTCGAGATCAGTGCCAGATCTGGGGCTGCCGACAGCTCCTTTCTCTCCCGCGCTGCTCCTTTCAGCCTGTGCCTCCCCATGGCCCCAGCTGATGCAGCTGCTGATGAACAGACAAGGAGAGCCAGGCAGCAACTCCCGGCTTGCTCTGCTGTCCCCTGGGAGGCACAGACATGGCAGCTTTAGATCAAGGCTCTTCAGAAGCAAGAACAATCCCAGCTATCAGCAGAGAGCGGCTGGCTGGCTCCCGGCATTCGCTCCCGCTGGGTACACGACATGGACAGCGGGTTTTTGGACCGAGGTACAGGGACCACTGATGCAGAGCCATGAGATACTGCAGCTCCCACCAGCACTGGGCTGAGTGCCTGGGCTGGGAGCAGCCCAGACAGCAACAGTTGACCTCCTGTCCCAAAACTGGGAGCAGTGGGAGCCCAGTGCCACCCTGCTCTGTGCAGAATTAGAGTCAGCCTTTAGGGCGTGGGATCTCCATGCCTGGGAAGACTCCCAGGACACCTCAGACCACTCTAGCCCAGGAGAAGCTGAGCCATGGTCAAACCAAACCCTACAGCACCATTCTGGGGTAGCTGACCTCAGGAACTGGTTCAGGTGGGATGCCCTGACCCATCTGCCCTTTCCTGGAGAGCAGGGGGGTGTAAGCGGTGCAATGGGTCTCTGTTCCCATGGGTGGCAGTCTGGAGGGTACCACTGTGTCCTTTGAGGGAAGGAGCAGCACAGACACAGTGGCTGAGGCTGGAGAGGACATGAGCTTATGTTTCTAGTGGACAAAAAGAAGGGGGTCCTTCTGCAGCCCACACCTTGCAGTGCTTGGACTGTGCTGCTGCTGCCATGGAAACTGCTGTGGAGCATCATTCTGCTGCGCTGGCCGGGGTGACCAGGCCATGGCAGTTCCCAGCCTTTTTCGGGCTCTCTCCACACACATCTGGATTTACAGAGTGGGAGAGGCTGGATGCTGCCTGCCAGTCACTGTCCTTGGGTCACCCTGGGGCTATGATAGCATGGGGGCATTCCTGGGTAGGGCACCCAGGGAACAGAAGGGATGGAGAAACCAGGTAAATGCTGGCAGGGGCTTTCTGGTGCCATTCCCAGACAAACCCAGCTCCCACGCGGCCAGGGGCTCCACGCTGCTTGGCCTCCCACAAACATAAATCATTTTCTAATTTATAACATGAATAATTGATTTTGCCTCCATAGCTGGCGATAAATCTCCTGTGCGCACATGCATAAGAAAATAATAATAATGAAAGCGATCAGGATCTGCTGCCATCGATTACCTGTGAGAGGGAACATGGTCCCCTGTGTGCCACATGAGGCTGGGATAGGGGCTGCTCCCCAGGGGATGCTGCGTGGTCCTGCCTGGTGTGAGCTTTCCTTGTCCTGCACGGGGGCACCTGTCTGAGGTGGGATGACTGTACCTACCGTAGTGTGAGCACCTGGGGCTGTACTGGGACCCACAATGGGCAGTCAGGAAGGTCCGAGTACTTCAGGGTATCCCACACCTCAGGCATCAGCGGTCCCAGCCTTGAAACTGCACCTAAGGAGGGATAAGATGCTTGGCACGGCCCCCTTCACGGATGCCCCATGCGACGCCTCAGTGGCACCTTGCCAGGGCGGCCTGTGACCGGTCCCCTGTCCCTCGGCAGCTTCACAGCCCAGGGGGAGCCGCAGGAGCCGCTCTGGCTGCCGGCAGCGCTGGTCCCTGCACGGGCAGGCAGCGTGCACGCCATGGGACATTCCTCTTCCCCGGGTCGGCTCTTCTCCGGTACCACACCATGAGGCTGGCTGGGAAACAGCTGGTTGGAAATCGCATCGGAGAGCTGCGGCTCAGTAGGAAGCAGGTCCTGGGGAGGGGAGCGGGCAGAGACCCCCTGCCCATCGGCCAAACTAACCAGGGCGGCCGCACCAGCCTGCCCAAAGCCTTTGTAGCCCGGTGTCCCCATGTCTGCCCGCCCCGTCACAGCGAGAACCACCGCTCCCNCGGGGCCACCGCGGGCGGGAGCGGGGGTCGCTCTCCCATCCCACCACCATCCCAGCCCCCTTCCTGCGGCTGCCGGGCGAAGGAGGACGCTGCACGGCGGCGGCGGCCCCGGCCCGTGCGCCCGCGGCCGCGGGGGAGGAGCGGNCATCCCTGTCCCTCATCCTTTCTCCCAGCCCTGCCCCCCACGCCCTGTCGCAGCCCTGATCCCCACCTGAAGTCGCACCTCCCCAAGTCCGCTGGCAGGCACCCCCCGGGATACCTGGATAACATGGCACACTGCAGACCCCATAACTCTGCCCACTGTACCGAGTCACAGGGCGGTGTGTCAGCCCTTGAGTGCAGGGGAGTTACGCGGATCCCTGGGTGCTCGGGGCGCCAGTCTGCCGTGCCCTGTAGAACACGTGTTGGTGCTCACGGGTGCTGGACAGTTTTTCGTGGCTGCCTGCGGGCCCCTGGCATCGTCGTCCTATTCACACCACCTGCGAGGTTCTGTGTGCTGCCTGTGTGCTGTCACAGCCCTAGAGTGGCCCATGGCACGATGCTGGTGACCAGATCTGCCTCTTCCACATTTTGGGATGGTCACCCCAGTCACTTGCTTTCTGGTGTAAGTGCGCTGTAGGGTGCTGGGCCTTGGTTTTCAGGCTGCCGTTGCTCCTTGAGTAGCTGCTTTGGGTTATTTTACCTTCATTTTCCCAGGCTGGGTCTTGCTTTGTTTCTTGCTTACATTTCTTGGGTCCTTTGAATGGTGTTTCTACTCTGCATGGTGTTTGCAACAGCTCACTGCTCAGTATCATCTGCAAATTTAATGACAATTCATTATTCAAGTAAAAGCTTGAGAGATGGTGTAAAATGAGACCCTGAAGTTCAGCTAAGTTGGCTTTTGCTTGCCTTATCAAAAAGCTTTGCCCAGCGATTCTTCTGAAATAACTCCTCTGGGCAAGCCAGTGTCCGCCGTTCATTCTGTTGGGTGTGCAGGCTCCTTTAGCTGCCAGTTCTGTTCCGCACTAGGGATAGGAACAGGGTTTATCCTGTTCTCAGCTCTGGTTTTGTTGTCCTTTCTTGCACAGAAAATCAGTGCCTTGTTTGCTCTACCCATCACCAGCGCTCTGGTTTCTTCTCAGCACTGTGTGTCAGCGGGTTAATAGGTTCATCTCTGCCCTGGCCAGGCTGGCCAGGTGACTGTGTCTATGTGGACATGCTGTTTTTGCTTTCCCTGCAGCTGTTTTTGCAAGGCCTCTGCTTCATTTGCATTTTTCTGTTTAAAAAGAGTGATTTTTCCCTTTTGAGTCATCTTTATTTTTGAGCCATCATTAATTTTCTCTCCCTCCTTGTTTATTAATAGACCTTTTCACTTTTGTGCTGATTCTGCCTGGGTATATTTGTAAAGTCCTTTGTACTCCCCTTAGCATTCTGGCTGTTAACTCCTGCTGGTTTGTTGTCCCTTCCTTCCCCTCCTGCCCCCCTGCAGCAGTGAGGGGACACTATTGACTTACAAATCATCTTCCTGTATGGAATGTTCCCCTCCTCTTGTTCCAGGTATCTCCTAAGAGCATCTATTCCAGGTGTCTCCTAAGAGTACTGCAAGTGAAAGGCATGATTGAAATCTCTCTCAGTGCCTTTGACGCTTTTGCCACGCCCTCGAATAGCCACTGTTTGCTGTGGCTGCTGGAGAGTGTCTTTCTCCTGGCAGCAGGGGACAGGGACGTCTTAAAGCCCGCGGGGCTGCGGGCAGGAGTTGGATGGAATGCAGCTCTTCATGCCTTGAATGCTTTGCTTTGCCTTGTACCGGTGGCTCTGTGTTCTTGCCTTTGCTCTGTCTGTCTCCACCAGGTATTCAGGTCCTTCCCTGGCCCCATCACCTGCTGTTGAGCCAGGTGGCCTGGGCTGGAGCTCTGCTGAGAGCAGGAGAGGTGCAAGGTAGCCAAAACCTCTGACAGTCCTTGCCCGATATGCTGGGGGCTGGTGTTGTGCAGTTGGTAAGTGTGCCATGGCACGTGCCTGGCATGGGATGAGTCCTGCGAGTGGCAGGTTCCCCAGTGGAGCTGTTTAGAATCTCCTTGTACCTGCCTTTTTATTAATCTTGTTATTATAGTTATTTTTTTCCCCTTCAAAGAGCCCAATCTGCTGCAGGCTGTAAAGAGTGACATTGTGGTGTGCGAGCTGCATGCCAAGGCTGCGTGAGGTCCCCCAAGGCTCCTGGTCCCCCAGTATTGCCATCCCTGTTCACTGTCAAGGCTTTAAGGTTATCTACTCTATTGATGGGAATATGGATTGAGTGGAATTAGAAACCTCGAAGGCTAAAAATACAGCTCCCTGCCAGGAAATGCGGCAGCCTGCTGAGAGGGTGCTGCGTGGTACTGAGACTTCTCCAGGAACTGGCATGTTCCACATGAGCACCACAGCCCAGCATCCCTGCCTGTTCCCAGGTTCCCTGGGCAGGACTGTGGCTGGCTTGCTCTTGTTTGTGGGGTCCTTCCCTGGACAGGACAGGGAGAGGAGTCAGGGAGAAAACGCTGCCCCTGTGTGCTGCAGATGTTCGCTAGAGGAGAAACGCAGGCTGGCACGCGACCGGGCGGCTCGCTGAGACCTCACGAACATGTACCATGAGCGCAAGCTCCCCACGAGCAGCGTGTTCCTGGGAACAGTGCAAGAGGAGCCTGTGCCTTCAGGGAGCTCTGTCTGCCTCCTGGCTGATGAGCCGGCATCCTCCTGGCCATGACTATGTTGTGCTGGGCTGGTGGGCTTTACATGCCAGACAGCTGGGCAGCGCTCCCATCACCACTTTTACCATGGTGCCATGGCCTTTCCCTGCTTGGTGCCACAGTGCTGAGTTGTTTTGCTAGGCAGCTCCGTAAAACAGGACAGCATCTAGGGCAGCATAGGCCTTTTTGGGGATGCACTGCCCATTGCTGCCTGTCTTTGTGGGGCAAGCTTGGTCCCAGACTCTGGAAGTGGCAGGGTTGCCCTGCCTAACGTAGTGTGAATGAGACCCAAAGCCAGGGCCATTGCTCTGCCTCCCAGAGCATGAAATCAGTCGGTGCCGACCCGTGGCTGTGGCATCGATGGAGTGTGTAATAGGCTGGGGGCAGGAGCTGTGCTGCCCTGTGGGGAAAAAACAAAGTGCTTCAGCATCCCTGCCAGTCTGGGTCATCTACCACCTTGCCATGCTTCTTCCTGGGCTGCAGGAAGCTGCTCTTCCCCAGCAGTGTGTGGCAGGCAGAGGCAAAGCTGTGCGGGGAGAGGATGCTCCCAGCACCAGCCGTCTGGCTAATGCTGCACCATCTGCTTTGGAGGGTGAGGCAAGGTGAATGGCAAGCTTTTGAGGAGCCCATAAATCCTGTGTACAAAGGCTCTTGGAGGTGACATGGGATGTGCATGGAGCAATGCTGCTTCTGGTTGCTCCCCGTGCTGGAAATTCTCAGGAAGCAGAGCCTAGGGAGATCGCTGACCCCCACAAGACATTCAGTGATGAGCCATGGGCTGGGATTCTGGGCTTGGCTGGGAAAAGTCCTTTAGCAGAACATGTTTCAGTGCAGTTGGAAGCTCTCCATGGTTGGAAATGGTGGTGCCGGGGGGGCTTCCAGTGCCCCCTCCCCCCTGGCACTCGGGCTGCCGCTCGGTGAGAAAATGTATAATGCCTCAGTGTTGAAAAATGACTAATCCAGTCCTTGGAAGGTTTGTAGGATACATTCCTTTCTTGCGGTCGATAAAGATAAAGGGGATCGTTCTGCCGCTAAAATTAGTGTATCAAAGAGGGGGAAAAAAATGACAAGAGCTGCGGAGACAGAAAAATGATTGGGGCAGCCCTGGGATGGTGCTTAGCATCACTACGGTGCCCGTGCCTGCACGTCGTGTTCCTGCCCACCTTCGCAGCATGAGGTGCAGGCACGGGCGCCACGGTCATGCTGGGGGTACTGCCCTGCTGGGCTTTTCCAGTGGTTTCCAGAGAGCCACAAGAGACTCATCCATCGTGCCAAGGCAATGGTCTGTCCATCCATCAGGAAGAGGGGATGATGCCATGTAGAATGGGCAGCCCTAGCCACTTTCCAGCCAGTGGTTGGCCTCCCCTCGCCTTCCCGGCACCACTGCTGGCTGTTGGTGAGGGGCCACGGAGAGCGTTCGCGCCTCGGTCAGGGGCTGTGTGGAGGGGAGGCTAATGTACCGGAGGTGCCTCGGAAATGAGAGCCTTGGATGGGTTCCTGGCCCTATTGATCTGCCGGCAGTTTATGCATCCTGACATTCATAATCTCGCTCGGCGCTGATGGTCCAGATTAATGGGCCCAGAGGCTGTCCATCCGTCACTTCACATTAATTACTGAAGAGGTGTTTTTCCAGTGATTTACCTGACAGCGGCCTGTGATGAATCCCCCTAAACGGAGTGGGCAGTGATTAATCATGGGGCCCCAGCCCAGCCCCACTCTGCCTTCCCCTCAACCACAGTGCAGCCCCCCGCACCATCCGTCTCCATAAACCCTGTCTGATGCATATTTATAGGGGCAGGGGGGCCTGGCCGCTTGCGGCATGCCTGCTTCTGCCAAAGATGATGAAAAATAAATCTCTGTCGGGACAGGGCAGCAGGTGAGCAGGGCTGCAGCATGCCATGGTCCCGCGCCAGGGTATCCCTGCGCTGGGGTTTGCTTTCTGTTGTTCTGTGGCTGCCTCAGGCTTCTCTGTGGTTTTTGATGCCTGAGTAGTGCATGGTCTCAGTGTTCTGCTGCAGCTGCAGACACTGCTTCCTTGAGCTAGAGGGTCCCAGGTAGCAGCTGTTGGAGCAGGGCAGGTGCCTCAGTGATTCTGTCAGGATTTCCCTGCTTCCCCCAAGCCGGATACACCCCACCAAAGGCTGTGGGGCCATGGGGTGCTCTGGGCCCCAAACCCTGTCTGCAGATATGTTGCTGCGGGGTGGCGTTGGGGCTCCTCAGCCCATGGCTGTGTGCCAGCTGCTGAAGGAGCAAGGGTTGGGTGCTGGGACCCCGCCTCAGTGACCTGGGCGGGCGCTGCCCGCTGTGCACTGGGCTCTGGGGCTGTTGGGCTGTGGGCGGGACAGTGACGCCGTTCTCTCCTTGGCAGGCAGCGGTGGCACCATGCAGCAGGAGGCGGAGGGCAGCCGGCCGCGCCGCAGGAAGCCCGACATGGCCCTCTACGTGCCCAAAGCGCGGCGGGAGAGAGAGGCACAGGCGGCAGGTGACGCACGGGCTGGGCCCCGCCGGGAGCCCGAGAACCGCGGCCTGGGGCAGGACGCTGGCTGGAGCAGCGGCGAGGGGCACAGGCCAAGCCCCCGTGCCAGAACACAGGCAGGCAGAGCGGCAAGGAGGGAGAACAAGGTGGATGCCGGCCCAAAGGAGTTGCGGACAGCCTCTGCCAAGCACAGCCGTAGGACAGGAGGCAGCTGCCCCATTGCACTGGAAAGCCTGGAGGCATCACCCAGCATGTGTGAGCCATGCCCAGATCCAGCTGTTGTTCAGCCCTGGGACAGGCAGGACAAAGCATCTCATGAAGGACCCGGAGAGCTCAGCCATGGCCACAGGATGATAAGGACTGAGCCTGACCCTCCATCCCCACCGAGTGCCCAGACTGAGGCTGTGAAGGCCACCCCCGAGCCTGGGGATGACCCCACTAGCCCAGCACCCACTGCTAGCCCAACACTGGTTTGTCAGACAGGTCTGAGTGGCGTGTTGGAGCACTTGGGGGACAGCACCCCAGATCCAGCTGGGGACCTCTCCCAAAGCCTGGGAGAGGCTGTCCTGCAGTCAGCAGGGGTGGGCAACCATGGCAGGGTGCCCCAGTTGGTGGGGGAGACAGTGGGTCCGAAAGCCTGGGAGGAGGAGAGGGAGGAGGAGAGGTCTCTCCTGGCAGAGCAGAGCAAGGGTTGTGCCA
This sequence comes from Edolisoma coerulescens, assembly GCA_013397115.1. Taxonomy (NCBI): domain Eukaryota; kingdom Metazoa; phylum Chordata; class Aves; order Passeriformes; family Campephagidae; genus Edolisoma; species Edolisoma coerulescens. The sequence goes on from VWZW01005525.1 coordinate 564,981, forward strand.
CTGGGGTAGAAGAGGAGATGTGGGGAGGCAGGGCTGAGCTTCCTGGGGAGAGCACCTTGTGTGTGCCAGGAGCCAGCTGTGGACCCGTGTTATTGGGGGGTATCACGGGGGATGTGCCCGTACTCCCAGGGGGGAGCACTCCACGGCAGGGCACGGGCAGCCCATCCCAGCTCCTGCCTGTGATGAAGGAGAGCACTGCTGGTGCTGGGGATCCCGGTGGGGAGGGTGACCTGGTGCCCGCTGTAGAGGAAGCGGGCAGCACTTCTGCCTGCACAGATGGCAGTGCTGGGGCTGAGAGCAGCCCGTGGGAGGGAACACCTCTGGAAAGCTGTGAGCCCCCACCATCCCTAGAGCTGCTGTGCCACGGCATGGAGGGGATCTCGCCTGCATCCTGGGCCAAGGAGCTGGCAAGGCCAGATGAGGATGTGGGCTCGCTGCAGAAGCACCAGGAGGCTGAGAAGGAAGAGAGAGGTCTCCACAGCAGCTCCCCAAAGGAAGGACAGACCACTGCCAGTGCTGAAACCCCGAGCCAGACCAGCCCAGGTGCTGAGGAGAGCTGGGATGTGCTGTTCAACGATGATGGGGACTGCCTGGACCCACGCCTGCTGGAGGAGGTACTTCCTGCAAGCCAGTGTTTGTGGGGATTTGCAGGGATGGTGACTGGTGCCTGCTGGGATGTGGGGGATGTCTGTTCCTGTGTTCTCTGGGGTGAGTGCATGGGGTGGATGGGCTGCACTCAGGGCATAGTCAGCCTAGCTGGCTGTGCTACCTGCTCTTAGAGCTAGCCTTCCCCTCTGGTGCCAAAACACCTGGAATCTCCACCTTCCTCCATCTGTCCCATCCCATCCCGCATTGCTGGTGAAGGCTGGGGGGATCGTTCCTCTGTAGTACATAAAGTGCACCCAGTAGAACTCCTGAAGTGCTGTAAACTGCAACTGCACCCTCATGAAACCAGGGCTGGGGATAAAGAAATGGGCTGAGATGTATGGGCTCCCATTGAAACAACAACGGGATGTTTCCTCGAAACTATGGCTTCTTAATCAGCTGTGGCTCATTGCCATTCCCTCCTGCACACATGCTGCTGAATTTACTACAGTTGGCTGCTTAGTGCCGGGGCCCTCACCGTTCTGCTGCCGTTCGCGAGGAAAGCTCGGCTCCTGCAGCAAGGCCAGATATCCCTTATTGCATTTTAAATCAGTAGCATCAAACTGGTAATTTTCCAAATGACGTTAATGTACCTGAAGAAACAAACAGCGTTAATATTGTTACATCCAGCGTCTGTCTACCCCTGGCTGGAAGCAGGGTGTGAAGTGGTGGGTGGTGCCTTCCTAACAGCGTCTGTGAAGGGATGAGATTAACTCAAGAGCACACTTACTGAGGGGCACGGATCCCACCTTGTCCACAAGGCCGTGCTTGGGCAGATGTGTCCTCTCGGAGCCTGGCACGGTGCTGAGACAGTGGGTGGGACACACAGGGCTCGCATTTGGGGGGATGTGGAAGGGCGTTGGGTATCCCCATCGTTGCCTGGCTGTGCTCCCCTCAGCCACTGTCCCCCACCCTCCAGATGGGAGGTTGTGGTGAATGCTGGTGGGAGGAGGACAGCACTGCTGCTCTGAGGCAGCTGGTGCAGGTGGCATTGGCTTTCTGTGGGCTGATGCCATGGGCATGGCTTTGTCCTCGGGGGAGGAAGTTCAGGGGGGATCCCTGTTGTGGTGCAGCCATAGGATGCCGTGGGCAAGGCTGTGCTGTGCAGTACAGGTTCTCACTCCAAGGAGTATCTGTATGGGCTCCCCTATGCACAAGCTCTGAGACAAGTTTGAGCTCTTCAGGGAGCTTCCCAAAATGGGTGAAAAAGAACCTGAAATAGGGATTTATCAAAAGTTGCCATCTTTGTCCCCTGCAGATTCCCATGTGGAGCCTCGTGCTTCCTGAGCCCTCTGAGCTCTCAGCAGGTGCATGTAGCTGCTTGGGGAGGGCGCAGGCTCTCGGGAAGATGGACCTGTTGTTAATTAACAAAAAGAACAAGAAAATTAGTAACATCTTCCTCGTAACCGAATCCTTATGCAATGCAGATAGCTGGCAGAGAGCAAGATTTATGACGTTCTGTGTGGAGGAGAGATTTCTGATAGCGGACGGCTCTTCAATCTAGCAGGAAAAAAAACACCACAGTGAGCACCATTGGCTGGAAGCTGAAACCAGACAAATTCAGAGTAGAAATCAGTTTGAACAGAGAGTAATTAAGCACTGCGACCGTTTCCTTGCAGGCTCTTTGGGCTCTCCATCAGGCGGTGCGGCACGGCAGGGGCCGCGGTGCGTGTGTGCCCAGGGCTGTGGTGCAAGCGAGCAGCCACAGACCCCTCTGACCTGCTCTGGCAGGAGTGTGTCTTTAGAGAGCAGTGAGATGTGATGGACAGGCTTCATTTTCCTGGTCATCTGTCTGTCCATCCATCAGTGAACCCTCCCCAGGATGCCTGCCAGGGCTGGGGACCATACCATGGCTCCCATCCCTGCCCTGCCCCGTGGCTGGGGAGCTGCTGGCACGCTGCGTGCTGGGGCTGGCAGTGCTGAGGGACCTGTTGAGCCGTGCCTGCCGCGTGGCTGAGCCCTGCTGCCAGACGGCTCCTGTCCTTCCTGCCCCGCCACACTTGGTGATTTGTGAAGGTCAAGGACCGCTCCAGCACTCTGTGCTCCTGCTCTCTAATCATCTTCCCAGTGCCTGGCACTACCTGAGTGCTCTGCTCCCTCAAGCAGCACCGCAGGGCTTTATCCTGCCTGGGAATGGCTCCCTTGCCTTCCCCGAGCAGGCGCAGGGTGCCTGAGTGTGCTGCCCTGCACGGGGGTGATGGCCGGGCAGGCGGCTCTGCTGGCAGTGCTGGCCTGTCCCGTGAGCTCCATAACTCAGCTCTACCCTCCGCCGGCATCCAGCCGCTATGGCAGCACCCCCTCACCTGTCGTGAATCCATCTTCCCCATAAAATTGTCAGAATGAGCACTTTTTATTGACTGAGCTGGCTGGGATTTATGGACTCTTAACCTTGCAGCCGTGGTGTGCTCTGCTATGATCGCTTAGGGGATCGGGGTGGGAACCTGCCTGAGTTATGTACCCATTTCCTGGCATTGTGCCAGCCCCATGCTCCTGGGGGAACAGGGGAGCTGTCAGTGGCTTTGGGCTGCACTTGGCCTGTCTTCCTGTGTCTCAGCTGAAGCAGGGCAGTGAGTCCCCTTGGCCACTGGCACGGCGTGGATGGGAAATCAAGGGTTCAGCAAGCGATGCAGGGTGGCCCACTGGGCAGAAGGCGGTGCAGGGTGACCAACTGGCAGTGGCAAGGCTGTGGGACAGGGGGAAATAGGGGTGGCTGCACCCCTGTGTTGTGGCAGTGGGAGGCTGCGGCCTGTGTTTTAAAATAAAGGTTAAAAAAAGTGCAAGGTAGAAAACCTCTACAGCCAATCTCTTTTAGGGCTGCAGAAAGTGCCCCTCTGTGAGGTACTAAAGGTGCACAATCCATTTTATCAAGAAGAAGATCGAGAAGGGACTTGATTGACATTAGTAAGTGCTGTGACGGGGAGGGGACCAGGGACTGCGAGTTCTTTAATCCAGCAGAGAGGCAGAACAAGAACTGCCGGCTGGAAAGTGAAGTCAGACAAATTCAAATGAGAAATAAAGCATAAATTTTTAGGTGCACAGGTGATTAACCAGCAGAACTTGCTCCTCAGTGGAGCACTGTCTTTTTCATCTTGGCATCTGGGGTGCTGATGGGCTGCTCCAGTGCATGTGCTGCAGTCAGGGCGCTCTGAGCCTGATGCTTCCATGTGGCACAGAGACATCAGTCTTTCCTCCTGGTGTTATTGTCCTGCTCCTTGTTCTTCCCAAACGTATTTCAGGTCATCACATCACTGTGGAAGGAGGGGTGTGCTTGGAGGTGCATGTGCTGTTTCACCCCTGCCATTCCCACCATATCCCTGATGGGGCTGCAGAGCCTGGCAAGTGAAGGAATGCTGGTGATGGGAGAAGCAAGTGCATGGTGTGAGAACCCTGGCTGATAACTCCTAATTCTCAATGCCACGAATCCATCTGCAGTGCTGGGGTGGGGTGCAGGGGCCTGGACAACTTTCTGGGGAGCACTTGCCATGGATTGGGAACTGCTGTGGGGCAGGTGAGCGTGGGTTGCTCAGTGCTGTGCCTGTCCTACTGCTGCAGCTCTCAGGGGGTGAGAAGCACCGGGAGAGCCAGCAGTCACCGCGCTTCAACTACTACGGGGCTGAACCTGCTGCGCCAGACATCAGCGATGATGAGCTGCCCCACGTCATCGAGATCTACGATTTCCCCTCGGATTTCCGCACCGAGGACCTGATGCGTGTCTTCTGCAGCTATCAGTGAGTCTGCCAGCACTCTGTCCCCAGTGCTGGGGTTCCCTGCCTGGGCTCTGCTCCAGACGGCTGCCCATCAGGTGCTGATGCCTTGCTGAGCTTCCCTCTCTTCGGCAGGAAAAAAGGCTTTGATATTAAGTGGGTGGATGATACGCACGCCCTGGGCATCTTCTCCAGCCCCATAACAGGTACTGCTCCTGGTTCAGCTGGGGATGGGCAGAGAGGAGGCATCCCTCTCCCGCAGGCAGATCCTGGGCATGGGGCTGACCCTGCACGTGGACATGCTGCTCTCTTCCTGCAGCACGCGATGCCCTCAGCACCAAGCACCTGATGGTGAGGACGCGCCCACTCTCCCAGGGCACCCGCGCCTCTAAAGCCAAAGCCAGGGCATATGCTGGTGAGTGGTGCTGCCCTGTGCCAGCTTGTACCTTCGTGCTTGTGCTGCAACATCATCCTGGTAATTGGGGAGTGGCGAGGCAGCCAGCACGGCTGCTCCGCTGTGCCGGCTGCCCTGTCCCTCCCAGAATGCCGCACTAATGTCCCCCATCTTCACAGAGTACCTGCAGCCGGCCAAGGAGCGCCCTGAAACATCAGCTGTCCTGGCCAGGCGGCTGGTGATTGGTGCCCTGGGGGTACGGAGCAATCAGACACCAGCCCAGCGAGATGCAGAGCGGAGGAAGCTGCAAGAAGCTCAAGGTGAGTTTTGGATGCCTGGAGGGGCTGCAGAATGGGCGGGCCTTCCTCATGCATGCTCCTTCTTACAGGGTGCTGGGTGGGAGGGGGCTGCACCAGAGTGGACTCCAGCCACCTCCACAGGGAGGTGGGGTGATAGGGATGTGGCATTGACCCTCTTGTCTCTGCAGAGAGGAAGCGCCTGGAGAATAAGCAGCGGGAGGATGCCTGGGAGGGCCGGGACTGAGCCAGGAGGCTGCACTTTCAGGCCATGTCCCTCTCTGCAGGCAGGCAGAGCACTCCGCGTCTCAGAGCTGGGATGGATTCTGCACTGCATCCAAAGGCACTGGGCTGCTTCACCGAAGGGGCTGAGCAGCATGTGGGCTGGCTGGTGCTGTGGGGATGCTGGTGCTGTCAGGCACCACTGCCCACCCTGTCCAGGGCAGAACCCCCAAGGCTGCCAGCCGCAGCAGGAGCAACAGCAGGCTGCAGGGAGCTCAGCAGAGAGCATGGGGGGCGGTGTGGGGCGGCCCTGGCCACCTGGCGGGGCCTTGTGAGAGTTTCTGTCCTTTATTTTGCTAATAAATGCCATTTATTTTATTTGCTTGCCTGGGTGGTGGCTCCCCATTCCCTTCATACCGGGGGAGGGTGTGCGTGCCGGGGGCAGCTGCGCATGGTCCGCACTGCTATGGGGATGTCCACCCCTCCCAGGTGCTGGGTGTCCCCAGCGGGTGTGGGGGATGTGCAGGCAGGAGGGCTCGGGCAGGACGGCAGGCAGGAATGTGCTGGCAGGGACCCTGTTTACTTCTGCGGAGCAGCTGCAGCCCTGAACAGCAGGGCCCTTGTCAGAGCACGGGCAGGGCCGTGTTCCTGGCCCCACACGGGGCTGTGATGTGGCCGCGCTGCCGGCTGTGGCGGGCTGGGGGCTTCCTGCCCTGCCCCCGGGTGGAGGCTGGCGGCTGGGACCTGCCTTTGCCTCCTCTGCTTTGCATCATCCCTCAGCACCTGAAAAACAGCCCTGTGTGCCCCAGCGCTCCCACCCTGTAGCTCTGCAGACTCTGAAGTTTTGGGGCCTTTCACAGGAGGTGAGGATGGGGATGATGCTTTTCTGCCACCACTGCCAGCAGTTTGCGTGGTTTTGGTCGCTGAAGAGCTCATGTGGCTGCCCTGTGTCCCCTGGCTGTCCCCCAGCTCGGCAGCAGTGGAGCCGGTCATGACCCCGTGGTGGTGGCTGCCTGCCCCTGCACCGTCCGGCAGCGCTGCCAGCTGGGAGCCATCTCGGCTGCTGTTCCCGGATGCTCGTGGCTTGGCCAGTGGAAATTTCAGGGCACAAAGCTGCTCTCATGTGGAAAACATCTTCCCCGCCATCCGGCATCCCTCAAACCCCGACCCCGGCCGAGTGAGCCTCCACCAGCACGTGCCTTGCCACGGTCTCTGGCCTCGGGCCCCCCTAGTGCATCACTGCCGTTCCCAGCAGCAACTCCACGTGCAGGGACCATCACATGTGGGTGCAGCCTGGCTTGTCCTGGGCCAAGGTGGGTGCTGACAGCCCCCTGCCCTGGGCTGGTGCCTGTCAGTGAGACAGGAATGGACAGAGGTGTGCAAGGAGAGGGGTGGCACTGTCCCGCGGCTGGCGATCTGGGGAACAGACAGTACAGAGTGTGTTGGTGACATTCCCTTTTATTTCCTGTTGTAAGAAAAAAGATAGAAACCACGGGAGGTAAGAAACAGAGAGCAAGGGCATGGTGTACCCTGTGTCCCCACCCTGTGCCCAGGAGCAAGGGCTTTGAGGGACAGAATGGCCCTACCACTGCTCCTATGTCTGGGAAGCTGCCAGGACAGCCTGGGAAAGCCCAGCATGTCAGCTACAGACAGTGGCTGATGGGCTGGCTGCCAGCCCGTGCTGCCACAGAGCTGGCTGGGTCTTTTTGTATGCACAGGGTTAGCCAGTTCAGGGCCAGGGTGCCCTGGCCCACGGGGACCACTGGTGGCAAGCCAGAGCTGCTTGATGCCAGCCACATGCAGACAGCCAGGGAGCTGGTGGCCCTGGGTGGCACAGAGGGGACACTGCCTGGCTGGGGACACATTGCCTAGATCAAGTTGTTCCCAGCTGGGGCCTGGCCTCATGATCGTAGTGGGAAAGAGCGCAGGGGAAGGAGGGGGCGATGGTGGGACTGATAAGGGAGTACCCCCTTTCCCACAGCACAGCGCCCTGCTCCCATCTCACAGAACCTTTATTGAAGACAGGACTGGTGCATGGGGGGCTGAGGACTGCCCTGAGTCTGCTGGATCATGGGGGGCTGGGCAGGCTGAGGTAGTTGTCCTGGGGGGCCCTGGGGCCGTGGAGGTGAGGGCTGCTGCGGTACTTGGGCCACTCTTGCAAGTCCCGCTGGCAGCGCGGGACTGGGCACCCCCCAGGCGGCCCTGGAGCTCATCTCCATCCTCTGCAGCAGCATCAATAAATACAGAAGTCTGCAAGTCCCTGAGCTCAGTCCGGTGCTGCCAGGGCACAGGGGCTGGGGCGCAGGGGTTGGACCGTCCGGTGGCGCTGCTGGGACCATGCTGATGCCAAGGGGTCACACGAGGTTGTTGGCCAGGCGCTCCCGTCTCTCCAGATCGCTCACCACATCGGCACCGTAGGCATCGCCTGGGGAGAGCGATGTTGGGGGTGGGTGGGCGTGCGGGGGCACAAGAAACCTGTGGCACCCCCAGCCCNCATCCAGACTCGCTGCCCATCATACTTGCACTGGCACCGCATCACGTTGTTGGAGAAGTCCGACTCAGCCACCTCATGCTTGGGGTTCACGACCACCTGGGGAGGGCAAGGGGCAGGGCTGGGGGCACCTCTGCTATGCCCTGGCCTGGCAGGGCTGTGGCATGCACAGCAGGGTACAGAGCAGCACCCCGATGTGCAGGGTGAGGGATGCTGTGGTGCTCATGGAGGGGTCCCCCCAGCCCTGAGGTGCAGAAGCTTGGTGTCCCCCACCCCTCCATCCCCATACCTGGAAGGTGTAGCTGCCTGGTGGCACATCGGTGATGTCAATCCACTGGCAGTCGATGTCATGGCGGTAGGTGTCCCAGCACCCCACACTCACCCCCTGCTCCCCAAAGTTGGCACAGGCGAAGCGTCGCTGCAGACCTGCAGGAAGGAGGGGAGGTGAGGGAGGCACAGAGCACCTTTGGGGAGCAGAACGGGGAGCCACTGTCAGCTCTGCAGCCAGCACCTACCTTCGGGGCAGTTGGTGTCTTCCAGGCAAAAGCTGGCCTTGTGCCCCTCGGCCACCTTGGAGCCGTTGAGCGTCAGCAGATCATAGTGGGTAAAGACCTCGATGCTGTGGAAGTGTCTGTGGGGACAGGGGCTGAGCACAGGACCGGTGGCCGGCCAGGGAGCACGTGGCTGGCCCAGGCAGCCCCGGCACAACTTCCAGCAGGGCAGCACCCAGGGACCCAGCAAATTACAACCCTGAAGCCAAATAAAGCCGTAATGACAGTGCTGGCTCAGACGCTGTTAATTACCCCGGGTGGGACAGCCTCTTGGGGACGGGTGCCACCATACCCTGCCTAGCCCAAGGAGGGGGCAGCTCCCTGCCAGCCCCTGCCTATGGGCCACTCACCGGTGGCACTGGTGCCAAGTCCAGGCGTGTCGCCCCATCCTGGGTCGGAAATCGGCTCTTCCCAGGTTGTGGATCTGGGAGGAGAAGCGAAGGAGGCGGCGGTGGCCATAGGGCCACTGCATGTTGTCAGCAGAGCGGGAGAGGCAGCGCTCCTCGTGGGCACAGTACAGCAGCCCCAGGGGCCGGTCCTCCAGGTAGGCTGTCTCCTGCACCAGCTGGGCGTTCATCACCAGGTCTGGGGCATCTGGCATTGAGGGAATCAGCAGGGATTGAGAAGGTGATCCCCACCCTACATAGCACCCCCTACTCTCTTACAGGAGAAGGGGCGTCCCCCCTCCCAGCAGTACCCCATGGGCTCCTGCTACTCACGGGCAGTGCAGGTGACCCCCGCTGAGAAGCGTCCCCCGCCGCTGGGGCAGTGGACAGGGCCATGGCGCTGGCACTGCTGGAGGGCCAGCTCGGTGCCGGCACAGCGCACCCCGCTCATCACAACCTGGGTGGCATCGGGGCTGCCTGCCCAGTACCATGTCTCCTGAACAGAGGAGGAGCACAGTGCTTGCACCAGTCCTTGCAGCCCCTGCCAGCACACACCTGCCTCCTCTCCTGCCCCAACACTGCCACCAGGATTTGTCCCTCCACTGTCCCATCCCGGAGCCCCTGGCCACACCATGCCCATGCTATCCATTCTGCAGGACTCCTGCAGTCCTGGCCCCAGGCTGGTACCCCACTCACCTGGAGGGCATGGCTGGCAAAGCCCAGCCCCAGCTGCCTGCAGACCACCATGGCCTCGTTCAGGCCCCACTGTGCACCGCACACTGCACCCCACTGCAGCCGCCCCTGCACTGGCACCAGCACCTCCACCACGCCTTCCTCGGGGTTGCGGCCCCCGGCCAGCCGCACCTGTTGGCAGAGAGGGGCTGAGCTGGAATGTGGCGCAGACCCCCAGCTCTCCCACCCAGCACTGCTGTGGGACAAACAGCCCCACACATCCAGCTAAACATCTCCCTCACCTTCCTCTTCCTCCTTTCCTCCCTATAAGACCACTTTTGCCACCAGATCATCCTGCAGAACCCCATCAGGGTGCTGCTCTGTGTCCTCCTGCCCCCTGGGTCACACCAGGGCTGCTCTGAGCATCCACACTGGGCACAGAGCTTGGGTAGCAGGGACTGTGCAACGGGGCTGGGGTTCAACAGGCTCTGGGAAGGAGGCAGGGGCTCACCTGGCTCTTGAAGTCCATTTGGGGCATGTGGCAGCGGACGGCAGCATCAGCCTCGTGCCGACATCCACTCTGTTCAGCATCCTGGAAGCGACACTCACCCAGGGAGCGCTCATGGCCAGTGCACCGTACATTGCTCATATGGATGGGCCCCAGACCTAAAGTACAGTAAGGGTTGGTGCTCCCTGCTCCATGACCGTCCTGGAGCAGGACTCTCATCCTCCTTCACCTGGTCTGGGCATTCTCTGTGGGAATGGGGATGCCCATGGCAGGAGCAGACAGGGGAGCCTCATCCTAGGGCAGGCTGGAGCTGCCTGAGCATCCCCGGATTCCCCAGCAGGACACATTAAACCAGTTGCTTTCCCCATCATACCCCTCCAAGCCCAGAGGTTTCCCAAGTCCATGCTGTAACACTGCCTCACCTTGTCCCATCCGGGCTCCCAGCAGGGCCTGCTTCGCTGTGCCGTAGCCCAGCTGCCGGCACACCACGCTGGCTGCAGCCAGGTCCCACTGCTTGTCACACACGGTGCCCCACTGCCCGTGGCGTAGCACCTCCACCCGGCCCTCGCCAACATGGGTGCCCGCTCGCAGCCGCACTGGGAGCACCTGGGTGTGGGGAGCAGCCAGTCAGCAACCCCAGGACACAGCCACCCCCTTCCTCAAGTGGGGTGGCCAAGTGCTGCTCAGCTCTGGGACTCTTTATCGGTGGGACAGGGTGCGGAACTCTGCAAGGGCTCACCTTTCCAGGGATGGTCTTGTTCTTGCCCTTGCCTGTGCCCTTCTGGAAGGCAGGGCCAGGGAGACAGCTGACGATGGCATGCATGCCGTGGGGGCAGGAGTGCTGGTGAGGGGCTGGTGGGGCCACCTGCATAGGGCAGCGGGCCAGGTGGGGCTCTGAGCCCTGACATCGCACCTTGTGTACCCAGAAGCTGTTCTTCTGGCTGAGGGTCTTCAGGCTGCCGAGGAAGAGGAGCAGGGTCAGCTCAGGTGCCAGAGACTCTTCCTACCCAACACGCATGATGGGTGCCCACCCAAGGTGCCCTGCCCACCGTGCCCAGTGCTGAGTCCTACCTGGAGTTGGGGTCCTTCAGCTTCCTGTTCCAGAGCTTTCTGTGCGTGTACAGAGCCAGAAGGTGAGGGAGCATGCTGACACTGCACTACTCTGAATCCCCCACCCCATCATTTCTGCCCTCCCCGGCAGGAGATGGAGACCCCATGGCACGTCATGTTCTCTCCCCACTGGCAATTACTGTGCCAAGCCTGTCTGTACCATGTGTCCCAGCGGGACTGTGTGACTCCTGGCACCAGTAGGGGCTCATTATGGGCTGTATTTATAGCCCCAGGCCGAGACGGGGTGGGAGGGACCAAGGGACACTTGTCTTTCCTCTCCTTTCTCCCACACTTTGCCAGCCATGATAATGACTGTCCCCACAGACCTCTGGATGCTGCTGAGCCCAGGTCTGACCCTTGTCAAAGGCCCAAGAAGGGAATCCAGGCATGGCCAGGCCATACCAGCATCTCGCACACCCACCCATCTGTGCAGCCCTTCTTTGACCACTCCTCCAGTCTCTTGTCCCCACAGTGTCCCCAGCCAGGCACCCGCCCCGCGTGCCCGGGTGCAGTGCCTGTCTCCCGCATCCCTACCGGTAGAAGCTGGTGTTGATGTGCTTCTCGCGGGGGAAGCCCAGCATCCCGCACACCACGCGGCTGTTGTTCCTGGTCCAGTTGGCGTGGCACACCTGCCTCCAGCGGCCATCGTGCTTCACCTCCACAGCACCCTCCATCACTGGCGTGCTCAGCTTGGCCCGGGCCAGGATGGGCTTGAGCCGTACCTCCTCCAGGGTGAGCCCCAACACCTGCACAGGGAGCATGGGGTGGGTGTGGGGCTCCAGCATCGAGGGCAGGGTGTTCAGAAAAGGGGCCGGGGGAAGGGTTAGAGGGACCTGCTCCGGTTGTCCTGGTCTACCCTGCTGGGGACAGGGGAATGCCATGGGCCCCCACTCACCTCTCCCAGGTGACCAGAGGTGGTAGCCTGGGGGGAGCTGCCAGGCAGGCGCTGTCCTGAGCACACCACACCAGCATCCTCGCCATGGTGGCAGTCACTGATGCCCCAGCCATTGTGGACACACTCTGCCAGGGAGCCCTCGCTGCCCCCACACCGCACGTTGTCCAGCCAGATGGGGCCTGGGGACACAGCATCATAGGCCCCATCCAGTGTGTCCCGCAAGCTGTCTGCACCCACAGCCCCATGGGCAGGCTCCCACAGCCAGCGGGAAGCACACTGCCCTTGTCAGACCCCCCTGCCCCCCACTCCCCACCTGCCCCCTACCTTCCCCTTGGCCGTAGGTGGCACTATGGGTCCAGGTGATGGCTGCGGTGTAACCCAGCTGTCGGCAGGAGACGGTGGCCGCGTGGAAGTCGAAGCCATCATCGCACACGGTGCCCCAGCGCCCCTGGTACAGCACCTCCAGCCGGCCCTCTCCGGCTGGTCCCCGTGGTCCCCCCAGCCGCAGCTGCACAGGGGCCAGCTCCTGCTTGCCGGGGGCAACCCAGCAGAGCAGCAGCACCAGCAGGACGTGACTTGCACCAGTGGGCATCACCATCATGGTTCTGTGGCTGGGATGCCTGGGGACAGCCCAACAATGAGCTCTTGGGGACCATGGCAGAGTGAGGGTGCAGCTGCAGCCCCCTGTGCCCCAGGAGATGGGCGATGGTGGAGGGATATCATGCCCTCTCACACTGTGGTGACATCCCTGTCCCTGTGCTGTGAGGGATGCACAGGCTGGTCCCTGCCGTACTCACCGCATACCCCAGCCCTGCACCCTTCACCAGGTCACCCAGCCCTCCCAGGCACCGACAGCCATGGGCAGCCCCATGAACATCACCCCGTGCTCTTGTTGCTTCCTGTCTGCCCCATGCTTCGGGACATGGGTGGGGGCCCCACAGAGCCCCCTTTTATCCTCCACCTGGATTCTCTACCCAACACCAGGATTCCTCCCCATCCTCATACAGCCGGGTCCCCTCACCTCTTCCCCTGCATCCTCATTCAGAGCACTGGTGGGATTGCTGACCCCCCTCCAGCTGCCCAGATCTCCCCTCCCGGGGCCACCCCCAGCACTCACCCTGGCAAGGGATGGCGGTGCCGGACCGGCAGCGGTGCGGGGCAGGCGGTGGCGAGGGACACGGTGGTGGCGAGGGACCCGGTGGTGGCGAGGGACACGGTGGTGGCGAGGGGACGCGGCGGCAGCGCCCGCGGCGGTGGCTCCCACAGCTCCTGCCTCCCGCCGGGCACCGCCTGCAGCCGCTTTTATGGTGCGGCGGGGTGGGCCGACCCGNGGCCCCCCCCCTCCCCGCCTCTGGTCTGGAGCCCAGCCCTGCTCCCTGCCCACCCCCGGCCCTACTCTGCCTCACTGCACACTGGGGCAAACCTGTTCATGCCCCAAACCCTGTCCTTCCCCCAGCCGGCGGGATCTGAGCTACCCGGACAGTCCCTACCTGCCGTGAGGCTGGACCTCCCCCGAGTCCCAGTGCCCTCGGTCAGGGATGCTCCCCCCATTGGGCTGTCCCCCAGCCAGGCAGGGCATGGACTTTCTGGAGATGACAAACTGCTGTGCTAGGGACACTCCTTGCACCTTCCCACTCACGGAGTAGTTCAGGTGGGTACACAGGCACAGGATGCCTGGAGGTGCTGCAGTGGGGCCAGGACTCGGGGGGCGCAGAGACCACGGCAGGCTATGGGATGGTACTGTGGGCCCAGAGCACAGTTCCCCCAGGGCTTGGGGCATCACCTGCGCCATCCCTGAACCGGGCTGGCTGTGAGGGTCCTCAGGCATAGCCCCGTTCCGTGGGACGTAGANCACCCTGCTGCCCACACGCCCGCCGTGCCCCGCCGTGGGATGGGGATAAACAGGAAGCCCAGTGCCCTGGCCGTGCCCAGGGACCGGCCAGGAATGTGCCGGTGGCCACCGGGCTGTTTGTTTGGAGTCAAAGCAGCCGGATCCTGCCGGGAGGAGCCAGGATCAACACGGCCGGGAATAGCCCGTGAGCTCATCGCCACGTCTCGCAAGAGCCTCCAGCACCTCTGGGTGTGCAGGGATGCACAATGCTGCTCCCTCGCAGGGGACCCTCATCCCAGCCCTCTGCCTTGGCCGGGACCAGGGCATGTCCTGAAGCCTCTGCTGCGAAATGGGTCCCTGGCCAGCCCCAGAGCGGAGGCCACGGAAAGCCCTGGGGAAGGGCAGGGTTGGGGCCAGCAGTGGAGCCCGTGACTCATTCGTCTCGACGTTTTGGAGCTCAGTTGCTTAAGTGTGAGGCCAGGAGCTTCCCCCGAACTCCTCCCCCGGCAGATGCTGGCAGGGGTGCAGGGCAGGCGGATGCTGGGTCCCGCTGCCAGCTCTGCTTTTTCTCCTGGGGACAGCAAGAGAGAAGTGAGGGGGCTGGTGGGCTCTCCCACATCTGGGACCTGCCAGCCTCATCTCGCAGCAGCGTCCTGCTGCTCATGTGATCGTGGCTGGCTGGAGGCGTCCCTCTTTGCCCTGAGGTGTCAACCAGTGAGCCCTTCATCTCCCCCGAGGCTCAGTGGGTGCCAGCACCCCGGGCAGCCAGCAATGGCAGAGCTAAAAATACGCGGCCGGCAGCAGGGCAGCCCCGTGCGCGGGAAGCTGTGGGCGGCGGGCGGGCGTGCGGGGCTATTCTCAGAGGGCTGCGGGACTATTCCTGGCCGGTCAATATTGATTCAGCCAGCTCAGGTGCAGCAGCTCACCCTGTCAGCACCGTATTTAGGGCCCGGCAGGAGGCGAGGCGGGCGGCTGAATCGGGAGCATTGTCTGGGGGAGGAAGAGGGCAGGGAGAGGATGTGAGCTCTGTAATCTGCAGCCAGCGGCTCCCGGCAGCAGCCCGGGTGAGGGGCACACCCCGGGCCTGCTGTGGCTGAGGAGTGGCCAGCACGGAACATCTGCCCTGGGGATGGAGGGACGGGGCCAGAACACGTGCAGGCAGCTTCCGTCGGGAATAGGAGCATGTGTGAGGCACGAGGGGGCAGCTGCCAGTCCTGGCTCCTGTGGTTTCTGAGCCGCTGGGCACGTGTCTGCTGTACACACAGCCACCGAGAGCCGGGGCACTGAGGACAGCTGGGGACTCCAGGTACCAAAGCAGTTTCCAGGCAGCTCCCTGGCTCCCTGCTTGTTCTAAGCCCCTTAAGGATGGTCCGGACCTGCCCAGAGCTGGGGGTCTCCATATAAAGAGCCTTGCATGCACCTGAGCCTGCAGAGGGTGAAGGGCTGTTTGTCCCTGTTCATTACTCTGAAATATGCCTGTCCTCTCTGACAGGTCCCCCAGGGCTGCATCACCAGCAAGTGTGGATGGCATGGTGGGAGCTGCATGAATTGCTGAAAAAACACAGTGAGAGTGCTCATGACAGAGCCCGGGCCAGGGTTTATTTCCATGGGCGCAGGCAGGGGCTGAGTGAGGCTTGCCACAGTCATGCAGGGTCCAGGAGCCACTGGGGCAAGGCTGGGTTGTGGCAGGCTGGGAGCAGCCGCCTGTTCAAGGTGATGGTAGCAGATGGGAGCACAAGGGACCCTGCCAGCCTGCACCCAGCTCTCGGGAGACCCTGCTGCCCTGAGGTGCTGGGGATGGGCAGGGCTCTGCATGGGATCAGTAGGGCTTGCTGCTGTCACAACCCTGCGTTGGTGAAGTCAGTGTCACCAATCTCATCAGAGGTGCCTGAAATCCTTGATAGCCACCTGGGCGGCATTGCGTCCCGCTGCTCCCATCACTCCTCCTCCTGCAAGAAAGCAGAAATGGGGATGGTGATGCACCTCTTCCCTGTGCCCCTTCCTTCCTTCTGCAGGCCCCCAGGAGGGTCCTGGTTCCCAGCTCTGCTCACCAGGGTGGGCTCCACTTCCACACAGGTACAGGCCAGGAATTGGGGACCGGTAGCCAGAGTAGGATGGTGCTGGCCGGGCAAAGTACAGCTGGTCCAGAGACATCCCTCCATGGAAGATGTTCTGCCAACAGAGCTCTGTGTAAGCTGGCTGTGCCTGGCCCAGGCCTGTGTGCTCGCTAGCACTGGCACCAGAGCGATGCTCAGAGTTGACATGTGTGGTACTCACTCCACCGGGCAGCCCGAAGATCCTCTCCAGGTCTGGTGGCGTCAGGATGTCCCTGCCAATGACGGATGCCTTGAACCCTGGGGCATAGTCTTCGATGCAGTCAAACACTAGAGAAAGATGAAGGGACTACTGGTGGGCAGCCTGGGGGGACATGGTAGCAAGCTCCTGTGCACCCAGGGCAGCTCTGCCCACAGGTGTTACCGGGCTCTGTGTGTGCATTACGTACCCGTGTCTGCATATGCATTTCTAGCCTGCTCGTCCCAGGACCGACCGCCTGCCAGCACGGACGGGGTGTACTGCGTGAAGAGGGACACGACGTGGCAGCCCGGTGGGGCCAGCCCTGGGTCCAGCGCTGAGGGAATGCAGAGCTCGATCATGGGCCTGGGGGAGCAGTACACCAACTGGGCAGGCAGAGGGGCACCCAGCCACTCCACGCCTCTTTCCCCAGCACCCCCTGCCGTGACTGTCCTGTCCCTTCCCCAGCGCACCAAGGTGTGCCAGTACAGGCTCCTACCTGCTGGAGGGGTGCCCGTGGGTGGCCTCAGTGAATGCCTGGTGGAGGAGCTGGGTGCCCTCACAGTTGAGATGTATGGAGCACTGGTGGTGGGGCAGGGGCTGGCCGTCACGGGCATTGGGGGCAGCCAGGAAGCTGGGCAGCCGATCTATCGCCACTGGGCATGGGATGGGGAGACAGAGGAAGCGGAGTGCAGCCTCTTGCTGAGCCTGGCACCAGTGTTCCTCCAGCAGAAGTGTCTTTGCTGGTACCTACCATTGATCTTGGTGACAG
Organism: Edolisoma coerulescens; assembly: GCA_013397115.1. Classification (NCBI taxonomy): domain Eukaryota; kingdom Metazoa; phylum Chordata; class Aves; order Passeriformes; family Campephagidae; genus Edolisoma; species Edolisoma coerulescens. The sequence continues at coordinate 581,750 of VWZW01005525.1, forward strand.
GGGAGCGTGTGTCAACCTGCCGGATCCGCTGGACAAAATCCTTCGGCAGCTGCTCCTGGGGTGGGATACACCAGTGCAGAGGCTGGCTATGAGGGGCAGTGTGGATGGGGGATTCCTACATGCCAAGCCCCACCACCAGCCCCATGCACTCCGTACCTGAGGAATGAGTTCCAGGAAGGTGATTTGGGGGGAGGCATTGGACAGCACCAGTTTGCTCCTCACCTCTGTCCCATCCTGCAGCGCGACACCCTGCGCCTCCCCGTCCCTGCCCAGCAGCACGTGGCACACAGCCTGGCCATGTGCAGGGGACAAGACTTTACCGAGAGCATCCCTGCTGCCTGCGGGGATGGCCAGGCAGCTCCCCTCTCCCAGACACCCCGTACCTTCTCAGCAAAGATGTGGGCTCCCCAGGCAGTCGCTGCGTGGGCGATGGCTTGGGACAGGGCTCCCATCCCACCTGCCACGTAGCCCCAGGCCCCCCGCCGTCCCTCCAGCTCACCCATGACATGGTGCAACAGCACGTACCTGCGGTAACAGGACCCCAGGTCAGCTGCCAGCTGAGGGGATGGGTCTGTCCCCTGCATGGGCAGTGAGGATAGTGCCACAGCCCCCACAGGTGGAACCATGCCAGCTCATGGGATGTCAACTCAGTTATGGGGAGCAGGCACCAGCCAGGACTCAACCCGGGCTGGGGACACAGATGTCCAAACAGCAAAGGGATAGGTGGGGGCCACTCAGGAGAGCCATATGGCAGGGTTGGGGGGCAGCCCCTTGCCCAGCACCAGCCTCTGAGGCACCCTGGCAAAGCTGAGCAGGCAGTGGGAGGGAGAGGCAGGGGGGCAGGGCGTGGGGTACTGGGGTGCAGCAGAGCCAAGGGGGGAGGGACCCTCACCCGCTGCCAGGGGTGTGTGGGCTGGCCATGGCTCCAATCACCGCATCAGTAGCCAGAGTTGCCTTCAGGGGTTCTGACTCAAACCAGTGATCCAGGATCTGGCCCAGGAGAAAGAGAGCATGCCAGGCTTGGGGTGGGGAGCCGCCGCAGCACCCTGGCAGGCAGGAGAAGAGGCAGTGGGTGTTTCCACCCCACCACTGCCAGCACGCACCTTGGAGATGGGGGCTGTGAGCACCTCGTAGTAGCGGGGCAGCTGCCGCCCCAGTGCCAGCCCTGGGGGTGGAGAGGTGGTGTGAGATCTGCATGGCTGTGCCAGGGCTGGCTACTGGTGCCCAGCTGGGTTTGGAGGTCAGTCAGAGGGACCAAGGTGAGCAAGCCTACCAGAGCCTGCCAGCCCAGTTGGGGCTCCTGAGGCGGCTCTGCATCACCCACCCCAGGTGCTGGCAAACACCCCTTCCTATCGGGGTTCCCTGGCATCCCAGATGTACCTGCCTGCAGCAAGGGCTTCAGGGTTTGCAGGTTCCTGAGCTGCTGGAGCGGGGAACCCTTCCCCAGGGCAGCTGTATCCACTGGAGGGGCATCCAGCAATGGGTCAAGGGCCGACACCATGCGCCCCATAAATGCCTCATACTCAGGATAGGCCTGGAACAGGTCAGAGGGGGGACAACAAGGACTGCACCATGGTGGGTGCAATGGACACCCCACCCAGGAGCATCCCTGCCACTCCAAGGGCAGGGCAGCCCCTTGTGGGTTTTGCTGTGCCAGGTATATGTCCCTGATGCTACCTGGGCATCCTTCTGGGAGAACTGAGCAATCTGCTGCTGAGTCTGAGCCATGTCATGTCCCAGCAGAAGGGAGCGAGGAGGGCTCCTGTCCTCCAGCAGTGGGGTGAAGGAGTAGGGGTTCCTTGGGAGCACCCTCAGACCGTGCCGCTGCAAGACAGGGATGTCCCCACTGTGCAGGGACAGCCTGGCAGCACGGTCCCCCTGCTTGCATGGTGGGAGTTGCCAGCAGCCCAGCAAAGGGTGGGTGCCAGTACCTGCAGCTCCAGGTCAGCATAGATTTGTGGTCGCAGCAGGCTGAGCAGATATGATGCCCGGGAGAACTTGAACCCTGGAAGATGTGGGGTGGTGGGGGATGTCCACCACCGGCGCTGGCCAGGGCCAGGGGGACGAGGGGCATGCGGGGGTACCTGGCACAATCTCCTCCGTGACGGCCGCGCCGCCCAGCACATGACGCTTCTCCAGCACGGCCGTGCGCAGCCCTGCCTGCTGCAGGTAGGCAGCCTGCGAGGAGCACGGCACACGCTGCCCATCCCTCCAGCCGGGATGCCATTGTCAGCCTGAGCACCCCCTTGCACATGGTGACCCCCTCACCAGGGAGGGCCTGTGGGAGCCCCAGCCCCATGGACACGGCCACCAAAGCCCTCCCTTGCCCACAGCGCTGACCCTTGCCAGTCCCCTGCTGTCCCCTGTGGATGGAGGAGAGGCAGCATGCCACTCTCGGTACTCACTGCCACCAGCCCGTTGTGCCCTGCGAGAAGAGAGGGAGATGAGCAGAGCCCAGCGTTGGTGATGGGCCCACAGCATAGGGCACCCTGCCATGCCTGGGGCATGGGGCTGTCACAGCCACCCCAAAAACAGGCTCTAGACACAGGAATACAGGTGACAAGGAGCATCCTCCCCCGGCCCTACAGCCCTGGTCCTAATGGTGCAGCAGAAGGGGACAGAAGTGCTCAAGGCAGATGCTCCAACAGTGCTCTGCATGCTAGGGGGCTGCAACTTGCGCCAGACCCCTGCGCCCTCCCCGGCATGAGGAGCAGTCTGGGGGTTTGCAATGCGTCCAGCACTACCGTGGTCCCCACCCGGCTGCTCCTCTGCTACATGCCCTGGGGGGAGGGCAGATGGGGGTCCCCGCCGGCTCCCCGCAGCTCGACTCTTGCTCCCTTGCTCTGTTACCTGCCCCGATCACCACCGCGTCGTATTCCCGCTGCAGCCGGGCTGCAGCCCCGGCATGGGCCAAACGCGCTCCTGACGGCCCCAGGGACAGATGCCAGCCCTGCAGCCAGCGGGAAGAGCAGACCCGGCTCATTCTTCTCCGGAGCACGGCTGCCATCGCCCCACAGCGCCTGGCCACGGCTGTCCTGCGGCCGGCAGCCTGGACTTTGCTTTCACGGCGGAACTTTTCCCAGGGCTTCCGGGCACAGGGAGGGGACGGGGGGGCCAGGGCAGGGAACGCCTTGAGGAGGCGGGGAGGCTGGGCAGGACGGGGGCACCCGCCGAGCGCTGCCCCGCTGTGCTGTCCCCAGCGAGGCGCTGACCCTGGCACAGCTTTGCTGGGGGCTTGCAGCGGGGCCAGAGACAAGCCCCAGTGCTGAGAGGGTGACAGATCCTGTCTGGGGCTCAGCAGAGTGCCAGGAGCTCCCCAGCCTGTACTCTGGGAGGGGCTGAGCAGGCAGGCGGGGGCCTGAGAGCCCCCCTCCTCCAGCTCCTCTTCTGCTCCAGGGATGATCCAGAGGCATGTGGCTGGGGTGACGGCAGGACAGTGGGAGTTTGGACCCCCTTGAGCAGGCAAGCCCCAAGCACAGCCCTGAAAGCAGCAGGAAAAGGGGCAGCTTGGGGATGAGCTTGGCTCTGAATCCAGCACTAGTGCTCAGCAGGGCAAATTCCGGCTCAGCAGGATGGGGCAAAGGCCCTGTCATGGTCCAGTGCTCCCTGAGTCGCCGTCCCCAGCTCCAGCGAGTGGCATGGGAGCAACAAGGGGCAGTGGCTGCCTGAGTCCCTTGGGGCTGGCCCCATTCCCAGCTGTACTTGAGCTTTGGACGTGCACTGAGCCCAGACGTGCCTGGGAAACACATAAGCTGCCTCAGGATTTACTTGCTGTTCCCAGCTAAGCTCAGAGCTTTGGCTAACTGGTGCCTGGGTACAGGGAAGGGGGTGCAGGACGGGCTGCACCTCCCCAGGGCCTGCCAAAACTCTGAGGGCCCCGCACCCCACATTTTGGTGTGAGGGGGAAGGGGGATGCACCCTACACCACTGCTCCACTCAGGTTTGGCTACACTATCTTGATCTCTGGCCAAAGCCTGGCAGCAATGCCAAGCTAACATTATAAATCCTGCTCTGGAAATGCACTTTTCAGCAAGACAGTGATTTGCAAACAACCTCTTGGCCCCACTCTCAGCCTGTCCCCAGAGGCTGCTGGGTGGCAGCATCAGGAGCAGGAAAGGGGACAGTGCCAGCCCTGGCCAGGCTGGAGGATGGGAAGGTTGCCTGTCACTGCCTGCAGGCACAATCCATGGCACAGCACACAGACACCGAGAAAGCAACCCAGGCTCTGGGAACACCCATACACCCACTTTAATCCTGGCCCCGAGGTGGCTGGAGGCAGCTCAGAGGAGAGGGATGCGGGATGGCTCCCAGAGGCGCCGGGCCAAGTCGCAGGCCTGCTGGACCATGAGCTCAGAGGGGATGATGCCCAGGTGCACGGTCAGCAACTCGTAGCACTTCACTACCTCTGCCTGGTGGTTCTTGCTGTAATAACGCAGCAACTTCCTGGGGAGGAGAAGACAGGGCCTTGGCAGGTACAGTGCACACAGGCAACCCCTTTCTAACCACCTTCCCTCTACAAAGTACTTTGTAAGGACACAGCAAAACCATGGCACCAGGAGGGGGAGATGGGCTGGTGCAACCCCAGTGACACCACAACACTGGTACCACCCAGCAGTGACATCCTGCCATCACTCACAGGGACCCCTGTGCCATCACAGCTTCGAGCCCTGGTGCCAAACCACAGGGCTGGCAAACTGCTCACCTGTAGTAGTCCCCTGCCAGCATCCCAATGGGAGCAGAATCATCAGACAGGACTGGTACCTCCATCACCTCCAGCTTGTAGCCCTGGGGAGAAAAGACAGCAGAGGGCAGGAGCTGGGATGGGACCACTGAGGAGTCAGAGCTGGCTGTGCCTACAGCCCTGCTCCCTGCCCCAGGGAAAGAGGGGCTCAGCCCCTTCCTGGCCCCACATACCATCTCATTCTCAAACCAGAGGAAGTAGGAGCAGCAGTAGTCGCCATCCTGCAGCATCAGTGTCGTGTAGCCCTTCTGTAGGTATCGCCGGGCCAGTGTGATCAGGGACCAGATCTGGGGACAAGGGGCACCTGAAGCCTGGGCAGAAACCCCTCCAATTTCCACCCTCTTCTGTGGTTCCCACCCCACACCTACCCCATGAGTAGTACCTTTCTCTTGATGAAGGTGGCCAGGGGACCCTTGCCCAGCTCTGAGCTGGACTTCTCTGTCACACTGAACGATGGTGCCATCATTTGTCCAGCTGCACGGTCCACATAGATGAAGTGCACCAGACCAGGAAAGTCCTCCAGGTATGTGGGATGGGTTAAGGGTGTACAACAACTTTGGTGCCCTTCCAGGACAGCCCCTGAGCCTCAGGGAAACCACCTTTGCCCACTACATTCCTCCCCTTGATCCCAGTGCCAGGGGACAGGGTCCCACTCCCACATCTGCTACCCCCTTGGGGACACCCCCTTGCCAGGCTGGGTTCCCAGCTGCAGAGACGGGTATGACACCATGGTGATATTGCGCCTGCTCTTCACCAGCAGGAAGTCCCGCCAGTCCAGCAGCTTGTCCCTGCCAAGAAGCACAGTGAGAAGCCAGGACCCACATGCCCCAGCACAGCTGGGCGTGGGGCAGCCCCCTGGGGATGCTGATCGTCCCCATGCACTCACCTCATCAGCTTCTGAGCACGGTCCCGCAGCCCTTGGGACAGGCTGTGGCCAGCAGAGGTCAGGAAGAGCTGGCGGTACACGGAGCAGAGCTGCCGCTTCACGTTTGCCACTGACTGCAGCAGCCTGAGCCAGGGGACACAGACAATGCTGAGTTTGGACACTGGGTCCCTAGGACTGTCCCAGAGACTTTCCCTGGCTTCCCCCTACTCACTCCAGGGAGCTCCCAGGCTCACTCCGTGAAAATATCTTGTTCTTGAAGTCCAACCAGGTGTTCTGCAACTAGAAAGAGACAGGACTGTGCCAGGCTGCGGGGACAACAGGACAGGGTTCTCATGTCCCCACTCCCACCTGGATGTCATGTCCACTCAGCTTCTTCACAAATTTGTCCATGCGCTGCCGCAGCTCAGCGAGGAACGGGTAGGAGCGTGCCACTCCCACCTCTGGTCCCTCTTCCAGCTTCTTCTCCAGCACCAAGAAGCCATCCAGCAGCTGGTACAAGGTGACGGCCACCTGGGTCATGGGACCCTGCCAGGGAAGGGAGAGGTGGGTCAGGCAGGACTCAGTCCAACATAGCTTCCCTCACCTCAGAGGCAGCTCACCTTGGTCAGTAGCACAAGGGAGATGCCTGGCCAGAGCGGGAGGCAGTGCATGGTGTGCGGCAGCAAGGGGCAGTAACCTTCCCGCAGGCTGGCATCCAGAAAGATCCTTCTGGGGTTTGAAGCTTCAGGGACCAGAGGTCCCAAGGTCTGGAGCAAGTCCTCTGCCATCTGGGAAGACAGGGGAGGAGCTCAGTGGGGATGAGACAGCTCGCACCAAAGATACTCTGTAGGAATGCATCATTGCCCTGAAAGCTGCAACCAGTCATGACAGAACCAAAAGAGCTGGAGGGGCCTTGTAGCAAAAGATCAGCAGTGAGAAAAGTGCCCAGGGACCCCAAAGGAGCAGCAGAGAAGAAGCCTGTTGCAAAGACAAAGGCTGCAAATGCCTTAAACCGAGGCCAGTGTTTGCTTGCAGTGTGTGGGGTGCTGCAGCATCCATTGGGGAAGGAGCCCAGAAAGCCCAATGGCAGCAGAGGGAGACACTGGACTGCTCTGAGGCAGGCAGCCCTGCTCCCTCTCTGCTGACAGCTCATTGTAAGCAATGCCTCAGAGAAGATCAGAGCTGTCACAGTTATGCACAACATGGGGGACACAGGGCACCTACAGCTGCAGTGCAGCAAGAGACGAGTGACAAGGACCAGAGACCGCAAAGGGCACTGGGACAGGCTGGGGAGGTGTGGAGCTGGGAGGTGTTGCAGGACTCCGTGCTCACCTGAACGTCTGCAGCATCCACTTCCCCAATGCTCAGCATCTCAGCGCCCTCTGACCAGCTCTCGCTGCCTGCAGAGAACACGGCAGGGCACCCTTCCAGCCCCCCTCACAGCCCTGGAGCCTCTGCAGGGCTGGGGGTGTGGGGCATGGCTGCTGCCCAGCTGGGCACTCACCTGTACTGTGCCTGCTTGGCGAGGGCTCAGGTGTGTAGTACACCTCAGGCACAGAGAGATCATCTGTGTCCTGCCAGCAAAAACAGATGGGTCAGCGATGGCAGTGATGCAGGCAGCCCTTCCAGCATCCCACCCTGCAGCTCCTGATCTCAAGGACTCACTTGGTCATCTGAGTCCTTCTCTGCAGCTCCATGGGAGCCAGAGCCACTCACAGGGATGCTCTCGCTTCTCTTGGGTCCCTGAAGGAGAACATTCCCTGCTGTGGGCTTTCAAAAACAGGGGAAAAACCCCTAAGCCCCAGCTGTCAAGGCATCACCCCATGGGAGCGCCCTGACTTGTTGCGCCCTCAATCCCACTCTAAAGCACCTGCGGGCCAAGCTCCTCCTCGGCGCTCTGGCTGGGGTACAGGTCCTGAACCAGGAGGATGAGGACAAGCAGGTCGGCTGGACGGATGGAGCTGGCGTTGCGGCTGCAGGCCAGAGAAGGAAAGTGTCAGCCGGGAGGACAAATGGCTGTCCTGGGGAGGGTGGTGGGGCCGGGCCCACCTGGAGTAGAAGGCCAGCAGCTTGGTGTGTACCAGGAGGAAGGCATGGCCCACTTCGTCCCCGCCACGCTCGGGGCTGGCGTTGATGTACTGTACCACTTGTCGCTCCAGGAACTCGATGCACTGCTCACACAGCTGAGGATGGATCAGCCGCTCCACGGCCTGGGGTGCAGGAGAGGGGAAGGCTGCTGAGCTCCCTCGGATCCAGCCTTGCAGCCCTAGGGGCAGGTCTGAGCTTCCACTGCTCCAGGAAGCTGCCCTAAAGTCCCCACCCCACCGCCTTTTCCCACATCCTGGGACTCCACGCAGCCTCCCACCCCTGGAACACTCCAAAAGTGAGGGACACCCCAGAGCATTGGTACCTCCACTGCAAAGCTCTGGTCCTCCTCCCGCAGGTGGCTGTAGGTCTCCAGCAGGCCCCGCAGCAGGCTCCACACACGCTCCCGCTGCTCCGAATCAGCTGGCCGCAACCTGCAGCGGTCACAGAGTGTAAACTCACAGGTGGCTGTCACCTCCCCGCGTGGGACGGACACACCAAAACCCAGCTCCCCGCGTGGGACAGACACACCAAAACCCAGCTGCAGCCCAGCAGGCAGGGGGTCCTGCTGCAAAGGAGGGTCCCAGCTGGAGACACCCACTCCCACCCCCCGGTGCTGGAGGAAGGCACCTCAGGGAAGCCACCCCAGCACCCCGACATGCCAGCCTGTGCCAGCGGCTGTGCCCGCTCACTCCTTGCGGATGAGGTGCGAGTCGAGCGTGACGAGGCCACAGTGAACCTCCAGCAAGCGCCGCAGCACGAAGAGCGTCCGGCGCAGGTCGTCCTCGCTCTGCGTCCCGTCGCCGTTCACTGCGATGTACAGGCAGTCCCCGAACTGCAACCGGCAGCGGGGTCAGGCGGGGGCCGGCCAGGGGTCCCTGGTCCCCGGTGCCGGTCCTACCGTGTGCAGGACGTGGAGGTGCCGCCCGCCCTCCGTGGCGAAGCAGGTGTAGGTGTCGGAGAGTTTCTCCAGCAGCGCGGCGCAGGAAATGATGAGGGGGGCGAAGAGGGTGTTGAGGCTGTCCTCCAGCGCCGGGCCCTGCGCCACACGCTCCCGGTCAGCGCCCACGCGCGACCGCGCACCCTGCGCTCCCTTCCCCGCACCCGCACCGCCCCGTCCCGCCCCACCTGCCCGGCGTGGGACGACCGCAGCCGGCGGAGGAAGGCGGCATCGGCCCAGTAGAAGAGCAGCTCGGCCGCGGTGCTGGCGATCAGGACGCAGCGCATGGCCCGCGGCGGGGGGAACACCGGGACCGGGACACCGGGACCGCGCGGCTCCACCCGCCCCGCGCCGCTTCCTGCGCCGCCGCGCGTGACCGCCGCGCCCACGCGCGCAGCGCCCCNGGGCAGGACATGTTCCCGGCCCACCGCTCCGCTCCGGGATGTATAATTTAATAATCAACATTTCCCGCCGCGGAGCCCGAGCCCGCGCCCGCCCGCCAGGGGCGGCCCCCGGCGCCCCCTCCTCTGCCCTGCCCCGCCCCGCCCCGCCCGGTGCATCTCGCGGCGGGCCAGGCCGGCTGGCGGCATCCCGACGGCAGTAGAGGGAGCTGCTTCCATGCGCTTGCTGCACCGGGGCACTGCCCGCCTCCAGGAAAGGGGGTCCGGCTGCTGGAGGGGTCATCCCAAGGGGCAGCGGGACCAGGGGGTCGGGGAGGGTGTCCGTCCCGGGATATACCGGGGCTCAGCACCCCAACCCTTCCTGCAGCCAGTGGGCACCAGAGCCCGGGTGCTTCTCGCAGCTCACGGGACAGATGGTGGCAGGCCCTGCAAATCGGCTGTCACACTGCTCTGGCGGGATGGTGGCCAGGGCATGTGGAGCTCCGTGGTCACAGGGCAGGAGTGGTGCCAAGGTGGAGGACATCCTGGGGGTGAGGATGAGGGCATGGCGTGGAGCTGCCCAACACGGCCCTACGGCGAGGCTGTGTGGGCTGCCAAGGAGGCAGCGTGACCTGGGCAGTGCATGGGGGAAGGAGTGGGGCTGGCGAGTCCATTGTGGGCCGCGGGCTATCGGTACCGACAGGCCAGCGCGTTCACATTCTTCACCACGTAGAAGCTCATGGTCAGCGGGGGGATGACCAGAGTGCGGCCGGCCCGCAGCGGGCGAGGCTTCAGCTCGGGGAGAGTCCCGTCATCCACCATGGCCAGTGGCTGCCCGTTGAGCTGGACCGACCTGTGGGACCAGGAGAGGGTCAGCGCAGTGGCACTGAGGATGGGACAGTGGTGGCAGTCCCAGCCACCAGCATCAAACTTACTTGGAGTGGAGCCCGTCCTTGCCATAGGGCTGCAGCAGGTACTGGTGGACAATCTTATCCCGCAGCGTCCCTGCCAGCTTGATTTTCTTCCGGGAGCGATGCAGGTTGATGATGTAAAGGGTGATGGATCCCCGGACATAGTTGTGGCTGCAAAGGGGAGAGTGGGAGATGAGGGCTGTGCTGCCATGTGCCCAGGGAGCATCACCTCCAAGAAGGGGCTTGGGGGTCTCTGCAAGAACTGGCCTCATGCAGACATCCAGATTCACCATCCTGCTGCCCCTTCACAGGGAGATGCCACCTTCCCATCATGAAGCCTGGCTCTGTGATGACACCTTTCAACCCCCCCTCTTCAGCCAGCAGTGACACTGCACAAGAGGGTGCTGCAACGGTGTCCAGAGTGGGGGTGGCCCAGGACAGAGTGTCAGTCCCAGGACAGCCCCCCCAACCTTGCAAGGAGGAGGCTGAGAACGGAGGGGAGCTCTGTGTGTGAGTGGCGTCTGCCCCCGCCACCCCAGGCACCTGACAGACAGGTCCAGACACTGATCCTCTGTCCCTGCCTAATCAGGCAGCCCCGAACAAAGGCTATAAAGCACTTTGCACCTGTCAGTTACTGGACAAGGTTTCCTACCGAGCTGGAGGCATGTTGAAAGCATCTGGACTGTGTAAAGAAACAGCCTCTCCTCCTCCACAATAGCAACTTGTGTCCGCGGAGGAGGTGGCCGCCCCCCCGGCTCGCTGAGGTGCTTTCAAAGACCTTATCAGCGAAACAATAACCAGGCCAGGCTCCCCGGCAGCTCGGCCTGGCGGGTAACCCGACCGACCGGGGGCCCCTCGTGTGAAATCCACTCCCTTGATCTCTGCTGCCCAGGCTGCCCGGCGGCCACCGCACCGGTCCCAGCCGGCCCCGTTCCCAGGCGCGGGCTTGCCACGACTTTCATCGGAGGCATCGCCATCCCTGCAGTCTCCCTTCAGTGTGACAGCGGCCAGAGCAGCACCCGAGTGAGTATCCTGGGAAGCCAACCCGCCCCAGCGTGTCCTTGTTGGTCCCCATCTCCTGGGGATACCACTCATCCCAGCCTGTAACCCTCAGCCTTCCTTGCTCCGCTTACTTGTGGTAGCTGGTGCAGTGGGCATAAATCCGGAGCTTGTCGCGAATGACTCTGCCGGGCCGGGGTTTCCTCTGGAGACCGGCCACGTGGATCGCCAGCACCTTGGGACCAATGAGGCGCTTGTAGAGCAGGGACAGCCAGTAGTCCTGGGGGGCAGAGGGGACAGTCAGCAGCACAACAGTCCCCCTACTCACAGAGGGCGTGGGCAGGAAAGGCTGGCTCCCCTGCTTGCAGCCTAGCAAAATTTTGGCTGTTGGGGTGAAAATGTTGTGTGCCAGATGTCTGCCTTGGGAGGAGCTTTTTTTGAGCAGTCCAAGCCATAATGGCATGGATGTTTCCAGGAAAGAGATTCAGGGAGGAATACATTGCCCACGCTGAGAGACACGGGTACCCTCTAAAGGAGCTCAGCTTTTGGCTGGGCTGCAGAGCATGGGGGGCAGCAGAAGTACCCTCCCTCACACCCACGGACACACACAGAGCCATGCTGTGGAGCTGCACACCAGCTCCAGCTGATGCACAGGGTGGTGATGTCTCTGGAGCAGGCTCTTCCCCCACTCTTTACACAGAGCTGGAGCACAGCAGAGCTCTCCCCTGTTCTTTGTCTCTATTCATGGCACACCAGCTTTTGGGACTGCTGAGGGTGCCCAGCTTCCCAGAGGTATTTCTCCCATTTTAAAGCCTCCTGTGGAGCATGGGGAAGCCAAGCACTCAGACCCTACACACATGCAGAAATGATGCAGCCTTAATTACGTCACTACACACTACTTTTTCCCTCAGGGCACGGCCTCGCTCGGCACACAGGATGGGCCCCAAGCCCTGGGGAGGGAGGTGAGGCTGTGTGGTGAGGAGGCCGCTGCCGGCAGGGCCCCCCACTCATCTGCTGCAGAAGCTGGGAGGTGTGTGGTAAATGAAGCAGGGTTGTGGGAAGGGAAAGGGCAGGCTCAGGCCCTTGCCTGCTGTTCTGCAGGATGGGGCTCTGGCCCCGCTGCTGCTCCAGGCACACCAGGTGATGCTGGGGAGATGGAGCCTTGCCATGCTTCTCTGAGTGCTGTCTGTGGGTGCTGAGGCACAGGAGCACTCTGGATAAATGCCCTCTGAACAGCCCAGACTGGATGTCCTACCAGGGCCATGTGCCCCAGGGTAATTGGGATGATCCCACCCTCCCTGCTGGCCATGTCAAACATCAAGCAGCCATGGTCACACTAGCACCAGGAGATGCTCTGCCCGTCAGGTCTGACCTGCACAGTGAGGAGGAAACGAGTATTGAACAAGCACCCTGTGGCTCTGCACAGTGCCTGGGAGGGCAAGGAGAGCCCTGCGTGGTCAGGATAGTGCCAGGAAGGGGTCTTGTATCCCAGAAGGGCATGTGGTTGGGAAGGGGGTCTCCAGACCCCCAGGATGCAGGGCAGAATGGGCAGGTGGAAGTGCAGATATCTCATATAGACTCAGTTATCCATCCTGTGCATCAGGAGCCCTCACACAGCCCCTGATTAACATGCATTTTGGGTAAAGAGGTCAGCATATAAAAACGAGCAGTGGGGCACCAGTGACCAGCACAAAGCCAAAACCCCACCAGCCAGACTGGACTGCCAGCCCCATGCTCTCTCCAGCTCAGCAGAAGCTGATCTGTTCCATCAGCACTTAGCTGGTCTGGCAAAGAGAGATCCAGACACACTTCTCACTTTCTGGGCAAGATTTTGGCACAATGCTGGAGGAAAAGCCACTTTCTGTTCTCTTCTTGCTACTCTCAGCCAAAACCACGGGGCTTTGTGCCACACCAGCCTGGTAACTGCTTCCTCTGCAAACCCTGGGCCCTGAAGGAGATGTGAGCGTGAAGGGAGAGGCTCGTGTAGCCTGAGAAGGCTCAGCCACAAGGCCAAAGCTCCCAGAGAGAATGAGCTGCAGTTGCTCAGTGCTGCTTATGTGTGCTGTCAACGAGGCCACGCCACTGTCCCTGACCCTGCTGGCTGGCTGGGCTGCTCTACAGCCTGGGGATGTCCCTGCCTGCACCAAGCTTCTGTGGGAAGCAGTGCCAGCCTGTGCTGCTCAGGCTCACAGCAGGCAGGAGAAACAGTACTCCTGTCTCTCTGGCGAGCCACCCTGATTAGCGGAGTCATTAGATGACTTGAGTTTGCAGTGAGGACAAAGATAAGCACAGACTTCAGCGTTTAGCCCCAGGGTCATGAGTTAAAACTAAGTTTGGTGTCCTGAGCTACCTGTCAGGTCAGGCTCTTAGGTCTTTTCTAGAAGCCCTCTTGGGGTTTCTCACCTCCTCTCCATATTTCCACTGATGAGATGCTGCTTTCACCCACAAGTGACGGGAGTGATAGAGGCCAGACTCTCAGTGTCTGCCCTCAGAATTTCCATAAGGATCTCAAGAGCTGTTCCGCAGGGGGCTCTTGATGGTCTTGCCTCCATGGGGAGCTGGCACCAGCAGCTCCAGCCTCCAGCTGAGCACCCACCCCTCTGGGCTGGGTGGTCCCCAGGGATTTGCTGCTTTGACATCAGTGTCCCTCCACTCAAGGCTCAGCAGCAGCGAGGTTTGTAATGTGGGGATGCTGGGAGCTGCCCAGCCCCATGACCTGCCCCAGCTGCTGCCAAGTCTCACATCTCAGCACATGCTCTTCCCAAGGATGCTCTGACAAACCCTGCAGAGCTGGGGGAGTTGAGCCCCAGGCTCCTGCCATGATGGCTCATGGGCAGAGCTGTGCCATTCAGCATGTCCCCAGCCGGGCACAAAGACAGATGCTTGTCTCTCTGAAAAGTGTTGTCTATGTTTTGTGAGCTTCTGACCCAGCTAAGGGTACCCAGCTTTTCTGAGAAAAACCGTGCAGGTGCCATGAGATGGGTAAGGCAGTCAGCAGTGATTTAGGGTGAGCTGTTCTGCAAAGGATGAGGTGATCACAGCTGAGTGTGCAGTATTTCAGCACAGGCAATGCCTCCAGGGCAGTGTGGGGACCACTGTGTCCCTCTAACATCTGCAGGAGGTGAGGGGAGAGCAGTGATTTTACCTCGCCTTGCTGGCAAAGCTAGCTCCGAAGTCTCAGTTTCAAGAAGGATGTGAAAATACCAAAGAGAGTTCAAAGGAGGGCCAGAAAAATGACCCGGGGCTGAAAAAGGAGTCGTCAGCCCTGGCCTCAAGGCACTTGAGCTCTTCAGCTCACTGCAGGGAAGCACTGAAGACAGCTGCAGCTTTTCGCGTCATCGCAAATCCACTTGTGTGAGGGGCCAAAATGATGTTATTCACAATAAATTACCAGGACCTGGTGACACCAAGCACTTGGATGATGAATTACACACACACACCTAGCATGACTGAAACAAACCTGCTGAGGGCAGACACTTTCCCCAGCTGGGCTGGTGCTCCAGGGCTGCTTCTTCCACTGGCGTGAGTGAACCCCAGTCAAAATCACACCAGGGCTGCTGGGCACCCACAGCTACCAGCTCCTGTTCAAATGGGACAACCTTGGGAAATAGTTGCTCTTGAAACCCAGTTTGGCTGCAATCAGGATGGCTTTCCCACTGATAAGTGACCTCTTCCTGAGACCCCGGCAGCAGGTGGCACCCGCTCCCATGTGGCACACCCTGTGCAAGCAAGTTCCCCAGGCTGGCAGTGCCCACACACCCCTTGCAAAGATGTGCAGTGTGGTGCTGCACATCCTGTCAGGGGCAGCCCCAGCAATGTCCAGGGAGACAGGTTGCTCCAACCAGTGCAACTGCAGAAAGGGTTTGTCTTTTGGAGTCACAGAAGACTCTTGTTGAGAGGGCTGAGCCAGCAATACAGCTGTAGCAGTAGAGGAGGAGTAGCAGAGAGGAATCTGGTTTGTTATTAGTCCCACGGGAATCGAGGGATCTTTCTCAGTTTAATTACTCTGCAGACCCATCAAGCAGCACTGCAGGTGAGGAACACCTGAAGGCAGAGCCCTCGTGTGCCTCAGGAGGTCTCCTGTCTGGGACCCCTGATTTGTGGGCAGGAGGGGTGCTTGTGCTGAGTGAGCTGATGTGCAGAGCTCAGGTAGCCTCATCTTCTGAGCCCCACGGGGCCAGTGAAGATGTACAAGCTTTCCACTAGAGAGGGAAAGCCCAGAGGGTCCCACTTGATCTCTTTGCACATTTTACTTCATTGCAGGAGTTTTAGAGATTTCCAGTGTTGGAAACAAGGTTGATTAGGCAGACCCTGAGGCAGAACTATTACCCAGACCCTCCTGTCTGCCAAGCCATCAGGAGAAGTGCAGGAGTTATCCCCACGCTCTCTCCTAGAGGCAGCAAAGCAGCTCTGCTGCCTACCTGAGTTTGCTCAACTCTGCTCTGCACGTGTGAGAAGACGTTTCCATAAGCAGAAAACCAGAGTAAAAGAGCCATAGCCCTTCAGTCTCCTGGGGACTGTAACCAGCAAAGGCAGCTGAACTTCAAACGAGTCAGCTGTGAGCCTATGGTGCACAGCCTCCTCTGGCTGGGGCTGCCAGGGCATAGCTCTCTGTTCCCAAGTCACCAGCAGCATCAGCTGGCTGCTGCTCACCCTGTTCCTCTTCCTGTTGCTTCTTCCTGCTTCTGAAGCTGCCCAGGTTCTTCCCCTGTGCTTTACGCACAGTCGAGTTTCAACAGCCTGTTACAGAGAGCTCCCTTCCTGCACCTTCATCTGCATTTTTCCTCAGTCCCAGCAACCTCTATGGAGATAAGGGCTGGCTAGTGTGAACTTCACAGGACAGAGAGCTTTGCTCTTTTATCCCTTTGTTGAGCCTGATGGCTTGTTTTTGGCAAAAGCATCTTACAGAAAAGTAGTGATTGTGGTTGTGAGGACTTGGAGGGACGGAGAAGCTGCCATTTCCCAGGGAGCCTCTTCCGGCAGTTGCGTATCCGCACTGTTAACAATCCCGCTCCTTATTTTTGTATTGAATTTGTCTGGCTGCAGCTTCCAACCAGTGGTTCTTGTTCTTTCTTTTTCCACTAGATTAAAGAGATCCTCAGCATGCAAAGCTTTCTCCCCATGGAGGTCCTTACATCCTGTTCAAGCCATAGCTGCTCGTTCCTTCAGCAAGGCTGGATAATGCTGCTTTTAACATTATCCCTGAGTTTTATGTGCTTCTTAAGAGGGAGTTCAAGGTTTCCTCAGCCAAACCCTCTGACAGGCAGAGCAGGGCAGAGCCTCATCCTGAAGGGAACAACATTTTCTGAAGTCAAAATCGTCAGCTTCAGACACTAATGCTGCCCTCACGAGCTCTCATGCCCCCACCCTCAGGGACATGATCTGTTTGCTGTTCCATGTGTGCCCCCTCCTTGTGTGGAGGTTCTGGAGAACTGAGCAGTCTCCTACAACATTTGCTGCTGTACTGGGGGAGTCTGTGAGTAAGCAGCATGGGGGGCACACCAGAGAGGGTCTATCAATGAGGAACAAAGCTCCTTCTAGCCCCAAACAAGGGGGCTTCAGGTGGACTGGGCTGCCAGAGGCTGGTGGCATCAGCAGGGGAGGAGGAGGCAGCTCACACAGAGATTCTGCAGCAAAGTGGCCCCTTGGCTATTCCCTCTGCTCTGCCCCTCCTGGGCAGGACAGACCTTTGCTTTGATCCAGATACCTCCACCTATGAAAGGAATGGCTGACACTGACCACTTCCTTTTTTGTTGAGGCCAGGTCCCTGCAGGAGCCCCATCACCAGTTCCCTGAAGCTGCTGACATCTCTGCCTGGGCATCTGTTGCTTTCACCATGTTGATCCTCTTCCTTCCTGCTCTAACGGCTGAGAACACTTCATCTCACA
Organism: Edolisoma coerulescens; assembly: GCA_013397115.1. Taxonomy (NCBI): domain Eukaryota; kingdom Metazoa; phylum Chordata; class Aves; order Passeriformes; family Campephagidae; genus Edolisoma; species Edolisoma coerulescens. Next base: position 598,559 of record VWZW01005525.1, read on the forward strand.
CCACTCTTTCCTGCCTTGCATTATGCCTTTACATCATCCTGCAGCTTTCTCTTCAGGCAAGTGGTCTACAGCAAAATTCCTACAGTGGGAGCAGCAGCCACAGGAACTGCTGCCAGGCACCAGTGGCACTGAGGGGACAGTCTGCCCAGGGAACAGGAAAGTGGCGAGTAGACATGAACCCTGCCTACTGCCCTTCACAGCCTGGCCCCAGCCAGTGGCCTCCACCTTCTTGGGATCTGAGCAGATGGAGGAACAGCCAAATCTCTCTTTTGTCATCACCTCTCCCTAACAGGGTCCAGGCGATGGAGGCTACAGGAAGGGAGCGGAGCTGCCAGATCACAGGGCTTGGAAACCAAATGCAATTTTTCTGTTTCCTGTTCTTCCAGAACACCAATCCGCTCTGGGAATGGTCCTTCTGTCCCACCTCATCCACAGCCCTGGGATGGCTCTGTGACCAAGGTGGGCAGGTTTAGCACCAGCATGGTGCCTCTGGGAGATGTAGCAGTGGCTGTGTCCATCCTTCCAAGACCAAGCTGCTGCTGCTGGTCCCAGATGGAGTTTGTCTCTGCCCCAGCCTCCAGTGCAGGAGGAACAGTCCGGCTCCAGCTCTGCACATGTCTTGCAGCTCCAGCGGGTGGGTGCCAGAGCAGCTAGCCTGGCTTTGATTCATTTGAGAGCCCATGCATATGCACTTCAGAGACCTTTTTTTCTGGTGCAGCAAGAGGGAAAGGCCCCTTAAACCCACTGTGACAGCGAGCAGAGTTTAGGTGCTTTAAATCTGTCTCCTTGCTCACAGATAACAATAATCTTCAGAGCTAACCCGGAACTCCTGGAAGGAGAGAGAGTGCAGACAGCAGACAGTGCCTCAGTCCTTGAGACATGATGGAAAGGACAAGGTGGTGGATGCCCTGCTTAAACTTGCTCCAGGCAGTTGTGCCAAGGCTCGCTGGGAGACTTCCACAGGGCACCATTTCCACTCTGCCCTTCAGCAGACTGTGCTTTAGCTTGACATCTCATGGGAGAGCTTTTCCCCCATGCACACTTGAACTGCCCGGGATTTCATCCCTCCCGTCTGTGGCCAGAGAACACGTCCTGTAACAACAGCTCCTGCCAGTCCTTGCCTCTCCCACCCCTTCCCTGCCTGCAGGCATCACTCCCACCAGAGCTGGTGCTCTAGCGTGCAGGGCAGATGGGGGTACCAGACGCCCGCGCAGCAGATTTACAGTCATCAGGAACAGGTTCCACGTGTGTGCGAGCTCCATTGAACCTGCTCCCTCTCCCCACCCTTTGTCACTCCCAGACGTGGGACCGTGCCTCTGCCTGCGTGGCACATGGCACGTGGCACGTGGCACGTGGCACACGGCACATGGCACACGGCACGCTGCAGTCCGACCTGCCCACCCTGTCCCAGACAGTGACCTGCAGCCGAGGGTCCCCGCGGGGGCAACAGCAGCCACAGTCCCACCCTGGCAGCTCGGCCGGCTGCGTGTGCGCAGCGCGGTGACAGCGCGGGACGCGCAGATGGGCGGGTGCGGCAGCAGGGCTGGATCCCCCTGGCCCCCCAGGCTGGGCACGGGCACAGGTGGGCAAGGACCCGGCCCCCGCAGCCCCGGCCTGGGGAGGACCCTTCGGGGGCAGCGCGGGGGCGGGAGAGGCACCGACTGGGGGCCCGGCCGGGACCTTCAGCTGCAATTAGCGGCGCCTCCTGCCAAGCCAGCTCGGCTAATGAGCGCACCGGGGAGCGTGTACGTGCAGCAGGCGGGAGCACGGCCGGGGGACCCGCTCCCGCTCCTGGTACCTCACCGGAGGGCCCCTTGCCTCCTTGGACCCGGAAACTGGGGGGCGGAGGGGGGCAACCCATTCCCCAATGGGGAGGTGCTCGGGACAGGTCAGATAGACCTAGTGTGAGTCCAGGGTCCTCCCTCCTCCAGGACAGACAGTAATGTTCTTTCCCATTGCGTTCTCCTCAGTGCCTTTGGGCAAAGCCAAGGAGGTGAAAAATCACCTGCAGCATCCAAGCATCTGATCACAGCACCATTGGGCACAGACCTTCGCACTGCTGTGATGCTTTCTCAAGGACGCCATCAATTCACAGGCAATATCATATTGTCTTCTACCACCACAGCTGAGCAGGCAGCCCCTGCTGTCGATTCACCCTTGATCCCTCCAGGACTTCCTCATCCTGCATATGAATCTTATATGCAGAAAAGAACTTTAAGAGTCTACCAAACCTAGTGTCTCATCGCCCATACTCTTTAGGGGAAGAGGAGCTCTTTAGGCTCCATGAGGAGCCACAGGAAATGGAAGTCTGGTTTTCAGCTTTGGCTTTTCCATGGGATTTGTGTTCCTCAAACCCTGCCTAGAAATATGCCCAAGTTTTTTTCTCTGCATAGATATAACCTTTCAGCATTGTACATTAAAGAAGCAGAAATCAATACCAAGGATGGATAAAAAAGTGGTGAGTACCACGTGGAAGAGCACTAAAAAAGGTCTTTAACATTCTGTAAGAATCTGAAGAGAAATCTCACACCTGCCTGGGGTGAAATAAATGTATTGCTTCCCTCTGGACTGTTTCAGAGAGATATTAAGGAAAGAGAGATAGAGTACGTACGTTGCATGCCTGAAATGATCCTAGAGGTACTAAATGCCAGATCAGCATTTCGAAGGCACTGCCCTGTGAAGAGCGAATATTGGTGCTGCTTCTGCCCTCCTTCCATCCACTCCTTACACCCACACATGTACACGTTTAAATGCAGGCAGGCAGACTGATGTACCTGCAAAAGGCTTTATTTGAAGGGCTCCTCTGACTATTATACAGCTGACTGCCCCAATCACTCAGGAAGAAAAAGCACTCCAACCATACATGAAAATGTTATCTCAAAAATAACAAGGCAGTAAAACACTTGAGCTCAGAGGGAAAGTGGACAGGCAATTCTGGCAACCAGGATGGGCACTCAAGCTGCCATTCCATGGGTGAAGGACCTGGAGGGGCACACAATGACCACGTCCCTTGCAAGATGTCCCAAAAGCCACAAGATACCGCTTAGCTCGTGAGTCAGCTGCGTGTGGGAAGCCCAGCAGAGATGTGAGCATCTTCCTAATTTCACTGTGAAGCTTCAGTGCCCCTTGGCCACACTGCTGCTACCTGAGACCATCCTCTTATTGGACAAGCAGGCATCAGCAGCGGCAGGGGAGGAGAAGGAGGTGCAAAGACTGCTATGGGGAGCCCAGGCCTGGCTCCCAGCTCCCTGAGGAGCTGCCAGCGGGAGCTGTGATTGATGCCGCGGCGGTGCAGCCCTTCTCTCAGCAGGCAGCTGAGAGCTGCCTCACGCCCAGCCGGCGTGCGGAAACCTCTTTGTCATGGCAGCTGATGAGCAGATTGTATTTCACAGCGCCGCGGCCCCGCACAGGTACAGCCAGTGGCTTTTATCTTCCTGATAGCTCCCACGGGAAAAGAGCAGCAGCTATCCCGCGGAACAGGTCACGGCCCGGTCTTGCTGGGCTTTATGGTGTTTGCAGCTTTTAAACCCTTTGTCGGTTTTCACCTGCCTGTGGCTCTTCTATAGCACAGGAGTGGAGGGAAAGGGGCTGTGGAAGCACCTGCCAGAGTTTGTGCAGGAACAACGTCTGGTGGGATGTGGGATTAGTGCTGAAGCACATGGCAGAGTGAGGAAACAATCATGACAGCGATTGGCATCTAACTTATTGGGAGACTTATCTTTAAAACAACAGCAAAATCCAAGTTAAAGACTTCCATTGTGTTTAACAGCCCGGGGTTTATTCCTCTAACTCCTTCCCTGGCTTTGATCCCGTTCTGAACCGCACTCCTTCTCCAGCCGCTCTGGGGCTGCTGCCCTGCTGTGCCAAGAGAGCTGGCCATGGGCCACCCTCTGACCCGCTGTGCCAGGAGAGCTGGCCACAGCCACCTGCTGCCCTCGTGCACCCGGCAGGCAGGAGCTGGCCTGCACCTGTCCAGCCAGGAGCAATCCAGGGGGCCCTGAAGCCCTGGGAAAGGGGGTGATGTGGCTTGGCCAGGGAAATTGGCTCTTCAGGAGAAATCCATCAAGTGCTAGCTGCAGGCTCAGGTTCATCTCAAACAAAGCTCAAAGCCCCCCAGGATTCCCCCAGAGCTGGCAGGTGTGCCTGCTGGAAGGCTGCATGTGGGAGCAGACCAGGGTGCTCCAGGAGATATCCAGAGCAGCACAGGCAGTGGGCCATGCTCTCCTGCTCACTGGTTTGCTCTCTGGAGCCAGCCTGATGCTCAGGGATGCTGTTGCAGGAATGCTGTTTTCATTGCCTGAGTAGGTGGAGCTGACTGAGGTGCAGCTCCCTCAGACTTTGTTCCCCTGCAGCCACCCCGAGATCCTGGCACGGCATCAAGGGCAGGCTCACAGTGTCAGGGTTGTGCACATCTCCAACAGGGATCTCCAGCCTGCTGGCAGTGTCTGCTGGGCCATGGACCAATAAATCCCTTCTAGGGGAGATGCAGAGCACCCAGCTGCTCTGCCAGGCTCTCTCCTTACAAGAGGAAAAGGAAACCTGCTACTTTTAACAGGGTTTTTCGTATGGTTTCCTTATCAGCACCATGTGTTCTGGGAGTTCCCCTCTGCCCAGGTGTTTCTGAAGAGCGAGGGATGTTGTGGGGCACTGGTGAGGACCACTGCTCACTGTGAAGCTTTCACCTTGGTTTCTAGAGATCTGAAATCAGGTGCTGAAGCTCCAGCCTGGCTTCCCCTGGGCTGGGTCAACACTAGCGATCCAGCTGATGCCCCATGCCATGTATGGTAATCCTGCCACATCCATCCCTCAAACTTGCCAGCCTGCCCTGGCACCCCTCAGTGGCACCAGCCTCCATCCTGTGCTACTGACCCTAGGGCATTAGATGAAATTTCAGCTACAGAGGTATCGCTCTCCCATCTGCCTCCAACATGTTGCACTTGACATGAACTAACATCTCCTATTATCACTCTAAGGAACAGATCTGGAAAATTCATTTTCCAGCAGAGTTCAGAGGAGCCACAAGGAGACAATCCCCCCAAATGTGCAAGGAGAAGCCAGCACGACATCCCTGGGCAGACCTACCGGCAAGGGGTTGAAGTTCTGGTCCACCAGGTGGTTGTGGCCATGGTCGAGGAAGGAATGCCGCACCACCACGTCGATGCCCTGGCTGGCCAGCAAGCCCAGCGTGTTCAGCCACCTGGGGACAGAGGGAACAGAGCCAGGGCACCATGGGGGGGGAGGGGGGAGCACCATGGGGGAACTGCCTGATCCCAGGGGCACAGCTGCTCTCACGCATCCGACCTGATCCCTGCTCCAGCACCTGAGCTGAAGCCTCCAGACGGTTTTGTGAGCTGGGCATTAACTGGCTCCCACTATCGCTGCCCCAGCAAGTCTGCACGTCTCTCCCCCTGCCCCAGCTGTGCCCAGCTTGCATGTCCCGAACCCGTGCCTGAGCCCCTGTGTGCACCCCAGCATCTCAGCCCTCCACCCAGAGCCTGGGGTGCTCCCCCAGCCTGCCAGTGCTCTGCACCCTCTGAGCAGGGCAGACCAGACCTTTGCACTAGCCTGCCTTCTCACACTGCCTGGGCAAGATCTTCAACTCTCACAGCCTGCTACAGCCCTGATAGCCTAGGCATGTCCCTGTGCTTCCCTGCAAAGCTTAGATAATCTTCCTCCTTCTTTCATGATCATGGCCAGCTCTGAAGGTCTGAACTGGGACTTTGCAGCAGGATGTCCAGGCCACGGGGCTGTGCCAGTGGACAAGCCCCAGGAGCCAGGAATTGTTGTAGCTTCAAAGGAAAGAAAATGGAAAGCAGAGCTGAGGAGGGGTAATAGGGATGAAATAGAGAAATTAACAATACTCAGGCTGCCAGGGAGTACTGAGGGGGCCTCTGGGCATGGAGCTTGCCCCCTCCCAGCTGCAGTGCCTTTGCAGCGCCTCAGCCTGCAGAGCCCATGGGGGTGGCTGTGCCCTGGTGCTGGCAAGCCAGTGTCACTCACAGGAACCCAGCTGCATACGAATCGGAGAGGTTGTTCATGCCTCCAGCCGAGGTCGTGCCAACACCTTCCAGCCAGATCTTCTTCCCTGGTGTGTACGTGTTCACTACCTGCGTGAGAGACAAAAGTAACCAAAATTACCCTGGCAAGGGTATACAAGGCAAGGCATATGTCTCCTGTCCCATGCCCTGGGAAGACTTGTGGAGACCTTTGGTGATGGTGCTGCTGGACAGTCAGTGCCTGCCTGGCCATGGCATGTCACTCTGTCACCTTGGCTGGGTGGGGGGAGACTGTTCCTCACCCTTTCCTGCCACTGCCACACGTCCACTCGCATCTTCTGGAGCTGCTCCCAAACGTACTCTCATGTTCCCAGTCCCAGACCCTGCTCCTCCCCTGTAGTCTCCCCATGCACTCCATCCCACAGACTGCCCTCCCATGTCACCTTAGCTCTCCAAACCCCCTTTCGAGGTGGCTGCCAGCCATGGGGAGCCCCTAAGCCCCAATGGCTCTGCAGTGTGGGAGCACTGGGTCACATACTGGAGCCACATGGATTAAAGGTGTGTGGGCACCCAAGGGGAAAGCAGTGGGATTCCTCCAGTCACAGATAGTCAGTCCCACAGCTGAGCAGGGGCTGCTTTGCCACCTGAGGGGTCTGTGGCACAGGTGGGACATGCAGGTCTGAGCATGCTGGCCCACTCTTTACAAGGCTTCAGCGGGCAGTGCAGACACCTGTGAGTGCCAGATGGGACAGGAGGGCTCAGATGGCCAGAGCTGCCCTCTCCCAGCCTGAGCAACCTTTGGCACCACACCCTGTCTTCTCTCCTGCAATCCCACTTCTCCAGGCTGGGTGACAAGCTCCCACGACCAGATGTCTGCAAACCCAGCGGCCCCAGGAACGCTCTGCGCAGCCTGATGGATCCTGCCCCATTAGTGAGGAGCGCTGGAATGTGCTGGATGGACTGGGATCCCTCAAAGATGTTAAATACGCCAGCTCTGGGCTGCCTCCCACTCACAGCCTGTGAGAGTCGACAACCCTGACTGAAGCCCCAGAGGTGTTGGCATCCTGCCTGTAATTATCTAAGCCCGCCACCTTCCCCGGTCGGAGAGGAAGCAATAAAACAGGGAAGTGGACAAGTCCAGCTGCTCTAATCAGCCCCGGCAGGATGCACGGACTCAGAGCCAAGCTGGAGGCTATTAGCACCCAGTGCTGTGCTTTTGCTCAGCCACACTGGCATTCCCAGGAGAGCCTTCCCCAGCCCTGCCCTGTCCAGACCAAATTCTGGCCCATGGGTGTGAGGGTTCTCCTCACAAGGAGGACCTTGGTGCACTCCTGCACCAAGGGCAGCTCCTTGCTGCTTCTGGTCTGGGAATGGATGGAGTCCCACTCCATTCCCAGCAGGTTCCAACCCGCAGCAGAGGTGGGACACATGTCACCACTTTTGGCAGGGTATTAAACCCCCAATGGGGGCTGGGTCAGCTGGTGTCCCTTGCTTGCCCCACAGAAATTCCACTGGCCGCTGTGCCATGCCTCCCCCACAGCAGGAGTAGCATCCACATACATGGATGACTCCCAGCTTGCGCCAGAGGGCTCAGCAAGCAGCTTCTCTCCTCCAGCTTTGCTGCACTGACCCTCTCACCCCCTTTCCCAGGGCCTCTTTGAGTTGTTTACTCATTCTATGGTTTCTCCCTGCAGGAATTACAAGTGAGACATTGTGGCCAGTGGTAAGAGTTGAAAACCTAGACAAGACAGATGGATGGACATGTCTTCTCGTCCCTAAGGCCTTTTTCGCTCACTAGGTGTTCCTTATTTCTTCCAGGACTGACAGCTGAGCGTGTCAGTCACAGCCCTGGCCCCTGTATCAGCCAAAGCGGGGGCACCCTGCCAAGCCCCTGTCGTGTTTCCCATTGTCAGAGATGCAAGCTGGGTCCCCCAGACCAGTGAGGAAAGGAGCACCCACGAGCCAGGCAGAGCCATGGACTCAGACACTACAGGCCAGCAACAGCTGGGATTTTTGACACTGTCAAAACACGATCATCAGGGAAGAAGGACAGTTGTTCATAATGGTCACAGTTCTCCACCAGTGAGAATCACTCTGGGAATGCAACTGTCACTACTCTGCAAGCAACATTTCCAGGCACCATGAGCAAGTGGGGCAAGATACAGCAGTAGGAGCCCCCTCCTGAGCAGACACGGCGCCAGCTGTGCTCAGGAAGGTTTGGTACCACCTGGCTGCTCGCTCCTCTCCTTGTCCTGGGGACCAAGTTCAGTTTCACCCTCATTACATGTTGCTCCCTTCAAGAACAGACAGATGGGAGATTCAAGCCAGTCAGCTGCCTTGGCAGGGCTTTGCACGGGGTTTGCTCCTGCCCTGTGCACCCAGCCTGTGTCCCAGCACACCTGCACAGCCCGTGCTGTGCTGCAGCCTGTGGCCACTTCCCTCAAAACCCGCCGCACATCCCACCCTGGGGCCAGGCTTTGTGCTGCCGGGTGTTTCACCCCATGCCCTGAATGAGGGCTGGCTGAGTTTTGGCTGGGAGCACAGGGCCCAGCAGGCACTCTCCCTCCCTACACCCCAGCTCCCCTGGGAGTGTGGCGATGCTGAGCCCAGGCCCTGCAGGCACGGTGCCCCCTCGCCCCTGCAGAGCCTTTGCACTCACTCACCTTCTGGATTTTCCTGATCTGGTCTGAGAGTGTGTCTAACAGGCGTGTTTTCAGGAAGTCTGTCGCTTTGGCCACTCGACCATCTATGTAGTAACTGGAAGGAAAAGAAGAAGACAAGGTCAGACAGCTGTGAGTGTCTCTGCCCCCAAACCATGTCCTCCTGCTCTGCTGCTGGCCCCTGCCAAGAAGCCTCCTTTGCTCTGGGGGAGTCCCTGCTCGCACGCTGCCCTATCCTGGCCCTCCGGCGATGCCTGTCCGGCAGATGCTTCAGTCTCCAAAACAGGATGTAAGGTGGACACACCCTGAGTATCCTGCACTTCAGGAACCATGGGAAGTTTTGCAATTTCTTAACTTTTGCTGGTGAAACTCTGGGGGAAGAATTCCAAAGGCTGGAAACAAAATGCCACCTGCAAAGGCTTCGCAGCACTCTTGCACAACCTGCACCTTCCTTGCCCTCTCTTCCAGCAAAATCCACAGCTGAATCCCCCTGTCAAAAGATGTTGTGGCTGTTACCAGCAGAGGAAGTCCTGCTCTCACAGAAATATCTTCTGGCCTACAAATGCCAGGGAGGGTTTCCCATACAGGGGGCTGATTCCTGCTCTCCATGTGCTTGATTTTATAAAGTACAGCTACAGTGCTGCCCATAATGATGTGAATCATCTAAGTGTGAGAGGAAGGCTCTGAAATGTCTCAGTGCTGTCTCCTGGCTCCAGGACATAAGATGAAGCATTCTCTCCTGACTGCACATACCCTGTGTCTAGAGGTAATCCCAACCTGCTCCTCCCGAGGAAGAGTCTTGGGCTGGCACCTCTGCTCCATGCGAGGAGAAATGGCAGCCCTTGCACATCTCCCAGAGGCTCCTGCCAGTCTTGCAGGGACCAGGATGCCTGCTGCAGCATGCACTGGCATAGCCCTGGGCTGCCCCTTTTCCTGATCAATAGGTTTTGCAAGAGGAACTTTATGAACCTTGTCCTCCCAAATCTGCAGTGTGCATCAGGCACTCACCACAGCAAGCCCCAGAGTATGACAGAGCCATGCTGGGGGGATGGAGGTTCCCAGGAACTGCAGCAGCTCTGGCTGGGGCTTGTGGGGCTCAGTCATTGCCTCCCATCCCTCACTGGATTTACATCCACTTGGATTTCACCAGAGTTACACAGGCCCTTCTCCCTCTCTGCAGACCTCGGTGCAGCCGTGGGTGCTGGGATGCATAATGGGCTGAAGACCTGGGCCCTGAAGAAAGGTGGATTCACCTTTCCAGCGCTGCTTTCTCCATAACACACATCTCATCTGCACCAGGGAGCAGCTGTAGCAGTTGCAGTGGCTGTTTCACTTGGGTGCTGGAATGCAGGAGCATCCCCAAAGGATGCCGTGGGCTAACTCAGCCTCAGACAGAGCACCTGGCACATGTGCAACGTGCACGAGTGCTTGGAGATGATTTTTGTGTCTCACTGCTCCAAGTCACTGACTGTCCCAGAGCAGAATTCTATTACAGGCTCAACTTGCAAATGCATTAAACGAGAAGAACCTCCTCTGTCAGCCCTCCCCCGGGCGTGCAGTCCCAGCTGTATCCCCAGCTGGGAACGTGCCAGGCACGCCCCAATGTTGTGTGACCTGGGCAAGGAGGCAAGAGGCGTTTCTGTATATCCATGGAGGCTGGAAGGTGATAAGGGCAGAGATAATCACCAGGGAGAATTTAGGAAGTGTTCAAAATCATTCCGATCACTTACACACTATCGAACCACTGGCTGCTGGGAGGAGAGCAGGTCTGTGAGCAGCAGGCAGAGGTGGGGTTTACACAGATTACTTTTTAAGACAAAATTACAAAGCGATGTTCTCTGGGGATGGCAGATGTTTGGATTTTAGCACCGTACTTAAAAACTGAACAGAAACGACTTTTTCAGACTGCTGTGGACTAAAAACCCCATCACCTGGGCCGAAAACGGGCTGAAAGAGCATTAAAAAAAAGGTTGCATTCACAGGGAAAAGATGGAGTTAGATAAACCTCAGTCTGTGTATGACCCCTCCAATGCATCAGGCTTTCTGCAGGATTTAGCTTCTTGGCCAGTACAGCCCCAGAGCCCAGGATAAACCCCTCGGAGAGCGAAGACAAGCTTGCACCCCCTCATCACCTCATTCAAGCACAAGGTGTGCTCTGACATGCAGCTCCACTGCCAAGGGGAGAGGACCAGGAGCAGGCCCAGAGGAGGCTCTGCCCTCCCAGAGATCACATGGAGGCAGCCTGGGAAAGTGCCATTGTGCTCAGCACATCCCAGACCCTACAGGGAAGAGAAATACCCTGGGAATGGTCACAATTTTTGACACCTTCATTAACAACACAGAGAAACAGAGACTGGTAGAGGCCTGAAGGGCAGAAATAAAGTATCAGTATTCCTGCTTCAGTATCAAGAAATCTTAGTAGCATATTTCCTGGGGGTGTGAAGAGGGAAACACTTCAGCTTTGGGTATATAAGAAGAGCATGAAAGCAATTACAGGCTTCAGTAAAATGGGCAAGGATCTCTTGCAAATCTGCCTGGGAAATTCTCAGTTGCCTACAGGTACTTTCATTCTCCTCAGACTAGGAAAAAGGGAAAATGGCACCAGTTGCACAAGGCTTGTGAGGAAGAGAGAGGAACTGAGGTCTGTGCTGATGCCTGGCTACTCAGGAATGGGTTTCCAGCTGTAGGCTTCATCTCATTGAGATAAGGGCACTTCCTTTTGGCAACTTTAACCATCAGTACAGGCAGTACAGAAATCCCCAAAATGCAAGCAACTGTCAGGCCTTTAAAGCAGGAGAAGAGCTCATTAGGCGTGGATTATTCCTTGGAGTAAAGGCTGCAGCTTTGCTGATATTTACAATGACTCAGTGCACTTGACTTTAAAAAAAAACCAAAAACAACCTAAAACAGTCACAACTCTTCAACCTCCAAAAAAGCCAGCAGCAGCTGCAGAGATCTCCAGCACTGACAAATACCTCCCGAGGCAGCCGACCTGAGCCAGCCCCGCGGTCCGTGGCACTCACATCCTCCACTCCTAGTCCAGCAGGGAGATGAATGCACAGACCCTCCCCAGCATGGGCAGGGGTCTCTGTCAGCCACGACTCCGCAGAGGCAGAGCACATGTAGCTCTTGGACAAGCTGTTTGCCTCCTACACAGGCTGGCAGAGCTTTCAGTGGGCTCTGGGTATAGTGCAGCAGCAGAATTGGCCCCGAAGCCTAGGAGACATCAGCATGCCCACCACGAGCACTGACCATGCTGTTTCTCATAATTCAGGAGAGAATAGATATGGGCAATTATATACAGAGCTGGGCCATTGTGTCCCCCAGTTTGATGCCACTATCTCTGTAAACAGACAGTCTGCAGGAACATGAGAAGAGCCAGCCAAGAAAAGGAGGGATCTAGCAACTAAATCCCAGATGAGACATACATCCTAAAGGAAAGGCCATGTACATCTACTTTTGGGTGCCCTATTATACTTTGGATGCCTGTTATATAAAGGTGAGACAAATTCTCCCCCTTCTGCTTACATTACCCTATTCCTAAAAAAGTCATTTGACTATGCCATAGAAACCTGGGATGGGATCAGCACACTTTGCAAAGGGAGGTGGGACTGGACCGCTCCGGAGGTGGCCAAACCAAATGCAGTGTGGTGGAAGGACTCAGCTGAGGGCTGGGCAAGAATTTATGCCAGTGCTAGGAAATGTACCACCCCAATTTCCGGCCCCCATCCTTGAATGGAACTGTAGCATGGGACAAAGATGAGCTGAGAACAGTTGTGAGGCAGGGCTGAGCACAGCTGCCAGCCAGAAATGCCCTTGTTCTTGAGCAGGCTGCAAAGCCAGGCTGCACACAGCTCCCCAGTGCCTCCCAGAGAGGGACAGTGCCAGGCACCAGAGCACCTGGGTGATTCTGGGGCTGGCTATGTGTCTCTGTCCTCTCACCTCTAGGTCTTGTGTTGCATTTAAAATGGTTTTCTGGAAAGATCCACAATTTGCTGCATGGGATCATAAGCACTATCCCGTGTTTAATGAAGGCAATGCACTGACTCCTGGGCAGCTGGTTTCATTTACCTCCTCCTTCATTTTAAAGAGAAACCTTTGCCCCTATTATCTGACCTCTTCTTCTGTTGCAGTTAATTACATTAAAGCCCACTTCCCAAAGCTCAGGAATTTCCGGATCTACTTTGTTGCCTGCTGCTACAGGGAGAGTCTGCTTGGAATTAGGGCACCCGCCTGCCAGGGATGCCGAGCAGGGCAGATCCCCACGGTCAGCATGACACCCTGCTGCCACTGCAGCTGGGAAACTGAGACAACTCTGCTGCTAGGTGGCTCTGATCCGTGAGCATCTTCCTGAGGAGAGGGCATCTGCAGCACAGGGCATGGGGCAGCCACACTGCTTGTCATGGAGAGAGAGGCAGGATGCCACCTGCTCCTTCCAAAGACCTGTAGGCACAGATGAGAGGTGCTGCCCACCTCCAGTCAAATAATAAATGCATTGATGAAGAGTGACCGGGGGCTGTTCTCTGGCCTCAAAGGCACAACTCACACCCATGCCTTTCTCTGCCCCCAGACAGGATGCATTTTTCAGTCCCACCACCGGGAGCCATCCCTGGCCTGTGCCATCTCCCCAGCGTTGCCCTGGCATTGCCTGGGAATGTGCTGGTGGTCAGGGCCATGGTGCTGCCGGAAACTGTTCTCTCCATCAGACAGTGAAGAGGATTGCAAGCCGGTGGGCAAAGCTGTGCCCTGACCAGGTTTATGTACAGGTGCAGATGGGCCAGGGATTCCTTCCTGCAGCCCCTTCCTCCAGGCACAGCCTGTGAAGGCACTGCACTCTGAGCACTCGCAGCAGGCTGATGTGAGCCCAAATATACACCCTTGTGGATGTGCCCATGCTGGGCAACTCTCTCCTGGCACCTCTGGGAAACCTGCCCCATGCTACTGCTCGTGAGCATCTCCCCCTGCACACTCAACATGACTAGGCCAGAAGAGACATCACCCAAACCAAGCCAGGCAAAAGCATTTTAAGCAACATCTCACACATGCCTGTGCATCTGGCACCTCTGATTTGCCACATAGGTCAAGTGACTTTCTGTCTTGGAAGAGAAAGTGGCATTCTCCAAGAAGTCACGGGGACAGACGTCCGCTGGTTTTGAAGGTGCAGACACTTACTTTCCCCATAAGTAATAGGGATTTGTGTTTCAGAGGCAGAATTGCATAAGGATTTGTCCATTAAACAGGACAAACTTGGAGCTGTGTGCAAGACTTCGAATGGAGAACCAGTTGTACAGACTGAGAGAGCATGCCCAGGGATGGAACTGGGCACAGCTGCAGGTTTAAGGGGGCAATGAATCTTCACCATGTGTGAGGACACCAGCGCAGAGCAAAGAGATGGCTCTGGAGAGGATTCTGAGCAGTGGAAACCCACACCCAAAGGCCAACGGGGTCTGCGTTTACTCAGAACCAAACATAACAATCTAAATCACCAGGGAAATGCCAAAACTCTTGGAGCCACTGTCACACCCTCCTTTAGAGGAAATTCCCTGAGCACTTTGAAGCCATTCACACATCCCTCTCCAGCAACACTTTATTTCTGAAAAGGGAGGCACACATGCTGAGTTATGTTATGTACGTAAGTGAAAACATGCTCAGTAGAGTGAGCGAGGCTCACTCTGGTGAGCTGCTTATTTCTACCCAGTGTCACTTTTCTATCAATTATATTTCAGATATATTCTGTTTTCACCCAGAGAATAGGACTCCTTGCAATATATTCCCTTCTCAATTCCCTTTCTGGATTGAGCATAGACTTTTCAAAGGAATAACAGATTTGACAAATTTATAACCAATATCCCAGGAGAACATTAGGGTTTGGAACTGAAATACTCATACTTGAAATTAGACAGCAGTTTAGTTTCCTGCTAATAATTTTCTTCTTGGATACAAAGGAACTTGTTTTGTTTTGTTTTGCTGTTTGGAGCAGAGGGCTGAGACACTGTTTTGACATTTATTCATAAACAGTACAGAAGCCCAGCTCAGAGCTGTGGCCATTGCCAGTCCTCACAATCACATACGGTGCTATCTCCAGAGCTGCAAACCCTGGCTGGGGGAGAAGCAGGAACACTGCAGTGCAAATGGGTCGGCAGGCAGCAGCTCAGCTCTGCTGACCCTTGTGGGGAGCTGCACCAGCCCTCCCAACCACAAGTTGCTACTTCAGCACCAGACCTGAGAAGCGCTTCACACTGATCCTGTAAGAAAAGGTTTCAAAGCAGCCATGCAGGCAGATTCCCTGCACACCAGATGAAACTCCACATCTGAAGTCTGGAAGTTTGTTCCTTCAACTCATCCAAGGGCTTGGCCCAGCGATCAAGCCCTGTTGCAGAAAGCAAATTCCTGGACTAAGTAAATGCGATCAGCACATCGTGTAATCATGAAAAGCAAACTCCCAGATGAGACATAGATCATCATTGCACAGCATGAGCTTGTAAGTAACACAAATCCTTCTCCAATTGCTCTGCTACCCCACTGTCCCCATTGCAGCAAGCTGCTGCTGCCTGGCAGGGAAGCCCAAGGAGCTAAACACCCCGGCAAGCACACTGAGACAAGCCAAGCCCCAGGAATGGGACTTACACGTTGCTGGCCATTCCTGGTGCT
Organism: Edolisoma coerulescens; assembly: GCA_013397115.1. NCBI lineage: Eukaryota > Metazoa > Chordata > Aves > Passeriformes > Campephagidae > Edolisoma > Edolisoma coerulescens. Next base: position 613,866 of record VWZW01005525.1, read on the forward strand.
ATAAACCCCTCTGAGATGCCAACAGTTGCTTCTGCAGAAGCCTCCAAGGTTAACACACTGACACAGAGACCATGGGGGCACTTGCAAGAAAACCTTGTGTGTTAAACCCCCCTGAGCTCTACTCAGGAGCAGGTCTCCAGATGGCCTTTACAAGTGATGGATTTACAAGCCCCACTACTGCACTTCAGCAAAGCAGCCTGAGTACCCCATGAAGGGTCATTGTGAAGAATCAGTTTGGGAACAAGTCCTGTGGGCAGCACACACAAGCACACCCTGGACCTGAGACCCTGGCTCCATGCTCAGGCCAGTGTCCTGCACGGGACGTTTAACCCAGCATGACAGCAAATCCACTTTTTCTGAGAACCGGGTGGTCTCATCATAGTTTTTTCCCTCCAGTGAATACTTGTCACTGAAATGTGTCCTTTCTGTGGCAGGAGAGAGTCCTGCCTGCCCCACAAACCCTCTTGCTATCAGTTTTGGTGGTCACTGCTGTGCTTGTACGGTGCCTCACCTTCGCACTGGCATTTGCACTCCCACTGCAGAGAGCCACAGCGTGCTGGGGACCCTACCTTTGGCCACAGCATGCAAACTGGGGCAGGTGGAAATAAAAGGAGGAAAAAGATGTTTATGGATTTTCCCTAAAATAAGAAAACCCCTCCCTCCACATAGTGCTTGTTACACTCAGTGCTATAGCTCAGAGCTTCCTTTGCTCTTCTGAAATGCAGCATTTGTGGGAACAGGAGGAATGCTGCATTCCTCAGCCTCAGCTGGGCCAGGATTTTGGATGTTCATCCCCTTTCAACTGATATCTGCTCCTGGGGCTCCACCTGCACGTAGGACACAGTGGTGTGTCTGTGGACACCCTCACAAAGCAGAGTGGGGGCTGGGGCATTACGTGTTTACCTCTGGACTAAGCTGCCTCTCCCTTGTCTGGACGAACCAGTTTAGATTCAGGCCAGTGGGCATGAGGAGACAGTGATTGGGGTGAAAGGAAAAGGGCTTTCAGACAGTCCCATACACCTGCCACACGTGGCTTTTGCCTCCCTGTTGTCCCTACCCAGGCCACCCCTGGAGCTGCCTGTCCTCCCAGCTGCCTCTGGAGGCTCAGCAGTCCAGTGCAGGGCTCTGTTTCCAGCAGTGTGGCAGGCCAGGCATGCAGGCAGTGGTGTTTTTATCCTGTGCCTCAGCTGCAGAGGTAAAGGTTATTACATCCACTCCTGTAATTGTTTGAGAGGCTGGAGGAAGAAGGGCAGAGCCTCCTTCACCTGTTTAAATGCAGCAGGACAGAGGAGGTGGCTGTAGCACATCTGCTCCTTTGACACCCAGAGAGCACATCAGCTCTGTTCCCAGCACCTGTGATCACTGCACTGAGTGTTGGAGAATAGAAGGAGTGGTGAATACCTACTGTTGCCAGGTAACAGCATCCACCGTGCCGCCGGCCACTTTCAGGAACCTATGGGAAACAGAGGAAGAAACCAGATAAGCCCAGTGTTGTCACAGGGGAAATCCTAAAAAAACCAATGCTCATCCTACATCATGAGATACCAAAGGTGGCCACTGTACCCACAAATACGTCCTAATGAAGCGTTTGTGTCCTTAAATAGAAGGAATAAATTCTACTTAATCTGAATGCTTGTAGCAAGTACAGCAGAGAACAATGAAGTGAAACCAAACTGGCAGCAGAGCTCTGGGCATCCTTTTGGGGCAGGTAGGGAGAGCTTTCAGAGCACAACAGCACTGCAGGAACAAGATCTTGAGGCAGGTACTACCTCAAGTTCTGTCACTTTAAGAACTCTAAATAGCAATTAAAGTACATGTTTTAAATGTCCATCTTAAAAGGAGATACTTCTTAGCCCACAATATGTATTTAATCTGAGGAACTCTTTGCCTGGATTCAAGCAAGGACTGGAAAATGGAAGAAAATGGAAAAAAAACCAGCAAAGCTATTAGATGCAAAAATGCCACCTCCTGCTCAGGAAGCTCCTGAGCCTTGGAGGAAGGGAAGAAAAGCTGGACCAATACTGGTAAGTGCTTTTCTTTTTTTGACTCTTTCTTTGGCGTTGGCTATTACCAAACTGATGGCATTCTGACCTGGATGCACTTCTGGTTTATTCCATTCCTATGCCTAACCACAGCACCTCCATGGACAAGGTTACAGTCAGTTATATAGGGATATTATCCTCCTGATGGCTTCTGACCTAAGAAAATACCTCTTCCAGACAGCTCCTGTTTGAGTCAGACTTGAGGCTACATAGGTCTACCTGCTCACACTGCCAGTCCCAAAACCAAAGCAATTCCTAATCTTGGGCACCATATGCAACCACCACAGGAGGAGCTGGTAGGTGCAGGTCTCTCCCTGGTTCCCCAGCCCAGCAATCCAAACTGCACCTTGGAAAACTGCAGCTCCCACGAGGAAACCCGAGCAGTTCTTATATTCTTATGTTTAGGGGCACAGATGTGGAAGCACATAAAGGCGCACTCCAACTGGACAGGCACGTTGTCTGTGCAGGAGTGCAACGTGCTGTGAGTGGCTGATGCATTTTGGAAGTGATAGTGCACACACATGACAGGAGACATTTGCTTGAGCTCAAGAATATGCTGAGAAAGGAAACGATGCTGTATTTTCTTGGGCTGCTTTTGATGCACAAGGATCCCGGGAACACAGCAGCAATGTCACAGCTGTCCTGACTCCACACGGGGATGGGTGGTGCTGGGTCCAGCGACCCCAAGGAGAGCCCCGTGACCGAGGGTAGGGAAGGAGAAGGTTTGTGAGGAGAGACCATCAGACTATTTGTCATGGCAGGGACGAGCAGCAGCTTTCCGGCACATGAGCCTCTAATCAGGTCTGAAACAAGAGCAGCAAGCTTCAGGCTAAATATAGCTCGGAAACGATCATTCTGACTTTAAATTAATGACGATGGTCAATTATAGACTGGGACAAAAGGGCAGCTGGACCCCGTGGAGCATAAGAGGATGCTGGCAAAGGCAGCAATAATAAATCCCTGCAGACAGAGAGGGAAGAGATACAATTAGAAATGGAAAAACAATAACATGCTGTGAACTCCTGTAGCACTGATGCATCCCCAATTCTGCTGCCCAGCACTGCTGTGAACTCAGCTCCCAGGCTCTGCAAAAGATATAAAAGCCTTTCTGAAATGCTTTTACATTTCTCTTGAGGGTCAGGCGTGGAAAACCGGTGGCAATGCGATGGTTGGGGACAGTTCCTCTCCAGCTGAGCAGGGGGAGGATATCAGCTGGGCCAGCCCTAGTGCAGCCATAGGGAGAGGTGTGAGCTCCCCACAACTCATGCTGATCACCTGGCAAAAAGAAGATTTTGCAGATATTGCTGAGGAGACGTTGCTGTTGTATAAAACTGAGTGTGCAGAAATGCCAAAAGAGTCAAAAAACCCAGGTCCCAGGTTTAAAATTCTCTGTTCAGGGGCTGCTGCCTAAAATGCAATGCACAAAGTGTATAAGAGTGAACTAATGAACTCTAAGCTGAAATTATGAATACAGTCTGTATTGGATTTGAAGATCAATGTGTTGCAATTGGATTTGAAGATTAGCCCAACTTGTTTTCTGACCTCAAATGCTTCACATTCTGGCTGAAAATAAACCATCCTGGACTTTATTAAGTCACCTCTTCAGGCTCAGGTTGGCACTCTCCCCTCACAGACCAAAACCATGAGCAGACCAAGCTTAGAGGAAGAAGGTCTCTGGTTTTCCGTGCTATTTCTATAGGGCCTACAACACCATCGAAGACATCTTCTACGGTGGTCTCTGGGCAGGGTCTGAAAAGCAAAGCAAACCCTCATTATAACCTCCTGGAGCAGCAGAAGCAGGACATCCACATGTCCCATCTCCCACATCTCTAGGAAGCTACTTGGCCTCTTGTTAAAAAGTTCCTGAGAAACTGTTCTAGGGCACAGGCATCACTCAGGCAGCACAGTGCAGACCAAAAACAGGACAGAAAAGTCCCGGCTTGCTTAGTGTTCCTCTTCTGCCTCTATAATAGCAAAATAAATCAGTTAGTTCTGGTAATATTAAAATTTTATGATAAAGCATACATATCTAGCTCAAATTTTCTTTTCCATGTCTCTTTTTCTTTCTTTCTGTTTTCTTCCTTTTTCTTTTTGTTGAGATTTTTGCAAGATCAAGTTCCTGGTAGTTCTTCAAGTCCTTTCTTTAGAGGTGGAGTTGTTCCTGGAGCACCCCAGATGTCTTGGGCAATGGTCTCTACTCTCCAGAGGGAACCTAGAGCAGCTCAGCAGCCAGCAAGTGGTACTGCAGGAACAAGAGATGAAAGCCTAGGGGAGGTGGAGATGCAGTAATGCACAGGTATCCAAAAATCCTCATTTTAGGAACAGGGATTCAACTAATCCCTGTATTCCTATAGCACCTGTGCTGCTCCAGCCACAGATTTTGAGGCCAGTGAAGATCCATACGGTCAAAATGACCAGCGGTGACCCATTTTCGTCTGGGATTTCCTGGGCTGCACAATTTCCATGTGCGCGGCACGGCGCAGGCACAGCGAACCAGACGCTTCCGGGAGAGCTCAGACCCCTGCACATGTGCTGCACAGATGGGCTGGGCTGGCACAGTAAATCTGCCATTTTCCTGCACGCCGGGGTCTCTCTGTGAGCGCCGATTGACCCTGCAGTGCACGTGCAGTAAATCCCGCCCAGGAACGGTGGGACGAGCCCAGCCCGTGCTGTGTGGGCAATAGGGGCACATGCTGTAGCACTGCCCCAGAGTTCAGAAGGGTGGCAGCCCCAAGGCCTGCCCATGTAATACCCCTGGCTGGATTTCCACAGATCAGAAACCTGGGCACATGTTAAAATCCTCAAGAAAAGTCCTCAAAATCTTCTGGGACAAGATTTCTAGGTGGGAAAGGAGAACACATCAGAGACATGTGGAGGAATAGGAACCTTGGGTAGGGAGTTTGTGATACTGAGGATGAGACAAAGTCACTGAGCGTGGTAAGGACATCTAAGTGACAGAGGGTAGGTTTAGATTAGATATCAGCAAGAAATTCTTCACTGTGAGGGTGATAAGGCACAGGAGCAGGGTGACTAAAGAAGCTGTGGATGCCCCATCCCTGGAAGTGTTCAAGGCCAGGCTGGATGGGGCCCTGGGTAACCTGGTCTACTGAAAGGTGTCCCAGCCCATGGCAGGGGGTTTGGAACTGGATGATCTCTAAGTTCCCTTTCAACCCAACCCATCCCATTGCTCTGTGATATGTCCATCTTCTTACCCTTGCAGCTGGCCCTGTGCCATCACCCCATGCCACCATTGCTACCTGTGGGGCCCTGCGTTGAGCTAGAACGGAGAAAAATGTAATTCAGCATTGCTCAGTGGCTCGAACAGTTCACAGCTCTGTCCCAGAAATGGTAATGCTAGAGCAAGGTGGGGCTCACCTCACAGGACATGAATGGGCTGTGGGGGTGTGGAGCAGGAGGGCTGCAACACCTCAGGATGGTACTGATACCCAAACTCCATACTGTGACACCATGGGTCAAATCTGACCTCTTCCAGAGCATCTCCCACAGCCACATCTCCCAGGACCACAACTTTCACTTTAGTGTTGGCAGATCTCTGAAATACATCTCCTGTCCTGATTCAATACTTGTCAGTCACGGAGCACCTACTGCAACCTTAAGTAAACTGCTCCCATGGTTAATTAGCCTCCAAGTATGTTATTTCTCATCTGAATTTGTCTGGATTCAGCTTCCAGCCACTGTAACTTCTTAGGCTTATTCCTGATACAATAAAGAGACAGCCACATTTGGAAATCTCTTTCCCATGCAAGTAATTGCCGATTGTCATCCTTTAAATTAAAAAAAGAAAAAAAAGGCGATGCTGTAACAAAGACTGCAGCTGCACAAGGAGACAAGTTGTTATTGCAGAGGCACCCAGGTGGTTTAGCAACTGACTGACTCCTGAGTGCTGGACTTCGCAAACATGGGTTATTTCATCTGCTACACCCTGAAAAACTACAAAACAGAGTCCCTACCCTGCACAAGCCCCAAATGTAGGAACAAGACTGGCCTGCTTGTGGTTGTGGTGGGTAACATTCCCTCTGAGCTGTCTCTCTTCTGAGCTGAAGAGGCATGTCCTGTATAATCTCTTCTCATGTGAAGAAATTACATACTGTGCACATCCTCAGCTCCTCTCCCTGTAACTTCCTGGTTCTGTTACATCTTTTCTGAGATGAAATGACTAAGATTGTAGATAGTCATCAGAATGAAGGTACAAGGTGTACTTATACAGTGCCATAATCTCATCTATGTCTTTTCTTACCCATTTTGTTCTTCCTGTACAGGTGACTGTGATTCTGGCATTCCAGAAATGAAATTAAGTTTCAGAAGCAACAACTATATTAACTCTTTCCTCCTACAAGAGCAGTAGCTAAATCTTTTGCTTATATCTCAGCTCCTTGACCCTGCTATATAACCAACTGCAAAATGAGTCATCACATCCTTCACACCTCATTTCAACGTATTTATGAATTGAGCCACTCATAGGTTCAACGCTACCAGAGCCTGAGTTCATGCTGCAGTGACCTCCTCCTCCCTTTGTATCATTAATTTAAAGTTCCTTGTCTTGTGGCTTGAATTTTTGCACAAAATTCTTGCTCTGGATCTGTTTAGTGTCCTGGTACAGTCTGTGCCACCAGCCTTGTGGTAGCTTGTGTAATGCAATACAGCAAGGATATACTTTTTTTAAAGAAAGTCAAATAGCCAGAACAGCTTCTAAAAATGCAATGTTTACAAGTCCCCCGTGTCAAATGTGGCAGAAGTCCTTGTCAGCAAGAGGATGGGAAAAATGCCTACATTCATTCCTAAAATTCATCCAGAGTCCTTCCCTTTGCCAGATACCACCTACTCCAGTTACTTATTTCTCCTTCTTACTTGAACATAAACAAACAAGCTCTTTCAATACACCATCTTTGGCTGCTATTTGGATAAAAACTAATGCCTGAACTGACTGAGGCGTGCTGACCTGCACAGACAAACACAGCCCTCTTCATCCTCATGATGGCAGAGACATAAAGCAAGGGCACTTATCATCAAAGCACTGCCAAAGTCTCTCCATTTTTAGCACCTCGATTTTGCTTTGTTGGAACCCCAGTGTTCAACTTGTGCCATTTCATGAGCTGTAAGATAACAATTCTCTCTACCAGATAAGTGTTAGAAACCTTGGCTTGGGGTTGATTTTTGGGTGAAAGGAGCAGGGCTGAGGAGTGACTCAGGTATTAACCTGACCCCTACTTGGCTGCCCACAAATAACTAAGACATGTCCCCTCCCAATCTTGGCATATCCACAGCTGGCAGGGAGGAAGGGCTTCACCACCACTGGCAAAAGTGCTTCATCGGCTTTATGGGCTCCTTTCAGACCACTGTGGAAGGACATCACCAAAAGGAGACACAGAGAACCAGGTGAGTGGTTTTGTCTCCACAGGCATTACAAACCAGGAGCAGGAGGCAGTAAAATCATGAAGGATGAGAAACTCTCATGCCTTGCAAGGGGAAGACTGACAATTGGGAGCCTCCCCTCCTACTTCTGCCACCTGGCTGGAGGTGCTGTGGCTCTGTGACCAGAGGGTGGATGCACAATGGTGACTGCAGTAGCAAAAAGGGGCCAAGGAGGCTGGAAAGAGGGCAGAGAAAAAGCCAAGGAGGCATAAGGTCTGGTGACTTTGAGATCTGTGGGATGAGGAATAGGGAAAGAGTGTAGCTCCAGACAAGAAAGATTTTCACTTCTCTGGTGACTCAGCAGTCTCAGGACCTAAACTGGCCACAGAGCATCAATAACAGGCAATCCACCATGGGCAAAAGTGCCTGCCAGCCCTTACACTGCTGGCATTGCTGCAGCTCCTGCCATGGTGGAGGTAACACACTGAAGTTTGCTTGTGTCCAGTGGCAAAAATTGGGCTACACCAGCTGAGGAACAACGGATCATGAGAGCCCAGAGCCAAATCCACCCAGACATGCCAGCCTAAGTTTTGTACCACATGTTCTGTTAACACGTTTTAGCATCTCTCCTCTCTGATAGCTTTCCCTCGTGTTTCTTCTCTTCCAGCACCAAATGGGCTGTCCAGCCATGCATTAACCTTTGTGTCTGATTCCTGATCTGCTGTTAAAATCTATGTTAATTCCTTAGAATCCCATAATTTTTTCCCTGAGCAGATTCTGAGCAGTTCTGGGATTCCTGTACCCGCAGACGCAGTAGGTAGCTAACATGGTCTGCTCTGCAACAGCTCAGGCTGCATGAATGGTCTAATTAACACCTCATCAAACTCAACTGTTGGTTGTGTCTGGAGAAATTCCCTCTTGCACCTGTGCATCCACAAGACACCATTTGTAGCCTCCTGCACAGCAGGCCCAGCCATCGGAGCAGCGCTCCACTGCAGAGCCTGTCCTTACAGAGCGTTCCGGCTCCAGGACCTGCCAGCCCAGAGTGACACCCATGGCTGTGGCTCCTCTGAGCCATTGCTCCGTGCAGGGTGGTGGAGGAGCTCAGGGGCAATAACTCAGCACTGAAGGGTGTGCAAGGCCCAAGCTTCTGTGCTTCAGGCTCTCCTCCCCTCACTGTATCTCATCTCCCCCCCTGGGAAGTGCACAGCTGTCACCCAGCACAGCTCCGTGCCACCTGCCTAAGGACAGCCTCTGCAGTGGACAGTGTGCTCACCTTCCTGTATGCTGCAAACCTTTGGGTGCCCAAACTGCCCATTGTTGTAACAGACCCCAGAGAAAGGTGGCACCTCAGGAGGAGTTCAGTCCCACCCTGTCCTGAAGGACAGGCATAAGGATTTAGTCAGAAGAGCCCTGCAGGTGTCAGTTTCCACCACTGAGACAGACAGAGCCTGGTGTTCAGCAGATATACTGCTGTTATTTCAGGACAAAATTTAAACACGAAGAATAAGTTTAGCTTGGTTGCTTGAGATAACAGCTAAAAATAGACTACAATATTTGGAAGACAGAGCATGGAACAGAAAAATGTTATTCTTGTTAATACTTCACAGTGAGACTTTTCTCTGAGTGTTTTGGGACCTCAGGTATCTCCAGAGGCTTTCCCTGGAGAGCATCTAATGCCAGCTTCTACTATTGGAGAACACTCCCTGGGCTTCTCTGAGGTCTCCTCTCCCATTTCAGCTCATTTCCATTACTTCCCGTACCAAAACTCACTTCCTCACTCTGTGTAACAAGGCAATGCTTGCCTGGCAGACTAATCCACCCATCTTCTCATCGGGGGTGTCATCTCACCCCTCCTGCCTTAGCTAACTCTTGATGCATAATCTTCGACTTGACATATCTCCTCCTACCTGACTTCCTAACAGACTTCTGCTGTTCATCACGGTTTTTTTTAAAGAAGAGAAAAGCTGCAGATTTCACATCATCAGGACCATGAGCTTCACACAGTTCACTCAGGAGCCTTCATCCTGCTATGAACACTACATAGACCACTCATGGTCTAGCAAGGCAGATGGCAGATTTGCCTTTGAGAGAGCCTTCCTAAATTCCTTTTCCTCTCTCCTGCTTGCTAACTGTGTGTGGCTCATTCAGGACCCTGAGAGGCATGTCCTGGCTGTGATAGCACCAGGCACATGCTGAGCCACATCCTGCTGACCAGTTCTGAATGCTGCTGCAGAAGACAGAGCTCTCAGTAGCACTAACCCACATATTGGAGAGACCTTGGGGAGCTACTGGGAATAAAGCTCATACTGTCAAAGAGCTTAGGTACTAGGGTTTATTTGTTTATCGTTTTGCAACTCCATGTCCAAATACTGCAAATGAGCGTTTAGCCCTTTGTCTTTGTGTAATCAGACTTGTCCCTCCTCTTTATGCCCTGCCTGGTAATAGTGGGGTCTTTATGTGGAAAGACAAGCAGCTCTTTTCTCACAGGGCTCCACAGGCTGTAAGGCCATGCAGGCACATGCCACTTGCCATGAGCTGCAGACACCAGGATTTGGAGTGCAGGACACAAGGTTTCTCCATGGGAGAGACAAAACACTTTGAGCACCCGTGGAACGGAGTCGTCCTGGAAGGCAGGGATGGAAGCAGAGAAAAGAACATACAGCTTGCAGAGCAGGCATGCTCATCACAGCTTTTCCACGCCAGTTGGAGGGTTTATGGAGAGCCCCCACTACCCCATCACCAGGGCTGCAGCTCTTACATACCTTCCCTTTCATTTGAGATGGGGTGTCTGCCATTATCTCCACCAGACTGTACACTACAGCCTTGCTCCCAGGGTTGCCGTCAGTCAAAACACAGCACCGCAACGTTTAGCTGCTGGACCACCCTGGCCGCGCGACTTGGCTCTTCCGACCCCTCTTCCCTGGGACCCGGCTGCGGCGCACGAAGGGCAAACACAGCAGTAGGACTTCCTTTTCTCTAATAGCTTCTTGGCTCTCATCCCCATTGTTTTCCTTACTCAGCCTGCTCCTCCTGGCGCTAATAGATTTCCTGCTGATCAAGGCTACTACAACGTTTTGTAACTCCCCCTGCGCCGCTCTGATGCGTGGTACCGAACGTGGGGCTCCGTCAGGAGATGCTCTCACGTGGCATCGGTGGCAGCCGTGGTGTGGGCGCAGGGGCTGTTCCCCCACTTTTGTCAGTGGGAGAGATGCTGGTGTCACAGCTGGTTCAACCAGCTTTATGGTCTCTTTGTGCTGTGGCAGCAGAGCTGAGAATCTGGCCCTGGCTCCCTCCCCGCCCCGCTGGGGACTGCATCAGTGTGCTGTTTATTGTTTCTGCCAGATCATTCCTGCAGATGTTAATGAATGCTAGACCCAGCTTTGCTCCCAGCAGAGTCCCTTCCACACCTCCCCCTGCCCAGCCTTCTGCACTGGAGTTTCTGTTTACAGTCCTGCAGGGAATTTCCCTTCTGCTGCACGGTCTTCGAGCCGCACAGTCCCAACTCCTGCTGCCAGCAGGCTCCCACACCTCCCTGATTCCTGTAGCTGTCCAATGTCACCTCCAGGTGTCTGCGTCCCTCTCTGTCACCATTCCTTCTCCACCTCTGGCCTTCCCAAACTAGAGACATGCCAATTCCCCTAGGAGGGAGAAGAGAGTTTGGCCAGTGAAGAAAGTTGCTACAGGTTCTTCCCCTGCACAGATGGAGAAAGCACAGGGAGAAGAAGTCACCACATGGGAAGAGCAAAGCAATTTGTTCAGGAGGACTCAGAGATAAGAATGTCTGCACTGGTAAATGGTGCCAGGACCCACATCCTGACCCTGCAGCCCATGGGAATGCAGCAGCCTGAATCCACACCACTGCATTGTGTTAACATCCCAACAAGGTGGACACCTCAGTCTGCCGATAATTGGGAAACACTGGGAATTCTTGGGAGAGTGTTAACCAGTCCATCCCAAAATCCCACCAGGGACCTCTGCAGAACTTTATCAGCACAGATGACCATGTCCTAAAGCCTCTGGTACTGTGGTGGCCCAGCCACACAGAGCCTCACTATACTGGAGGCTGTTGGACACTGGGAAGCCAAAGAGCAAGCCTTCCTGCTGCAAAGGCCATTGGTGTCAGGAGGGGTTTCTGAGCTCTTTTTCATCAAAGCAACATAACCTACCCTTCCAGGAAAGCAATGACATTCTTTCTGGGCCTTCCAATGTTTGGCCCATAGAGGTGTGCTCTGGAATAAGTGCGGATAAGCTGCAGCAGGCTTCTCAGTTGAGTGTAGTCCTTTCCCAGCTGGCTGCCATTCACCGAGCGGCCGATCAGTGTCCGATAGTTATTGGGCTCTGAGAAAATAAAAACAGACAAGCAAAACTTGTCAGCTCTTCTTCCTCCTCTGTGCTTCCAGAGAGACACACAGCTCACCCTGTCACACAGCTCAAGCTCTGCAGAGGACGTAGGCAGCTCCGAAGAGCAACAGAAGGAGCCTTCGAGGAATGGATGACAGCCACTGCCTGCTCTCCTGTGCCCCTTTTGCTGTGTGCTGGGTGAAAGACCTGTACCTCGGCATCTTGCTCCTGTCCCCGTAGGGTTGCCCACTTTCCCTGGCACTGTAGCCACCACACAAGTCCCTACAGTAGCTGGTTTGGCCCCCCAGGACCAGCTGAGCCCAGCAGCCAGGGCAGAAACATTTCATGTGCTTAATACCAACTGAGAGAAATGTCCAGCTAAGAGACTAACTCACACCAAGTCTTAGAGATGGTGCTGCCATACAGCAGGGGCCTTTAAATCCCTCTGAAAACATACTGGCAAAGCATCCTGGGAGCTGCAAGTGTCCTTTTCCAAAACTGAGGTCTTTCTGCTACAGCAAGCTCCATCCCCGTGGCTCTCCTGTTCCCACACTCACCGTTGCCCAGCTCCCAGGAGATGTTGTACTTCTTGCTGGCGCTGTACTTCAGCAGGCTGAGGGCATTGGAGCTGTTCCAGGAGTTGTTGGGATTTCGGCGCAAAGCATTCAGTGCAAAGATCAGGTGAAGGCCAGAGCAGTCAGCAAAGTTATAGAGTTTGTCTAGAGACCTGGCTGGGAAGAAACAAAAAACAGTTTGTAATTCAAAGGAAAGCTAGTTCCAGGGGGGTTCAAATGATCCTGCTGTCCATCATACCTTTCCTGCTATGTAGGATGAGCCAGGGTCAAATGCCATCCCCACGACATCTGTTACCACAGAAAGGCACCTGACCTTTGAAACCCAGATAGGATTCCAGGTGTGGGTTCATCTTCTTCCAGCATGAAACTTGGATGCCCTCCACCTCTGTGTCAGAGCTGGGGCCATGTTACCAGAGACAAGTGACCTTATAACATCGCTTTTCATCTGCTCTTGGCAAGAAAAGCTCGTCCTTTCCTGTGCTTATTCTGCCTTGCATCTCTTTCACAGCAGATCCCTGCAGCGCCTGGGGAGCAGACAAGGAAGTCACCACCCTAGAGCTGCCGCCTCTCCTATACCCCACAACAGCCTGGTCTCTGCTCTGCAGCCCCAGTGCAGTAACCCAGCCCCAGCAATGATCAAGTAGAGCCTCCATGCATCATGCACCTGGCTGGCATCTGTCCTGCACACGAAGAGTGGAGCTCTGTGTCACCCCCTGAGCCTGGGGAGAGAGGGGCTCCCTGCCTAGTGACAGCCTGGACAAACCCTGCTGCCCAGCAGGCCCTCCCAAGGTGCTGGGGGCTTTGTGGAATCCTTGTCCTATCTGCTGGCCTCAAAACTCCCTGGATGGCATCTCCCTGTACTGTGGCCTCCATGAGCAGTGGAGGCACCAGCCAGCAGCAACAGGAGAGACAAAAGAAAGAGCTGACCCACTACTTAGGGAGGTGTGACATTAGCACAGGGCAGAGAGACAAAACACTTAATGCCTTTTTTTTCTGAAAACTTCCCTAAAAACTCAACAGCAATCAAATTGCTGATGAAGCTAATGCCAATGTTAGCAGGATATAAACTCACGTGACAGCGAGAGGAGATTTGGTTAAAGAGCAATTAGATAACTGTGGTGTTTTCAATCATCCCTGCCTGTTGAACTGCATCCCAGGACACTCAGCAAGCTTCCTGAAGCAGCCTTGGAGATGCAACCATTTAACTGTGAAGAGCCACCAGGGATAGGGAGGTTCCAGGGGGCCAGGGAGGGCAGACCATAGACTCCACTTTCAGAAGAGGGGAAGGAGGTGCTTGGGAATTACAGAGTAGGCAGACTGGCTTCAGGTCCCAGAAAAACACTTGGACAAATAACCAAGTTGCTTGTCAGCACTTACAAAATATAAGGAGATGATCAACAGCCACAGGAAAGTGCCAAGAACAAATCACACTGAAGCAATCTACTGACAGGAGAGCAGGGCTTGCGGGCAGCAAAGCAGCCATTTAGGTCTTTTACCTTGATGGGGTCTGAGGCTTTGTATACAAAAGATTGCACACGATGTTCTCTCCAGAAACTGAGGTAACCCTGATCCAGAATGAACTGCAGTGAGAAATATGCCCACCTAGGTCAGCTTTCAGTAATTTCTTGTTACAGTGAAGGGTCCAGGCAGCCTGCTCTGGGGCTATTTGCACATTACCCAAAAAAGGGGGGCATAAAGGAGCAGAGGATGCCTCAGACTTGCCATGGCACCAGGGTGATAGCATGCACCACCTTTGCCAAGGAAAATGGAGGGGATGGAGGGAAGGCCACCGCACACTCAGGGAACTGCTCTAAGCCCAGGAGTGATGCTCCAAGATTTCCTGCAGCCATGCTGCCCACCTGAGGTGCAAGTGAAACAGTGACAAGTGGCAGCTGCTCACTCCAGGTGGGATAAGCTGTTCACAGTGTATGTATGTCTGTGTTTATTCTGTAGCCTTTCCTGGCCACTGAAAGTCGCAGTGAGTACAGAGCCAGCTCTGAGGTCTGAGAAGAATAAACTTATTTTTAAAGCAAAATTTTAAGGAGAGTCCAGGAAATAAGCTAACTGAATAACTAACATTTAATGCAACAAAGAAAAGTTATGGAAAGAAGAAGAATGCAAAAATGTGGAAGAGAAATTCTTAATCCTTTTCACAACCTTTTTTGAAATGCTACTGGTTGTTTGAGTGAAAAGTAGCTGAATTAGATTAATCTAATGTATTCATCCCACTGCTTCAGGAACATTAGCTGTTTTTCTGGATGTTTAGTGAATTAAAGGCAGATACAGTTACTTATTACTAATTTACTTCAGACTCCCAGGCAAAAAGCTGCACTTGAAATGAGACTCCCATAAAGAGAAGATAGACACCCAAATGACAAATCAGGATAGCAAAAAAGGTGTTACCTGCATTTCCCCTGCTAGAAATGAAACCTTTTCACTGGCACAAAAGAATTGTACTACAAAAGGGGATTTGGTTCATGTTCAGGAGCCACTGCAGAAGACTGGGAATTGATTTTCCATGCATCCATGAGAGGAAACAAGACGTCTGTTTATCCCAATGCAGGGCCTGCCACTGTGAAATTATATTTTCCCCATGACACTTATTTTGTTTCCGTGCGCCTGGACGCAGAGATGCCACGTGTATTTCATGTTCTGCCATGACTTTCCAAGCTGGAAACCTCAGCAATCAGGGGAGTGAGCTAGGAGAAACACACAGATGTCTGGGGTTCCGTCCTGCACGTTTCCAGTGGTCTCCCAGGACAGACCGACCTACGGCCTGCAGTGAAGCTACAAAGAGCAGAAAAGTACTAATAAACTTATCTCTGCATCAAACCAGATTGTTAAAACAGCCACTCTTGATATCAAGAGTCTCAGGTATCAAACCCACTTTCCTCCTTCATTCTTGGCAACTCTCTTGGGATACTGCAAACTTGGAAGCACCAGTCCAGTGACCCTGGCAGAGTCTTGATGATCCTAGTTTGCACAAGCTACCCAACCATTAGTGTTTGAAGGGCACGTCTCTCACTTCTGAGATGATCGCCCTAAAAACTGGACATCTTCACTGCAGAGAGCTGCAGTTCGATGACAACGATACCGTCATGCAGTGTATGACAGCAGCGTGCTCAAGTGGCCAAGGAGGCCAATGGCTTGTATAAGCAACAGTGTGGCCAGCAGCACCAGGGTAGTGATCACCCCCCTGCACTCGGCACTGGTGAGGCTGCACCTCGAGTGCTGTGTTCAGTTTCGGGCTCCACACCATAAGAAAGATGTTGAGGTGCTGGAGCGTGTCCAGAGAGGGACAAAAAAGCTGTTGAAGGGTCTGGAGCACAAGTCTTGTGAGGAGCAGATGAAGGAGCTGGGGGTATCCAGCCTGGAGAAAAGGAGGCTCAGAGAAGACCTTATCACTCTCTACAACTACCTGAGAGGAGGTTGTAGTGAGGTGGGGGTTGGCTTCTTCTCCCAAGCAACAGTGGAAAGGACAAGAGGAAAAAGCCTTAAGTTGTGCCAGGGGATGTTTCGATCAGATATAAGGAAAAGTTTCTTCACTGAAAGCATTATCAAGCATTGGAACAGGCTGTCCAGGGAAGTGGTAGAGTCACTATCACTGGAGATATTTAAAAGATGTGTAGGTATGGCACTTAGGGACATAGTTTAGTGATGGAGTTGGCAGTGTTAGGATAATGGTTGGACTGAATGATCTTAGAGGTCTTTTTCAACCCAAATGATTCTATGGATGGCTAAAGCACAAAAAGAAGCCCATTTAAAAGACTTTGAGTGATGTCCAGTCCTCCATATGTACAAATAAGGCCATAAGAAAATGCTATAAATATTTTACTGCCATGACTAGGGATGGCAACATTACTTTTGAGTAATGAGAACATGAAGAATCGCAGTATTATTAACAGCTGGCTAAAACTCACTTTGAATTCTGGATAATTGCACTGTTTTTTCTTCATCAAACAAAGAAAATCATACAGGAATTTAACCTTTCCCCAGCTAACAGATCATTAGGCAAGGCTTTCACAAAGCACTTCAATAGAAAAAGCCATTGTCGTACCAGAATGAATCTTAATAGAGCAGAACTAGATTTATAAGATGTTCTCCTTGCTCCTTCTCCCCCCTGCCCAGCGCAGAGATGCACATGCTCAGCACTCATGTGCCACTTGAGCTCAGCAAGAAGGAATAATGAAGAAAAAAAAAAAGGAAAAAAAGTGCAAGGATGCTGAGAGTCAGCTTCTTCCATTTATAATGCTCGTGTAGTTGGAGTGAGGCTACCCAAGGCAGCAAAGGCCCATGCTCTGTCCCCTGACACCCAGCAGCAGTGTTGGTGGGGGGGGTGTCTCACTGGGGTGGGTGCCTTGGTGGGTTTGGGACAGACAAACAGCAGTCAGTAGTCAGAGACAGAGGCCACGTAGCCCTGGCACAAAAATTAGATCAGAAGATATTTGGGGTTTCTCAGCCTTTTACATCCTTGGTTGCAGAGACTTGAACTCATTTAGGGAATGAATACAGCCCGATGATGCATGGCTGGGTGGCCACCAGTGAAGATCTGCTCCCAGTCCTGCCCTCAGCTGAAGCTCTGTGCAGAAATTAAAGCTTTTAGCTGCTTGTATTGATCTCATACGCTGCACAGAGAGACACAAACAATTTCAAAATGCAGAAGGTGTCTGTGAAACCACAAATGATGGTGGGGTTCAAGGGACAAGTACATCCTTTGGGATCCTTTCCCATTATTCTTCTTTTTATACAAGGCTAAATTTTAATGTTCTCTGAAAGATGGATGGTACTTAACTCTGTAGCATGCCAACACAAAATCTGAGGCCCGTTAAAATATCTCTGGCAGTTTAAAATAATTGGGAAGACTTTCCAGTTGTAGTTACTGAATTAAACATTATACTAGAGACTTTATAAAGAGCACAGTATTGACCGCTGTTTGGTAAGAGGGACAGTTCAAGAATCTCTGGGTTTGAAAGTCTTCCACGTTTTTTATTCTGCTTCAGGAATTTTGCTTTGGCAGAGTTTAGCACGAAGACTGGAAATTCATGCGTACACTGAGATGGAGGCTGGGATCAGTCAGTGGGCTGAGGGGTGGTGGGGCATGGCACGGTGTGCCAGGGGCTTTCGTAACTCTGGGAAGGCAACCAGAAGGATGGGAAAGAAGAGCCTGTTCCCTCTCTATCCCCACCATCCACCACATCTATCTCTTGCACGTACAGAGTATGCAAGCACCAAGGAGGGTGAGACAAGAGCTGAGCATGGCGTGGGCAGCACACAGCACAATTCCCAAATCCACAGGTTAGCTGAGAGACCAGTCCGATGAACAACAGATGAACCCGTCTGTGGATAAAGCAAAGAAATGTAGCTCTAGAAATAACAATTTTAACTAATCACAGACATCGCTCAACTCTGCATTCTCCATAAATTCTGAGCAAGCCTGGAGCGTCCCTGCACACAGCTCCTGGTGCCAGCACTGAAGCCAGCAGCATCCCCTGCCCCTTGAGCACCCCAGAGGAGATAGCAGAGCGATAGGATTGGGAAAGACCTGGCAAAGAGCAAGGAGAAGCCCAAAGAGAACTTTACAGGGAGGGGGCAGAAAGGGCAGTACAGGCTGTTCAGACTAGAGATGAGTAAGATGGCTGGTCAGAGCAATGAATGGGAGAAGAAAGATGTTCCCACTTACAGAAGAACAAGTGGGTACACGGAAAATTTATTTACAAACAAATTGGCACCACGGTCAGCTGAATCCCATTTGCTCTGTCTCTCTCATGTTGAAAATCCTCATAAAACCACTTGTATGTGGCAAGGACTTGATGTTCTCTTAGCAAATAAATACGAATCAGAAGATATGCAACAGACAATTAGAGTAATTCCAGACCCATAGGTCAGGTCTGCAACACTGGCTTGAAATTTTCCAATGGATTGCATCCCCAGGCACGACGGTTTCAGACAAGGCAACCAGAAACTCCCCATTCACAATGTGCAGTTAGAGCACCAAAAATCAGCCTTTCCCATCACTGCAAGTTCAGAGGCAAAGCAACATCCTACAATGTCCGTATGCACTGTAACATCCAGCTTGACCCACTGGATCAAGGGAAGATTTTCCTATTGTAGCTGCATGCTAAGCCATTCCTCCAAAGCTGCTGCTTAATGAGAATTTTAGAGATTTCAAGGCTACCAAGAAACCCACACAGTTGCTGGAAATTGCATTCTAATGACGACCATCCCAGCTGGGAAGCTGTTTGGTTTTAATTCAGTCTTCTGAAGCATTTTGCCATGCAGTAAAACCACACTGTATAAAGATGCTGAAGAATTCCTGGGCAAAATTGCTGGCTGGAGGGAAAAATTTGCTTGCCTCAGATACACATTTCACCTGAAATGATCTCCCTACTTGGTGAGACTCTTAATGCCCTCCAAAGAGGACTGAGGTTTTCAGAACTGTCCCTTGCTCTCCTTCACCTGCCAGGCTCTCCTGTTGTTCCAAGGCAAGGTGCAACATTGGAGGTCTGTTCTGAGTGACAAGAAGTGCTTTGGCAGAGCCTAATGGTGCTATAGAAAAGGGATCTAGTTTAATCCCATCTGAAGAATACCTGAAAGTTGGAGGAACTGGCTTTAATACTGCCAGCCAGCAAAGAAATGCTGCGCACTGTGTGTTAATGAGAACCTGGATTTTATATCCAGCTGGAGGACAGATGGGGGATCTGGGGCTATTCCCTCTGGAGTTCCAAGGGGGCCTTTTTCCAAGGGAATTGTCATCATCCCTGGTCTTTAAGCAGCCGAACATTGACCCTCAATATTCATTCAAGTCTTTAACTAGATTTTTCATTTCACTGCCAGCGCCGAGGTGATTATGCTGACCACGTGAGCAAGGTTTAGCCTTAACACCGCTGTACAGAAATAGCAGTCTGGGGGCTTGGTGTCAATCTCTCGCCAATAAGGAGCTTGGCCAGCAGCCATGGATTGTGGGCTGAGTTCCCAGCTGGCATATAACTTGGAAGACAACCACGAGGTCTGGGTTCAATATCCAATTGCTAAGGAGTCTGGCTGACAGCCTCATTTTGTGGAATGAATCCCAAATTAATATAATTCTTTTGATACCAGACAAGGGGCATGGCCTGTTTCCAAATGCTCTAAGGGCTCAGATAAAAGCCATAGGCATTGGGTTCAGTGTGTAAATGGTATCGAGGTCGGATAACAGTCAGGATTGGGCTTAATCCTCAGATGGTGAGAAAAAGGAATGAGCCCTGAGCTCTGCCTTCATGCAAAAAAAGAGAGCTCAAATGAGCAGGATAGCTCTGTTTTCAATCCTCGCGTGGTAAAGAGCTCACAGGACAGTAATGGTTTCTAGGAACAAGTGTAAATTGACATGGAGCTTCAGAAGAGACGTGGGATCTGGGTTCAATCTCCAAGTGCTGTAAAGCTCAGATAATGGCCAGAGGGGCAATTTCCAAACCCTCTGTTCCAGTCTGGTGTCTGGGAAGAAACCAGGATCATATTACAGCTAAGAAAGCTGTTTTCTCCTGCTGCATAACTTAAGGTATTTTCCCTTTTGGATCAGGATGAATCCAGCATCTTCTAAAGTTTCAGAGGGAAATGGAGGTGAGTAGGGAGAGTGCTACATGTTTGAGTGGAGCTGAAGAACAGAGCAAGGGAAAATAAGACTGTGAGCACCACCTGCTCTTCCGCATCTTCTAGGCCACCCCAGATCACTGGATTTGAGCCATGGAAATTGCTCCAGGAAAACCTGGGTACAGCTCCTCAGCATCCTCAGTGCTCAGCAGTGCCTGCCCTTCCAGGTGTCCTTGGGGCCTCTGTGGGAGGCAGGTTGTCCCATCAAGAGTCAGTGACAGCCTGCGTGGCAATTCCATCTCACTGACACCGCTTGCACGAGGGATTGGTGGGAAACAGCGTGCACAGCAGTGAGTCAAGTCAGCAGCTTGCTTGAGTCATTCTATTTTGGATAAAGGAATGCAAATAAAATGAGTAGAAACTATTCAAATATTATTTTGTCCAGGCATTTAAAGCTGGTCTGTTACATAGGAAACCCTTCCTGGATGAGGTTTTACCAAAAGCTATACATTGATCCTGTGAAAAGCTTCAAATCTGATAGCACTATCTTTCTCTCCTGAGGAAATTTTAAAAGTCTGGTTCCAGTATCTGTGACTCTCTGCTTTAGCTCCAAAGTCCAAATAGGATGGACCACAGCAGACAGGGCCTGATCTGTGAGTGCTGCTATAACAGGCTGTGGATTGTCAGCCTGACCTGCTGTTAGCCAGACTCTTGAGCAGCAACAGCAGACTTGGGGTAAAACCCTCCAAAACCCCTTCTCAGTGGGGGAACTACCCATTCCTAATGACCAGGGGTGCTGGAGACAAGCTCTGTCAGCACCATCCCCTGCACAGGTGGTGGGCACAGCCCAGAGTTTTGCTCTGTACTCTGTGCAAGGCTGTGACTCTGGGGATGGGTAACCCTACCAGCCACAAAGCCGCCTTCCTCCGGGCTTTACCTCTGCACGTGGAGGGAGCAAACCTGCCAGGCTTGGGAACACGGCTGCAGACATAACCCAGCTCCACTGCCAGACCGTTTGCTGACAGAATGACTGTTTTATATGGCTATAAGAACAGCTATAAGCTCAGCTGTCTGAAAAGCAACAAAATCTATGATGTGTGTTTCTAAATCCAATGACAGCTGGCAGGGCTGCGCTGCAGCTCATTCCTTCTTTTACATGGTTTAGTTAAAACACTTCTCTGCAATCACCCTGATTTATCAACAAACAGCAGTTTCTGGAACAATTTAAAAGCATTCCCAAATAGGTAAGAAGTGGTCAGCTCCTCAAGCACTCAGCAAGCTCCCACATGGCAGGCAGCTAGAGATGGGCAGGGAAGGCTGATGGGAGGACCAAACGCCCTCCCTGGCCACCTCACAGGGAGGACAGGGCTGTGAATCCCATCGGGGTGGGGGTATTGCGGCAGGGGTACCTGGGCAGCTGCAGAGCATTACCCACGGATGGGAGAATGGTGATTTATATAGTTTAGAGCTGCCTTCAGGTGCAAATATGAGCCATTTCTGTGCTGTCAGGAGAGCTGACTTGATCCTTGCACAGTGCTGCTCCCTAGCCACATGGAGAGGGACCTTCTGCAACTTAATCTGACCTCTCAGGCGCAGGAAACCCTATGCAGCCCAAGCCCACAGAGGTACATACAAGATAATGCCATAGCTTGGTGTTCAGCTGGATGTTGTAACACAAGGCAGAGCGAGAAGGCAAGTACAGTACCATGCCTGTCCCCACACTCACCTCCTCCTGCCAGCTGTAGGGCAGATGACAACAGCCATGACGGGAACCCACATACCTTGTGCATCACTTGCTGCTCAGGCAAGGTGCATCCACGTTGCTCTTTCAAGCTGCCACAGATGCAAGGCAGAGGTTTCTTTAGAAATACTTTTTCTAGCAGCACCTGAAGCACTGCAGCTAGAGGATGGATGTTTTCAGCACTTCCTTGCAAAAAGCAAGCTGGGCAGCACAGGCTGAGCAACACCCTGTGCAGATGCTGCATGGCTAAACAGGAATGAGAGATGCACAGGTACAAAGCATGCTTTTAACATGTTCACCTAATCTCAGTAAAATGCTTAGCCCAGGTAAGCTGTGCATCTAGCTCACCAATCCCCTTCAGCCCAGCCAGCAGCTCCCATACTCCATTTTTTGCTGCCTAAACTGCTGTCATGTGGCAGACACACGGCTTGATTCAGAAGAGCCTCACACAGGGATGCAAGCCAGATCCACCCCACAGCATCCCTGGAGCCACAGAAGGAGCAGAGCCTCGTACCAGGCCCTTTGCCTCCCACCCCTCCGATCTCTGGCTGCTCCAGAGCAGAGTGACATTGATCAGTCATGCGAGGAGCCTGAACTACCACATCGGGAACAAATTCAAACTGAGGACTTTAGTGTTGCCAAACCCCAACATTCAAAAATCATGAGTCAAACTCACAAAAATCATGGGACTGGCTCAAGAAACCTGGTTTTAACATAATTTTCATTGCCTGCTTTTTTCAAAAATTTGGGGTGCCTTTATAAGGTGTTCTTGAGCTCTTCTACTACCAGGAGAGTTAAAATCTGGCTTGTTTTTATTATTCCTTTTATGGCAGTTGATGTGCAGCAAAACAATCGGTTTACAAGTTGTTTGCCTCCCTTTCCCAAGGGTGGGGACTGCAGCTGTTGGCCAGGGATGGCAGGGGCACGCCTGAAGTCCCTCAGTGCCCGGTGCTGCAGCAGAAATGCTCTGCTGCTAAAAAGGGGTCTGGCCATCTCCTCTTACCGTCCCTAGCTATTCTACAAACCCAAGATCCACAAAAATCAGGTGCTTTGCTTTGTGGGTGTGAGTCAATGTTTCCTATCGTGCAAGGAGCCGCGGCCATGGTGCGCTGCTGAAACCGCCTGTCCCTGTCCCGGCACATCCTCTCCTGCCTGCTGACCCCATTGTCGCCATCGGCCGTCCCTGGCTGTTCCTACTCAGCAGAGCAGCTGACTTCCCTGGGAGGAAGAGGGAGTGACTACGTTCTTCGCACACTTTGTGAGCTGGGCATCTGGTATTTTTCAAACCTCTGAAACATTTTAACTGAAAACTGTCTTAAAAAAAAAAAACCCACCCAAAACCCCAACCAAAAAACAACACATAAAACCGGAAATGTTTCAATCTGAAATCCTTAATTAAAACCACACTCTTTAGTACATAAAGAAGGAAGTTAAAACAGAAATGTACTTTTGCACATTACAGACAGCATTATAATAAACACAGAGCTCTGCCAAGAAAGAGGCATTTTCAAGGCTAAAGTAGATGCCTCCAGCTGCACTCAGATAATGTCAGAGGGCTTGTCTGCAGTGCCGAGTGTGGCTGCGTTTGAACACGACAGCGACCGACCACGCTTGACGGGTGAGGAACATGGCAATTACTGGTGCAGACTGTGAGTACTGCAGCAAGGACCACAATCCGCTGGGGTCAGACCTCCACTGATTCCCACAGATCCCAGACCCAGGTCTTAATCTGTAAAATATTTGAAGGAACTGGCCCTGGCTCTCTCTGCTGCTCTGGGCTCACAGATACGGCTCAGCTGGAGGGACCCGGTTTGGCAGGAGCTCTCCCCAGCTAGTCTTTGGGGGAATCTTGTACCAAAGCACACAGGGTGGAGTCTGAACCTGATTTTGGAGGCACAGATGAATGGCTGGAAAAGGCCAGCATCGTTAGCCTGATGTCCTGCACCAGGCAGCCTGGGACGCACATGTGGAGTGCACGAGTCAAACCCAGTCCCTCAGCAGGACAGATCAGATACTTTATAAAGGTACCCACCACTGCCAGCTTAAAATCTGCTGCAAGTATGGAAATCAGCCTACCCCTGTGTGAAATTTTGCAGTTATTTAACATCAATAGTCAAAATAGGCACTTAGCTTTGAGTCCAAACTTACCTGTTTTGGCCTTCTCGTGACTGGATCTTGCTATATCCCTGCCCTGCTAGGTTTTTGTTTCTTGGGGATAGCTCAAGATTAAGGTCAAGCCTCTTCTAAACACACTTTCATTAAGCACTATTTGTTGCAGGTCTTCAGCATGTTCACAGTAATGCAAGATGTCCCAAGCTTCCAATCAATTCTTCAGCTCTTTGCTGTCCTACAAGCCTTACCAAGCCCTGTCGAAAAACCACTGCTATGTGGGGCATTTAGGATCTCATGAACCAATTGGTTTGCTGTGGGAGGACAGGTCTGCTCAGACTCCTTCTCCTCTTCACGAGCTGCAGAGCCAAAGCAGCCTTGTCTGCGCGTAAGTGCCAGGAGAACAAACAAGACACATTCAAAGTCCTTATAAACAACTACAGCAATTAGCCTCACACATGCTTCATGGAAAGATTGTTGGAGGGGAATGCTGATATAAAATGATGTCACCTGCTTAAGAAAAAGAAGAAGGAAATAGGAGGGTTGATTGGGGTTTTTTGTATGAAGAATATTTTGGGGTTCAAAATGAGGTGAGAAACAGATGCTGGGCATGTCTCCGGGGGCCAAGAAAAAGAAAAGGAGCACAGAAGATGTCCCACAGAACTTCATTAATGACAAACAGAACATGGAGGACATCTTTTTGAGTGTCTGACTAAAGCAGCTAAAATAACTGGAGTTGGTAGGAACTGGTAATTTTAATTATCCTGTTATCTGCTAAAGACAGAGCAGGGCAAGTCCCAGACGCTCCAAGCTGCTGGAATGCGTGGGGAAAAGTTGCTCTGGAGAAGGGAAAGTAACAGGGGAGGGGATGTTTATTACTTGGATATTATTGATATAGGAAGTTGATTAATAATCAAAAAATGGAAGTGAATTTGAGTGCAAGTGGTTACAAAAAAAAAAAGTCCAGCAATTTAAGGCAGTGAAGGAATAAGTAGAATGGATTAAAGATAATGTATTTCAAAAAAAAGCAAATTTGAACAAATTCAGGGCACAGGTCAAGAGGATCTCTGGGGAAGGGAGTTTAAGACAGCATTTCCCAACCAGTGAGACATGGAGAGGCAACAGCTGTGCTGTGGGTCAGGGGAAAGAGCAGCAGAAAGAACAGCAGGAAAATACCCTGCAAATACATACAAATAAGAGAAAGAAAGAGGAAAATAACAACTCAGTGCAAAAGAGTAAGCAATATATTGACATAGAAAGAGCTCTTTTCTTTAGTTTTCATTGAGATAATTGTGACATGACTGTTAGTTACATTAATCTGACGTGTGAAAGAGCAGCAGGCCTGAAGAGGGACAGAACAAATGAAAGACCACTTAGGAAACCTAAACCACAGAAGTGCTCAATAATCACTATGAAATCTGTGTCAAATTGTTTTGCCAAATACAGAAGATTCATATGTATTCAATAAATACCTTTTCTGCATTTTTCACCCAGAATTTTGCCACTATCAGCATGCCCTCTTACAATAATCCTGCATTTTGCTGAAGTGGTTTTACTCCTGGTACATTGGAAGTATATTTAGTGCTTTACTCCCCTGGGCACAGATGCATCTCCAACACTCTCAACTTCCCCTCAGTGTTTGCCAGCATTTCAGGGGGATGCACCTCCTCCAACTTCAGTGCAATGGAGGTATCACCTGAGCAGGTTCATTCCTTCAAGGGGAGCAGGGAGGAACAGGGAGGACTCCTGGTGATTTAAGCATCCAGTGCCCTGGGTGAACTCTGTTGAAACTCTATACCTCTTTACATTCCTGGACAATAACCCAAAGCCAGCCCAGCCCTGTGGAGCAACACTGCAGGTACATGGACTTGGATGGGATGGATGTTAAATTTCACAGCAATCACCCTGCAGGCACCGCTGCCACTCAACTCCTCCGCACTGGCTGGCACATCCTTGGTCGCTGTAGTGATGGGGAGGATGCTCACACAGCCTGCCAGGACAGTAGCCCCGAAGTATCATCCATTGATGGTATCATGCCTAGAGGTGGCTGTCAAAAACAGAGGGAGCCACACAGGCAGAAGAGGCAGAGGAGAGCACAACTCACTCGTGGTATGTGGGACTCAGCTAAACACACAGCAAAAGGCTGTGCCGTGAGTTACTCCACTCACTGAATGGATTTAGATGTCAGACATCAGCTCTTTTCATGAGCAGATCTTCTGGATGGCTTTTAATACGTATGTGTACCCAACTGCTGAGTGACCTACAGCACTGCCCTCCCTCCTGCTCCCCTCTTACTACTGAAACACAAATCCTTCAACTGAAAATACATCAAACTCTGGAGCTGAAGAGTCATATTAAAATCGAGTATATGAGGTGCTGGATTAAGCTAATGGTGTCATTGGCTTGCCTTCTGGGAGAGGGATCTGAGGTTTTTGCAATATACTTGTCAGATTTTTCAACTTACTTGGCTAAACAAATAACCACTGTTAAACCTCTGAAAGGGATTCTGCCCCCAGCCAGAGGAGACAGCCTTCTGAGACAATTCTTGGGGATAAAGGTTGATCTAAAAAAGCATAATTTCTCAGGGTTTAACTAAATATCTCACTGGTTAAGTAAATGGTTTTATTTCTGGATATGGCATAATCTCTGCTGAAAAATAAATGCATGGAAAATATTAAAATCAACTTATTAAAATAAATTCCCCCCCAAACTGCTTGGCAGTCTCTAATTAAATAATTCTACCTGAAAATCCCATTGCCTGAGATTACTTATGGGATATGCCCACTGGCTCCCACCTTTGGTAAATGGGAGCCATGTGGGCAGCATTAGGAGAGGGAAGTGCAAGAAAAGGTGAGCCCAGCGAAAGGCAGATGGACACACCATGGCATGCTGGGGGAGATTAAAGGGAGACAAAAAAGGAGGGATGAAAGCTTCTAACAGTGGAGAACAGGAAATTTTCTGTGTCTGAGGAAGGTTGTGTGCTTGCTCTGAGCAGGAAGGAAGGTGTTAGCAGCTGGAAGAAAAGACTAAGTCTTGTCCTGAGAGGAAATGCTTCAAAAGCATTTACTTTCCAGATTTGCAATGACCTTGCTCCACTTACTGCTGAGGCTGTGGATGTTGGAAGCCTCATCCTGCAAAATGTGGCTTGTTGTGCATTATTGTACAGCTGAAAAATGCTACACGTTCTGAACTGAGAAATATACTTATGCTCACAGCACTCAGAAATGACTCAACAGATTCTCACTCAGATTTCAGGTCATCTCTTCAAACCCTCAGTCTGAAACTTCAGCATAAGGAATTCCCATTTAGATGTGATAGGATAAAATTATAAAAACTCAAACCACTTTTGCAACCACAGACCAAGGGTTCTACATGATCTTGTGCTATGTCAGCACCAGGGGGACAAACAGGGCAAGCATCTGGACACCAGGAGGACAAGTCAGCCACTAGGATCACCTCCTGGAGAGAAAACAGAGAGACAGAGGGTGCCCGAGATGAAAGCAGCAAAGTCAGGCAGCCTCAGTCTCTTCCCAGCAGCACTGACCAGACTTGGTGGTGATGTGCTGCTGTGCAACACAACAGCTTTGATCACAAAGACTGATGGCAATGAAGAAGCAGATATCTCTAGTGATTAAGGGAGGAATGTGAAATATTTTATGCACATGTGTGTAGAAACAGACTCTATCTTTCCATAACACTTTTGGCCATCCAATCAAGAAAGTCACACAGACAGCACTTGTGTCAGAAGAGGTGGCAGCAGCAGGGAGAAGTTTATCAAGCTGGTCCATCAGGCCTAGTTGATCATGATTTCTTTCTGATGAATTTTACTGGTACTCCAGTGCTGGAGTCCTGGGATGGCAAACATAACAGAAGCCCACAACCGTCAGAGGATCTGGAAAACCTCATTAGCTTTCTGATGGCTCTTTGCTCAAATACAATCTAAGCACCACAAGGACAGAGCAGAAGGGCAACCCAGCCTCCAGAGTGCCCTGGAGGAATTTTGGAAATGCTGCTGATAGCCATGCTCCAGCAAGGCATTGGCTGGGACAGTGCATGAGTGCTGGGTTTTAACCACTGTGTTTCCTGTGTATTGCATTTCCTGACACAAGAGGTGCTACAAGTCCTATCAGTGATGATTTCCCACTTCTCAAAGGATGGAGATCTGCAAAGTTTCCTTAGCCTCTAATGGCTCCTTCCCAAGGACAGACTCACTAGGAGGTGCAAGCTATTGGCAGCTCAAGGGCCCAGAGGAGCAGTTGACCGTGTTTAGGCCGCGATCCAGAAGACTTGATTTCATCCAGCATAAGTGGAGCTGTTTTATTTATTCTAGTGGTCTGATGGTGAGGGAGGAGTGCTCCCTGGCTGCCCACGCCAGCCCTGTTCCAGGCAAGAGGTCCAACACACAGCCCTTCTCCAGAAAACACTGCTCACAGGGACAAGGCGCCCATCCTCACATGCCACCAGGAAGCAAAGTTTCAGCAGACTCATGCTGCCTCCCAAGAGACATTTAATCTTCTCTTAGACCTGTTGTCTGACACTCTATGTCTTTGCCAGCCAGGTGAGCCCATGTGATTGCTCCACATCATGCTGGAGGACTGTTTGAGCCTCCCTTCTCCAGCAATGGCCAAGAGGAGACACCTGGAGAAGAGCACAGGAGGGACAACACAGCATGGTTGGTTTCTAGGAATCGGTGGCACCGGGCAGCAAGGATACAAGGCATCAGGAGCCTTACTTCCCAAATAAAAGCAATAGTAAAAGCCAGGATGCAATGATAGCCCCGGGACACCACATGCACCACGAGTATGACAAAACTCAACTCAGAGTAACCGGCTGTGCCACCTAAAGGTCTGAAAGCACGATGTCCTAGCTCACATGAAACAGTGAGAGTCTGTTGAACCCTCAGAACAGACTTATGCCAAATTACAAATAAAGATCCAAGAAGACTTGACACAATACTGAGGCAATGACTAGAGAAATGACTTATGAAGTGCACAATGAATGACTGCAGGGCTGACCAAACGAAGGAGAAGCTTTTAAGAGCTGCAGAAGCTTTCCAAAGGAACAGAATCTGAGGAGTGCCAATTTGTGTCAAAGATTTTCCATCTGCACACAAATAAATAAATAAGAAAGATGGAAGCAGACAGGGAGAAATCTGTGTTGTCCATCACAGAGCCCTATGTGGGTGTAGCTCCTCCAATGCACTCTGCGCTGAACTCCAGCGAGACTGAAGTGTTGCAGATGGCCGGCAGTAGTCATCTGCGTGGGGCTGAGTTATACTTCATGGGTCCAATTCTGCCTCTGAAATGAATGCTGTATCCTCTACATGCCCAAGGTACGCTCCAGACCAGCACTGATCTGCCAGGGGGGGAGCAACAATGCCCCTCAGGCAGAGTGTGGTCTGGGAGCCCAGCAAGAACAAAGGAGCAAGGAAGGAAGATGTGAGACAATAAGCAGAAGGGGAAAAGAAATAAATTTCCGTGGCTGAGCCATGACATCCCAACTCCTCTTAACTGCCACTCCTGCTCTCCACAGCACTTCAGCATAAGGACACCAGCCTTGCCACCCACCAACACACCCGCGGAGGGAGCAGAGAGGGAGGCATGGCAGGCAAAGAGGGGACAAAGACAAGCCAAAGAGTGCGGGAGGGAAAAAATATTTTGGGGTTTATTTTTCACACAAGATTCACAACATTCCTCAGAAAATTTAATTTTGCTGTCCTGGTCTTGTTTGCTAACCAGAACCAATTTAATTTTAAAACAACACGCAGAGCCAACGGGGGAGAAAACATTTTGCAATGGCTCTTCGCTCCCACTTGGAACGGCGAGCACAGCTTAACTCGTTCGGCTCTCACAGTTGCAGCACCAGCTCGTGGGGAGCTGACCCGAGAAACCTCTGCCCGGGAGGAAGAGGGGACTCACTGGTGCCCGTAAATGATAGAATAAAAATGGGTTTTTGAGCAACTTGACAGATCCCACTCCACAGATCTGTGGGGGCTGGAGGTGGTGGGAGCAGGGAGCGATTTGTCGCATGGAACATCTTTCTGTAGCCCTGTCTCTCCACTCGACAGCTCACTCCAAGGTTTGTAGAAAAAAAATGGCTTGTTGCTGCATTTAACAAAGAGCAGAAAGCTCCTATTCCTCTTCCACTACCAAGAACATGCACATTTCTCATATCAGCATGTTAGTCTTCTGTGGTTTTATGCCTTGTTGTGACAGTTTGGTGAGCAAGCTGATAAAAATCAAGAGCTTTTCAAAGGCAAGGTTAACACACTCATGTGCGACCTGGCTTGTCAGAGAACACCAGAAACTCCAAACACGTTGCTTCTGCTTACCATCTGCATGAGCTTATTCAGACTAAAATAACAAAGTGTGTTTCCTGATCTCCGTCAACGTAAATAGAGCCATTAAACTGCAAGGCTGTTTACATTCTAGGAAATAGTCGTTGCATTCATCCTGAATGCTCCTCATCCTGCAGCCCCAGCACCCCCACACTGGGCTAGCAGTGGCTCTGCTGCAGCCCACAACCCCACTGACCACCGGCTAACACCAGGCACCAGGACCTGCCACGTCTGTGCCACAAAACCAATGGAAACCCCTTCACAAATATTGTATGCTGGTGTCCAAATTTGGTTTTATAACTAGAAACAAGGACGCACTTGAAGGATCCAGCTCTCCCAGTTGTAATATCTGGCAGGCACAGAAGTGGGAACATTCACTTTTTATAAAAAGAGATTTTTTGGTAGGTAAAATCATAAATATTAGAGCAGGAAAAAAAGCCCCAGAGCTTGCCAGTGGCGTGCTTACAGCAGCTCTGTCTTCTGCGTCATGCGAGGACCAACTCTCCAACACAAGCACGTAGAG
Organism: Edolisoma coerulescens; assembly: GCA_013397115.1. Taxonomy (NCBI): domain Eukaryota; kingdom Metazoa; phylum Chordata; class Aves; order Passeriformes; family Campephagidae; genus Edolisoma; species Edolisoma coerulescens. The sequence goes on from VWZW01005525.1 coordinate 644,476, forward strand.
ATGGCACGGCCTCCGTCCCAGAGGATTTATGTCCTGGAAGAGGAGGGGACGGTGCCATCTGTAAGCTGTTGCCTCCCGGAACATCAGAGCCAAACACTGCGCTCTTTTGGCCAAGGCAACCCATCTGCTCACAGGGGAGGGCTGAAAGCAAACATTGCCCAGCCCTGTGGAGGTCCAACCACGCCAGTCAGCACCTCTGCACCCATGTGGGCACGGGGCTCCTGGGTGCTGACAGGGACATTCGCACACTTCCTGGGAACACGTGCCATTCTGGATGCTGGCCTGCACTGCTAGACTCCTTACAGCCCTAATAGGTGTTCCCTGTAATTGTGGGAGACCGTTGTTTTTTGTTGGCCTAGCTTCACCTGCAGAATTGTCAGGAATGAGAATCCACATTTGGAAATAATAACAAAAGGATAAAACTGGGCAAATAATGATGCAGGCCAGGTCACACATTCCCATTTTATTAGACTCAAGCCCTCCTGAAAGAATTTCCTTGTATCTGCGTGTAATAGCTAAGTGCAAATATTTTCTAGAGGACATTCTGTTTCACAAAATGGAGGGGCTCTGTTTCTGTGCAGGTTACACCATAAATTATCCATTATAAGTGTGGCAGGTTTTGTCTTTATGCTCTCTGCATCACAGCTCTGGACCTGCCCTTGCGGCTCTGCTCGGCGAGCCAGCTCTGCAGTTCCATGGATCCATCAGGATCCATCACAAACGTTCCCCTCTGCAGGGCCAGAGAGTCTCTGTATTACCACTCTTCACAGCTCCTGTCCTTGTCTCAGTCCCAGCTGAAAATAGCCCTCTCCTCTTCTGCATATGGCTCTTCCCTACCCCCTCCCTTTGCTACCAATTAACTCACTGGAGCATTTGTGAACCAGAACGAAAGACAACATGGAAGATAGAAGGTTACTCCCGTTCCCCACTAACCTGATAGGGACAATGCCACTCTGCCCAGCCTTGTGCCAATTGTCAGCCTGCAGCAGGAAGCCCACAGAGTGTGGACAAGGCTAAGGAAGAAAGGAGTGCAAGTGCATTTGCTTTAGCTGCTGATGTTCTGCCAATCGCGTCACACGTAACCATAACAGCGGGGCTCTTGAAACCCAGCACATCAGCATTTGCTTTTACCTTGACTTTCGAGGCATCTGTGCCATGTAGGCACTGTTTTTAAAAGATTAAAGCAAATATGGATTTGCACTTGCATGTGAACAACATGATGTGAGGTGGGATGCACTGCGGGAATGCCACTGCCCTCGGCAGAGCCAGTGTGTCCAAGGGAACAATCCTGCCTTGATTCAGAGCTGTTAATCACATTCCAGGAACCACTGCAGGTTCTAGAGTTACACACCCACTGGGAGACAGGCTTTCATCACAGACCTGTAATTAAAGGGAGATGTTAATGTTGCACGCTAATAACTTGGAACATCAGTTATTCTTAGAACATCAGTTATCCTTGGAACATCGGTTATCCTGGGAGTTCAGTGAATTTAAAAATGTAAGTATTTTGATAAAGCTCATCAGTTAACAGACCAACTTTATTTTAACTCCAAATAAATCAGGAAGGTTTGATGTTTTTATGCCAAGGTATTTCTGCAGAATTAGAAAGTACCTCAGTGTAAGCCTAGAAAGTCTCGATCACAAACCAGGCAGGCACAGCATGTCAGCATGGAGCACGTTACATCTATCTCTCAGCATCTAAAACAGTTAAAGAATTACTGAATACTTTGCACGATGAACTCTAAACATCATTACAACCCCTCAGGTTTGCTTTGTGGGGAAGATTGAGTGAAAAAAAGATGCCTGTGGCTAGACAGTGTGTTTTAATCATGTCCAGCCCTTTCCATTTGAGGTGTATGTATCAAGTGTCTGTCCAAACAGGAAGGACGCACACACGGGATACTCAGAACAGCTGAAACTCACGCACTCAAGAAGGAAAACATCTCCCAGTTGTGTGTGGGTTGGCTCTGAGGATCAGGAAATACACGGAAGACAATGCCCAGGGACAGGGCAATCTCGGCCATGGGATGTGCTTGGGCACACTGCTGGGGTGTCACTGAGGAAAAGGCCACTTCGGGTCAGGATGGAGAGAACACCATCCCCTGCACAGGCCCAGACCTGCTGAGAAGACACCTAACCCAGATGGGAGAGGTGAAAGCAGCAGCCATGAGCTGTTCTCAAGTGCGTGGCAATGTTTCATTGTCAAAAAGGCTGTGCTGGCCAGAAATGTTACTACATTATTCAGCATTAAAAAACATTTTCCACTTAAGAACAGACACAAGCTTGAAGCCAGTGTAAAAGCACCCTCTCAATCAGTAGTAACAATGGCATCATTCAGTTCTGCTGATGCTTCAGGAGAGATCAGTACTTCTGCCTGTATGGTTTTAATAAAAGCAGCCAAATAATCTCAGTATGGGCTTTCTAGAAAGCCCTGTGGAGGGTTTGTGCACTTGAAAAAGGAGCACGGGATTCACGGCAGTTGAGGTGGTACTTGTGTGAACGCAGCTGCCCTGGGATAAAGATGTTCATGGCATAAGCTGAAGCAGTACGGAGCTGTAGACAGACAAGCCCCTGGAGAGACAGAAGAGAATTATGGAGTGTTGAGCTAATTAGGTTCACAGCCTTAATTATTGGAGCACTACAGCTGATAATGCAAAACCAGCCTTGTAAACAAGCTTCTATTTTCAGCCACTCATGCCAACAACTTTCTTCTGAAAGCATCTGCTGCACAACTCAGGCTTGTCACATCCCAAGGGCGCATTTTGGAGAGTGTAAAGAGGTGCTCTGAAGCCTTATAGTATCAGGTAATTAGGGCAAAAGAGATCTTGACAATTCCCATTTTTAAACAAATAATGAAAACATGATGGAACATTTCAAACTCATATGTGGGCTGGAACATGCATGGCTTAAGTGCTGGCTGGAAAAAAACCAAAACATGGGAATTCAGTTTTAGAGATGGCTTGCAAACCTTCAGCTTCTCTTCAGAGCATCCTCCCTGAGATCAGAGAAACAAGAAGCAAGGTCTCACACAGACCCTCTGCTGATCCCAGGAGAATATGGATGGAGTCACAGCCTTACATCTTAACTGGCCCCATCCTTCTGCCCACACAAACTTCGTAGAGGCTCTAAAGCAGGAGGAACCATCAGATCACCTTGTCTGACCTCTTGTGCATCACACACTATAGTATTTCACCCACTTATACATGTGCTGAGCCAAATAACACAAATTTGGCTGAACTGTAGCTTCTATAAAGGCAGCCAGACTGAATATAAAGCATTACAGGACTAAGAGAAACCACCTCTTTTTTTTCTTTAGGTAGTTTATGTAGCTGGCTAAATATTTGTGTCCCAGTTCTAATTGGAATTCTTTGGTTTTGGCTTCCAGACCCTGACTCTTGTTCTGCCTCTAGTCATTAGATCAAGAGACCTTGCAGTAGATCATGTGCTTTTTTTGTGAGACCACCCAAATCAAGTCACATTTTAGTTGGCTTTTTGATACACTGAACTGACCAAGTTTGTGAAGGCTCCTTCACAAAAAGGACTCAATACCTCTTGGTACCCTGTGGACTCCCCTCCACTCCACCACCTTCACTCATCCAGGTGAAACAGCAAATTGAATGTGTTCAGTATCAGTCTCAAACGGTGCACGGAGAGCCCAGGGAAGAAGAAGCAAAGAGGAAAGACAACTCTGCACCAAGGGAAAATCAGAGGAGCTTGGAGATTGCACCAAACTCTGTCCTGCAGAGGGCCTAAACTTCCAGTTACAGCAACACCCAAAGAGCCATTCCTGTTCACGTGAGTCACACATCAATGCACAGAAAATGATTCTTGAAAAAAACCTCAGTCCATATAAAGCTCAGAAAAGGTCATCACATCACCGAGGCTGTTGTCCCACACAGCCAAAGTTACCTCCCAGAGCCACCTTCACTGAACTCAGTAATTTGAATTTTACTCAATAGCAAAAAGCATCAGATTTTGTATTTTTTTCTTAAATAGAAAACAAATGATCCACTTTTATATTGCTGCCCACTCAGTGAAGCATTAAATGTTTCCTGGGACAGGGTGCAAGCAATGATGTAAGGTTTGGGAGCCTCAGACTTGGGGCAGCTGGAATAACTGGACTATCATGAGCTGTCAACATGTGAACAAAGATATCAACTGTGAGATGAGATTCTTGGGCATTAAAATACACACTTCACAATTCCCAGAGCAGACAGTGATTTATGACTCACCCAATTATCCCTGCCTCACGATGGTGTATAGCAGAAACTTTAATGAGGAAACCAGAGCTAAGAGGAGACAAAAATGGACAGATCTCCACAGGGACATGCATGATATGATATGGTACTCATGATATTCCAGTGCCCACTCCGGGGAACCTGGGCTGGGTAAACGGGAGAAAGAAGTTAGAAGAGGACCGGGTCACCCATTTCTGCTGTGAGTGGCAGTTTGAAGAATAGGAGAAGCCAAGATGCTGCACTTCAGTCCTGGGAGAGTGTCAGTGACTGACAAGTCAGGCTCAGATCCCTAAGATGCTGCAAACTTCAGGGCAAACCTGCTCTTTAAAGGATGATGCATTTTGTTATTTCATACCTTCAGCCTACTATTGGAAACACATAGGGCTCGGCAGGTTAATGAAACAACTTGTCACTTAAGCCCTGCTTAGTGCTAAACCTGAGCTCAAGGCTCTTCACCACTAACGCCACCCACCCTACATCCCAGAGAAGTCATGTCAGATGAGCTGCAAGCACACTGCTCTGTCCATCCTGCACTGAAACTGGGGGGTCCACCCCTGCCAAGGCCACACCCTGGTGATAACTGGCATTATCATTTCTGTGCATCTTTCATTTGACAGCGCTTTCCAGCTTAACTCTGGCCAACCTCCCCACTTAATTGCAAGGACTTAGTCATTAAGAAAGTAACATGAATTGGCAGATTATGAGAAACATCTTTTCTGGAAAAGATGAGCCTGAGTTGCTTAATAAATAACATGATAGCAGAGAGGGTGGTTAGGATTCAGGGGTCATCAGGCACTCATTACCGTCACAAAAGTTTTACAGGTTCTCTTGGACCTCCTAAAGAAGCCACTTAAGAAACAGGTATGAAATCCGTTAGTCACAGAGTACCAGAGCTGTGTGCCTTCCTCATTTTAAAGCAGAGGGCAAGCACCATGCAATAAAAAGAGATTCAGGGCTGGTTTTATGTGCATCTCTTATGCAGAGTGGGTGTGAGGGCCATGGATGGAACAGACCCTGGGGTCCCTGGCACAGCTCTTCCTCAGCAGCACAGGGAGGCACTTGGGACACTAAGAAGTGATTTCAAAATCAGCAGTGTCAGCAGGGACAGAACAGCAATTTTAATTTCAATCATGACTTTTAATTAAAAGAAGCACTAATGTTACAATGAGAACCTCATACAGCTAAAGCATAGAAGGTGTCCGCTTCGACACTGCTTGAACAGAAACTTCCTTCAGACACCAGGAGGCACCAGCATCCTGACAGGGATGAACTTCTTGTAGGTGATGCTTGCAGTGCACAAATGGATACCTAGGAGTTAGCTTTCTCCAGCTGAGCAAGCACAGCTTTTCCCTAAGCATGAGGTTTCTATTTGCATGTAGTCTCCTGTATCCCTTCATTTTCTCCCAGGCTTTCTGGTGTATGAATATCTCCACTAGCTGTCATCTTTTTGCCCTCTATAATCCTGCCAAAGACCTGTACCTGTCTGTCACTCATTAAGTTACTTGAAGTAAAACCTTGCTTTTTCTCCTCAGAATACGATACCCCCCAAAACCATGTGTGTATCATAATCCAGGGGAACTGGAGCAGCTCCCACGTGCCCGAGCAGCCCCTAGCCATTACTGCAACCACCAGCCCCAAGACTCCTCTTCCTATCGTTATTATCCCAGATACCATCACACTAAACTGGGAGGAAAACTCTTTTGCATAGGATGCCCAGCTTATTTCTGAGCTTTTAAAGTTTCATGTCTGTCTCTAGTCAGCTTCACTCTGAGACACTCGGATGCTGAGCGAGCCGAAGCCTGCACACCTGCTGGGATGAGAGAGTGGCAGCTAAATCCCCAGGGTGCACACAGTCCATTTGTCTTTTCTTGCAGCGAGCTGAAGTGAGGACGTGCCATAACACCTAGTGCTATTCTCCTCCTCATCTCTTCCACCACCTTGTTCATTCAGTGAGAGAAACCCCTCCCAAGGACAGAAACCCATGGGAGCTCAAGTCCCAGCCCTAACACAGGCTTCATTTAACTATCTGCTCATAGATTCTGTCAGTGGGAGTAGGACCCCTTCAGTGCCTGAGGAGGGGCTACTGGAGAGCTGTGCTCCCATGTTGAGAGTCGACAATCCAAACAGCATGAAACCAGATGGTACTGAAGCTGCTGGCACTGAATTATGGTGTTGGAGGCTCTCTTCCCTCAGAAGTCACTTCAGGGAACACGTGCCATGGAGGGGTCCCCATCCCCAGGCACCCCCAAGCTTCACAGCCCTGCAGACAGGCAGGAGGCAGCACTAATGCACTGTGTGCCAAAGCACAATGCGTTGCTCCGAGCCTACAGGAGCCACCAGCATGGATCTCCTCTCCAAGGTCTCAGTAAGCATTTCTGCAAAGCATAAACTCCTTAAACCTCATGTTTCTGGAACTTAAATCTGCCATTTTAAAGCAGCTTAAATGTGATGTGAACACTAATAAAAAGACCATCCACCAGCTCTGCTGCTGCAAAACAGCTGGCTTTGAAGCTGGCTAATTCACTTAGCAGGAGCTCAGCCTTGCAGTGCTCTTGAACAAGGACAGAGGGATTGCAGGAGCACTGCTAACAGCAAAACATATCTAGGTTGTCTCTATATACTGCTCAGGGCACTAACAAGTTCAACAAGGAGAAAAGCACGTGTACTTTCTTGCTACAAAGGCAATGTGAGCAGCCCAAGTGCATGAGGCAACTCACACATGAGCTTTTTAAAGCAGTGGCTGCAACCATTTCTGGGGTTTGGGACATGATTGCCCCAAGGGAACACTGGGCTGCGTGACACACAGCCCTTCTCCAGGATTCACACTCTCTAGAATTCACTGAAGTTAACGTTTTCACTACATTTTCACTACATTTTCACTGTGTTTCAGGGCTGGGTAATTTTATGGACATTAATAACACTTAGAGTGAAGTAAGATATGCCTATGAAAAGGTAATCAAATGTCATGCATGAATCAAGAAACCACTAGTGGTTCATTCAAAGAAGGTTGAGGAAACAGCAAAATAATTATCTTTGGAAGGTAAGAGGAGATGCACTTAAATATCAGCAATTAGCAATATGCACTTCCATATCAAGAAACCTTACATCAGTAAATTAAACAAGGGCTGGTGCTTGGGGTGACGGGCACAGCTAGCTCACAGATGGGCTTCTGCTGGGGCTAAGATACCCTGTGTCCAGCTTACAGGCTGGAAATGCAAGAGGGGATGGATATGACCTAAATTAAGCATCACCACCTTGGTGATGGAGGCATTCCTGCGCTGGTACAGCAGAGGATTAAATTCTGCAGCTACACAGTCCCAGGCTGAGAAGAGAAAATCACAGTAAGGAGGAGACTGGAGGCCAAGAGTGGGGAGGAGACACAGCTGGTACTGCTGAAGGCTGGCTGCGCTGTGCTCACAAGAAGGTCCTGCTGATCTTCTGCCACAGGCACCCCGGGGCAGTGATGGGTGTGGGTGGTGGCAGCAGCACTGCTTGCTCCCAGCTGGGAGCCTGCCTGCTCCTGCCCCACAGTGGGGTCAGCAGGACGCTGTGGGACACGGCATCTGTACACACAGCCACCAAACACCTTCGGGTTGCATGGGATTGGTGTGCATGGTGCCCATCACGTGGTTTTTATTGAAGTTTTCCTGAAAGGTTAGTGAGCCTCCAGCACCATCCGAGGAACACAGCGGTGATCTGTGATCTGTGGCTATGGCAGGATGTGTTGCTGCAGTCAGGATGCATTTCTGCACCCCATGTGGCGACACTGAGGTCCTTTTGTAGTTGCACATTTTCCTGCACTGCACTGGCCCCTTGGGATCCTGGGCTGCGAGTGGAAAGGAAAGAGATGCCACAGCACTTGTCAGAAAAGATTTCTGGACACATACTTTGATCACAAGGAAGGAAGGGCAGGTTGGGACATTTATGCAGGAAAAAAATCCCCAAGAACCACCTCATTGCAGTGTGAGGAACAGTCTTTTTTTCCTCTGAGCTCCACACAGATTGCCAGGGAAAAAGACCCAAAAAGTAACTCCCAGAAAAAGCATAAACTCTGGCAAATTAAATGTAAGAGCATAATAAAGCAAATAAAAAAGATTTTAAGAAACAACTTACTAAAGCCTTTAAAACTAATAAAAGCTTTTTTCAAACACATCAAAAGGAGGAAGGCTGCCAGAGAGTCTGTAGAGCCAGAAGATGGCTGAGGCAAAAAGATAAGACTACAGCAGAAAAGTTAAATTAATTCTTGGCATGTGTACGAAACAGCTTAAGAAGGTTCCCACAGCAGAGCCTTGCTTTATGTGGGATGAGCCAGAGGAATGTCTCCAGCCGCAGCACCAGCCACAGAGGTGCAGAGACAGGGGCTCGTGGAGCTGAGCAGGACAGGGGAGCTTTGGTCACTGCTCCTCGCTGCAGAGGGAACACCAGTGCCAGGAAATCACAAGGTGGAAATATCAACTCCTGCAGCCAGTGCAGCTTCCCTCCCACCATACCAAATTAGGCAGAGGAGCTCATTACCAGAAGGGCTCTGAGGGTAGTACAAGGCTGGATGGATTCCCTGGACTCTGAGATGAATGAGTAGGAAGAAATGCACCATCAGCTTTAGGTGATGCACTGGCAATTCCACCTGCCCAGGCTCTCCGTTAAAGGCAAGAGATGCAGGAGATCCCTCTGAGGGACTGAGAAGCAGCCCCTAAAAGGAGGGAAGGCTGAAGGGGGACACCCTAATGAGACTTGCCATCACCCTTGTTATTGCTTTAAGCCTGTTATTTGGGAAAATGTCCCAGTAATTAGGATTTATGGTGCAACTTACAATTAAAGGATGACAGCAGAGAGAGAGAGAGAGTGTGTTGCTGCAAAATAGGCCAGTCTTTTAGGGGTTCAGAAAGATTTTGCTTGTGGGTGCCAGAGAGGTCGAGGTCTGTGCCTACAGCCACACTGGAAATGCTTGGTCATAATCCAACCAGAGCCACCAGTAGCTGGGTAAGGCATTGCCTCAAGCTCCTGGCTGCTTCCAGCACAAATTTCATGTGATTTGGTACCAAGCATATTCTATCATCATCACTCACATGGCTGTGAAGACAAACCACGGTACCCCAGATGATGAAATTAGGACCAGGGTGCTTATCCTGAGCAACACTTTCCTGGCCTCACAGGGTGCCTCCCAGCAGAGCCTGCTGCAGCGCTCTCTGTGACAGGGCTGTGTTATTGAGGTTAATATTGTTTTCATGGAGAGAAAAAGAACACAAATACAGGAGTGAAGGGAAAATTGGGGGTTAGAGGTGGAAATGTATAGGCTAAGGAAAGGTGTAATTTTATAACTGGACTTTTTTTTTTTTTTTTTTTTAAATCTAGACTGCTCTGAGCACTGCACAAGCCCCTTCCTCTCAACACCTGCTTGCCCCTCTGCATTTTCTGGCCTCAGTTTTTTCACCACTGAACCTTCCTGGTGGATGAGATCTAAGTCCCAATCCATTTCTCAAACTTACAAAAGTGGATTTAGCCTACCAGGGCACGTGGAGCCTCCTGGATAAGAGAGTTCTGCACAGCCACCATGGTCCCCTGACACCTGCAAGACACCTGGCGCCTAAGGGGACTCTGTAGACAAAAACCCAGGAAGCCCAGCACCTGGAGGCTGATATTGTCTATATTTGAGCCTAATTGCCACACACAGTGCACTGGAAAATTTCAAAATTTCACCAAAATAAAGAGCCCACAGATTATATGCTCACATATTTAGTCTGGAAAAAACAAAGTCTCACTTTCTTATTCACTTTGATTTCCTTGGGACAGGAAATGCAGGCTTTCAATCTGGCTATAGCAAGGGGAAATTTGCAGATGAATAGAAGATGGCTTCGCTCCTAGAAATGCTGGCATAATGACTCTGCAGTGAGATACCAAAGAACTTCAAGCTATTCAATTTATTCTAGTGACAGATAGCATGCCAATCAACTCCTAAGCACCGGAATACGTTAAAAAGTTTTGTTTTTTTAATTATACGTTGCATTTTAATTTATCAAAGCCAGGGCAGTTTTTAGAGACAGAATGAAGCAAGACAAATGTATGCACTAGAAATAAGCCTCCTTTTTATACATACATACAGTGAAGGCAGTTAATCATTGGAACAATTTATCTGCATTGTGGATGATTCTCCATCACATGTTATCTTTTTAAGGCAAGAATAGAAAATTTTATTAAAATCTGCTCTGGTTCAACCAGAAGCTGAGAGTTTTAAGCAGAAATTTCTAAATAAGACTTTTTGTTCAATGTTATTATGCAAAACAGACAAGATTATTGTATTAATGCCTACTGACCTTAACAGTCACGATTGATTGTAATGAGAGAGGTTTCCCATTAAAAGAAATGATATTGAGGGCATTAAATTGTATTTCTTTGAACCACTCTGAAAATTTTTGCTTTGATATAGATATTCTTATTCAGGCAGTGTTTATTTAGATATCAAAAGGTACTAAAACTAATCATGGGACTTTTCGTTAACATATATTTAAAATAGCACAATAGACTTAGTGAAGCACGTAAAATATCTGAAGTATATTAGAAGTTTAAGACCTTGTAAAACTATGGATTACTAACCCAGTGCTATGACTGCATTTGGGGATTTGATGGGATGTTGCAGGATATTAATTTCCACCCCCTCTCCATCACAGCAGCAGGGTGAAGGGAAAGCTCCTCCAGTCCCTTTAGCTACAGAGACAACGTATTAGAGCCCAGTAATGAATTTCTGCTGGACTTGCTGAGGCCTGGATGCATGAAGGTCCTTCTCCTCTGGTTCACACATGTCCTCCACTAATACAAACAACTGCTGACGAGAAAGAACACTGAACTTTGAGTCAGAACTAAAATAGGTAGAATAGTCAAGTATTAAATTAAACAGAGCTCTGGATCAAACTTTTCCACATTAGATTGAGCTCCAGCCTGTGCACACCACTCAACCTCTTTTAGACAACACAGACACAATCAGATCTGATTCATATTCCAGCGAAGGATCAGCTCTTAATTCCCTTAAACGAAATCCAGACGCAAGGTGCCACATGTTCCTAGGCTTTGTGGATTCTTAAATATTTTCCTTCTTCGTGTACGGGCTTGGGACACCCGAGTACGCACCACCCTGGAGCAGGCAGATACACAAAGGTGGCTTTTGGCCAGGCGTGCTCCTCTGCAGTGAGACACAGCAAGACTCTGCCTAGTTCTTGCTCAGCTAAAAGCTACTGCTCTTTGAATTGGCCATGAAAAGCCCAAAATGGCAATGAAAAATCAGGCATTGCCCACAGAAGCCAAACTTGTAGTGGACTGTCATGGTCCCAGGTGTGCTTCTGCCCCAGCCACGTTGTAACACCTTACGCTGATGCACGGCCACTGGGTTGGTAACGTAAAAACTGCCCAGTACCCAAGGGAAATACATATTTTTTCAATCAATGAATCTGCAAATAAATTTTCCAGTGCTTCAGTCCAGCCATGTCATAGTCAAAGCTTTCATCTATCTGTAAAGCAATAGAGCTGGCTGGTGAAGAGCTATCAATTTATGCTGTTTTCTTAATTTCCAAGCCCTTTCAGTAGTTTATATCCGTGCTGGGCAAGGAAGGAGGAGTTAAACCTGGGCTAGTCCAGATCAGTAACTTCAGCTTTTCACATCACTTTCACCCTAATGGTGGGGAGGGCTGCACACCCTCACCCGCTGATCTCCCTTCTTCTCAGCTGTCTTCATTAACAAACACTTACATGCCACAGGGAATCAACAATGGATATGTGCTTCCTTGAAACCCCTCTAAATTGAATCGGAACGGAAGGAATGAAATAAGTTAATGAAACTATTGAACAACACTGGACTTGGCCCTTAAGGCTTTCTGCATGATTTCTCTTCCCAGTTTGACAGAGAACTAGCTGTATTTATTTCTTTCAATATAATTTTTTCACTTATTTTGTAATTATTTCATCCAAACCAAGTGTCCTTGGTTTGCTTTAGAGACAAGTACTACCTCACAGTCAAAATATATCAGAGCTACTATTACCTTCTCAAATCAATGGCTGTCAAAAAGGAAAACAAATTTGTTCTTGACTGGCCTAGGTTAAACCAATGTTTCTTGTCATCTTATCATCCTGGAAGTGATTTTAAATTGCCTCATAATTTGTTCTAGTATCTTCCTCATTATCAAAGTGAAAATGACTGCTTTATAGCTACCCATGTCCCCCACCTTAGAGAAGAAGGATTATGCTTGTTGTGCTCCTTTTGCCAGGGCACAACCCGTCCTCTATGGACTGCTAAAGGTGGCTTAATTATCTACATACTCTTCAAAACTGACCCTTTGATATCAAGGGCACAGGAGACCTGTGGAAGCAGTTTCTGGATAAGCAATTTCACTGTCACCATCGGGTGCCACCATGAGCAGAGCCGGGTAAGTGCCAACAATGACAGCGTGGCTTCGGGCTAAGGGTCTGCAAGTGTGGGCTCACCAGCAGTTGTTTACATGTGTTTGTCTGCAGCTGGGGGAAAAAAAAAAGAAGGAAAAAGGAAAGAACAGGAGAAAATGAGCATTTTAATTTACCAATAAAATCTATGCCACAGTATGAGTCATTGTTTGCTTTTTTACACTAGTTGGGAAAATCCTTCTGGTTTTAATAACTAATACTGCTGAGTTCAATAAAAAGCACCTAATTTAATTTAATCCAAATCCTGATTAATGCCAGCTTCCCCTGGAATTTTATCTTTGTTTTAATTTGAGTCACTATGTTAAGGGGAAAAAAAGACAGAAGGGGTAGAAGTCAATTAGTTCCTGTGCTTGTTTCTGGGCAAAACACTGGAAAATGGAAGATTGACAGGTATGGTCTGAAAGTCTATTTTTCCCCATTCCTTGGGCTGACTGTCCCCTAAGAATGTAATGTTTGCTTAGTCTTAAAAAAGGAAGCTTAACGGCTCACAGCTCAGTTTGGAAAATAAAATATTCCAGGGCCAATTAGGATCAGATTTCTTTGCTGGAAGTATATTGCTTTTAATGTGTTAATATTCAAGAGATATGCTACTGTTTAATTGGACACAGAGAGCCCTTAAAGCTTGAGAGCTCTAACATGAAAACAGCCAACCTCAGCTGTGGGCTCTGGAGTGGCTACAGAAGGAAATAATCTGGGATAAAACCTCTGATAAGAGGTTTTCATCCTTTCCCTAAAATTGTCTGCACGTATGTTTATTCAGATTCGTATCTTATACAAATAACCAGCGTTAACAGATTTTTTTAGGCTGGAAAGTTGAACATTCAAAAATCCAGAGTAGACGAGCTGCTGATACTGGAGTTCAACACCCTCTGTGGCTGCGGGGGGATTGGCTCTGCCCAGCATCACACAGGAATCCTGTGACAGCGCCAGGGTTAGGATCCAGTTCTCCCACATCCCTCACCAGTGCCTTAACTACAAGTAAACATTCCCTCTCTTTTGCAGTCCTCTATCTTATTCTGCACAAGGAGTAAGCCAAGGTCCTGCCAAGCCAATAGTTTTTAATTACATGATCACATACTCTTGTAATGCATATGTGCAAGGAAAGTGAATTAAGGGTGCAAGGGCCTGGGTATTTTCCATCTTATGTATGACTGATTTCTGCAGCTTTACAGGGAAGGTTTTGGATATGTTGTCTATGATTACCTTTCATTACAGTAACAAGAGAAATACAAATGAAATTATGGAAACATACAGGACTACTTGCAAAAGTCTGCAGCAGACCCTTAACTCAATCTTAAAGGAGCAATATTGACCTCCATCTCTTTAGCAAACAGAGCAACTTCTGGGAGCAGACGGCTGGAGCAGTAATTACATAACAGGCGCTTCATTACATATGGGCTTTAGGTGTTTTTTTCCCTTCCAGTAGCCAGGGATGCTGGAAATCAGCAAGTCTGAGCTCTTTGTTGTGCTGGAAGCATTCGGCAGCACTCTGGCATAGGCAGGCACTGCATGCTCATTCTCATAGGCTGCTTGAACAAGAACTAATTTTTTTTGTGTGTTAGAGACCAGCAAAAGTACAAGCAAATGTTGCAAAGAGAGAGGGGGAAACACTTTTCTGGATTTACTTGCTCCCACCTCATGCCATCTTCCCAAATTGCCAAGACAAAGGAAGGGGCACAGATATCATCCCCTTCTCCCTTCGGAGCCCCAGTTCCAGCCCTCATCCTCCCCTTCCTAAGGTGAACACAAAGAAAAAACAGACAAGATGCACAAACAAAGAAAAGGGTCACCAAAATGGATGAAGGAATTAAAATTTCAATAACTATCTTTTCAAGAAAAAAAAAATTCAAAGGAAAAATGAAAACCATGTCAGTAGAGAAGTGCGCAGATTAGTTAACCAAGCTCAAATTGCAGAGGGGGGACTCATGGGAAGGGGGGCTACCACCAACATCAGCCTGGCTACACAAAACCCAGAGTGAACAGTCTGCACCCTGCAGATCCCTAGGGTGACCTGAGCTTTCCTGCTCACACCGGCAATAATGGGAAAGGGATTCCAGGCAGTGCCCCTGTACCTTCTAGGAAATTCATTCCCTGTGGTTGTTGGGTAACTCTTCTCCAATAAAAATTAAACAAACAAATGTAATAAAGAGTTTTATTCAGAATAGAGGCCAATTTACTAGTAATGGCAGCATTAAGGTCCTAAAAGGGTATTGAATTACAGAGCAGTAAAGCCACAGAAAACAGCCTCTAGTTCTAAAATAACTACAGGTGCCAAAATCAAGGAGGACCAAATTACCAGCCTGTTCCCAGTGTTGGCCTGCAAATACTCAACACGACATGAAAAATGAATAGCAAATGATTGGCTTTATATTAAGAAAAAGTTGTTTGAATACATTAAATGTGTTTCATTGTGCAATTTCTATATTTGCTCTGTTCCTCAAACCAGAATTATTCACCTAATGGATAGATTAATGAGATGACACCAAGCAGAGGGGGAAGGTCGTCTATAATCAGAGCACTTGCAGACAGTGTTTATAAAAGCTATTTAACAACACCAAGGATGAGTACACCGCACTTACAGCTAAATGCTTCTAGGAGGGGCTGAACACCTGCACTGCTCAGCATGCACGAGGGCTTTAAACCAAACCAAATCTGCCTTCGTGTGAAGGATGGCAATGCTGGATGACAGAGAATGAGATTTCCTGTCAACTGACCTCCCACCTCCCAGGTGAAGGGACGTCGAGCCAGCCATTGGTAGCATCACTGTTCAATTTGAAAGAGCACATGTTCCTTGCCTGCAAATGTAAAATTTGGATTCAACGTGCTAGCTGCCTGTGCAGCCATGTGAGGCAGTATAATGGCACATGAAAGAAAGGTCAAATTTACTAAGTGTTGAGGAGGTGTCATCAAGAGTCACATATTACTTCAAGATGTGTTTTCAGCAGCAGAGCCTGCATGATCCCCTCTCACACAGAAATCTCTTCTGCCCACTGGGAGTTGGAGAATTCCTCCCAGCTTGGGTGGAAGTTGCTGATCTGCACAGGCTTGCAGAAGATCCATCTCTTTTTCCTGCTCCATTCTTCCCTAAAGTGCCACAAAATGCAACCAAATGGATGGGAATGAGCCTCTGGCAAACCCCTGTACTTCTTTCTTTCCCATTTGCAGAACTCTGCATGTTACCTATAGCAATTAAGCTTTTGCAGAGCAGTGATTGTATCCCACATCATCCGAGGACCTGCTTTCACCTCTCTCAGCTTTCATTTTCTTCAACTTGAGTTATCAGTTTCCTTTCACCAGTGGTAGCAGCCAGGGATGGGGGAAGCAGATTTTTACCTCTCTCCAGCCCCTGCAGAAATGCTCCAAACATTTTCAACCTGTTTGGTTCCTGACCCATTAACACACTTCCCTGTCTCTGCATTTTCCATTGAGGAGCAGAGCGCCGGTGGAATTGCAGGCCCTGGCTCAGGAAGCAGCACTGGCTCCACACAGCATGACACCTCTTCCTCAGGGCTGTCTTCCTCACTGCCATCCCCCTCCTTCTTTCCAGATAAAACCTCCACCAGCACAACTGTCAGCAGCAAGAACAAAGTGCTAAGGCAAGCACCGAGGCAAACAGAGAAGCCATCAGGCTCTCCGCGGAGCAAACGTGAGCTAAAATCCAGAGTCACATAAATCACCTGCATACATGCAGTTCTGAGGGGAGAGGAGGAAAAGGAGGGACTCATTTTTCTTGCACCAGTCCTGGAGGCCCCATCCTGAGATCAGAGCAACTCATCCAGAGGCACTGGTGACGCACTGCCTGGTTTGACCAAGGCCAAGGAGCTGCTTAGGAAGACGACCCTGGGATATTTGTGCAGATATCTGCTCCTGGGCTCCTTCAGGACAGTTTTCAGCCTCATGACCAGTTAGCACTACTCTTCCGTAGTGGGAGAGCTGCAGCCAAAATGCAAAACCCCTCTGTTTGATCCACCTCTTACAGAAGGTGGCTTTTGCTTCTGATTCAGACTGTACATCGCAGGCCACTTCTCAGGGCAGATCTGCAGCTCCAGACCACAGTGCTGAGATTCAGGAGAGATGAGGGAGATTCAGGAGATCTGAAGAGGTCTGGTTGACTCTTCACAGGACATGAGTCCCCTAAAGATTTCATGGCAGGGCATTTGGAGCTCGATGATCTTTAAGGTCCCTTCCAACCCAAATGATTCTATGATTCTATGATATATGGGCTAAATACCTCAACATAGAAAGTAACTTATATGGTAGCAGCTCTTGTCATAAATTGCAGGACAGGGAAACAAGAGATAGACACAGTACGTCAGTACAGTTGTGACAGTGACACAGGGCCAGCTTGTGGGGGTCCCACATGAGCATGGCACAGGATGTGAAAAACCTGGGGTAAACTATTAGTATCAAGATTTAAAAGCACAAGCATTTTCATGCATTGAAGTGACGCCAGCATTTCCAGAAGACTAAATTCATTAGTCATATCAGATGAAGCATCCAACTCAGAATATTCTGAGATTCTGTGAAATGTTCACCGAGAGCGGTGGAAACTGGAGTTGGCCGGGCATATCAAAGAACAACTCCCGTGCCCAAGCTTCCAGTAAGTTAATGTGCTTCACATTATGTATCCTCAAGTTCAGCTTGAGAATTTTGCATTATTTGGGTGTTGAAGGAACTTTGAGCTTTGAACAAACAGTAACACAGATATTTCAGTATTAAACTCACTTTCAATTTTCTGATAATCTCTGCCTGGCAAAAAATAGCAGCTGAAATAAAAATATAATTGCAGCAAGATGCTGAAACAGTGAACAGCAGTTATTTCTTAATTCAGTAGCCTCACATTTTATGTGCATATCTGAACTTAACATCCATGAGCACTGTGTGTTAGTTTAACCTATTTTGCAAAGCTCAGGAGAAAAGATTAATTTAGCTCTCTTACAAGTCTCTCCAATGGTTGAATATACTTTGCCTCATCAAAGACATAGCAGGTAATCCAGGAAATTGCAAGAAAAAAAGACATTAAGGCAGTGCCATGTGTGATGTTTCTGATACCTACAGAGATAAGGTGACTTACAAACTTTCCCATCATGAAACAGATATAGAAAGAAAGGCATTTTTTTGGTTATGTAGGAAGCAAACAACTGAAAGTAGTGTTCCTAAATGCTCTGAAACAGTAAAGGTGAAATATTTGTTTTAAATTAGCAGTATACTTGCACTTACTTTTTTTGTCTCTTCATTTACATTGTTAGTACAAGACAAGGGGAGTTTTGAAAATCTTCTTAAATAGCAGTTGAGAGTGGTTTTGTTCAAACCCAGTAATGTATTTGAATCACAACATAAAAATCTGTGTTTACCTCCCTGCAAGGACTTATTGGATCACCGGTCAAACCAGCCCTGGTATTCATGCATCTGACCTGTGCTGAAGGTATAGGACATTTACTTCCAGAGACTTTTCAGAGCTCTCCTGCCTCTTTCAGGTTTTCACATTTCTACCTGTAAGTTTTGAAAAAAATTTTTTCCTCTATTTACTTGAAACCAAACTGCACATATTCACATCCACGATCACTTTGCTCAGACAATGTGCAAGTGGCAGTGCCACCCACCTTGTTCCAGGCACTTGGGACTTAAGGACTGGCTTATCCAGTCTGCCTGATGACAGACACAAGGCTCCCTTCCCACTGCAGCCTCCCCCCACTGCGCCAGGGCAACACAGGCTGGACAACAACACAACTACCAGTGGCAAGTGCTGAAAGAACAAGTCACCCTCTCACCAAGACTGGGATTGTTGATGCACCCTGTGCACTCTGAGATGTACTGTCTATCTGCATACACAGGATGGCATAAATCCCCCAAACTGCTCCAGATAGGTGACCAGGTATACAAGAAACCATAGTTGTCATCCTATATAGTCAGACGTAGTTGAAAAGGGAGTATCCCACATCCCTCATTTCTTCCCAAGAAGTCAAGAGACTCCAGATTAGAGGATAGGGATAGAAGATGCTCAAAGAGCATATGGATAGCACATTTGAAGAATTTCATGGTGGCACATAACCTGATTTTTTCCCTTCCATTATGTAGATGCACACTGATAGAATAGTCAGCCTTCAAATCCCCCTTCCAGGAACAGCCACATCAGGGAACAACTCTGGAGATTTTACAAGGGCAAAGCCTGGAGTGCTGCTGTGCCAAGTGCTGTATCATGCCTGGAAAAATGATACAACAGACCAGCTCTTGGCAAAGACATGAAAGGCCCTGCAGGCTACCCAGCAAAACACACTCAAAATGTTTCTCAGAGACACCACTGGATACCTGAGCATTGGACATCACACAGAACAACAACCAGTTATTCAACCTTGGAGTGCTCACGAGTCCTGACACAGCTCATCCTTCTGTGCAGCATCCCTGCTGCTCACATTGAGGGACCTGGGAAGCCTTGCCACGGAGGCAGAGAAGGGAAGGTGTTTCCCAAATGTTATTTTATGTAAATATGATAAAAGTTTCCCCAGAGAGTACAGGAGGGGTAGAAAGTGGCTCATTGCACACACAATACAGTGATGCTGCAAACACACAGCAACTCTGGTGCACCAGATGTGCTTTGTGCATATCCAGATGTGCTCCTGTTTGAAGTCTCTAGTACTCCCCAGCTGCACTTGTGACTCATCAGCACACATGCCAGAGTAGCTCCCAAGCCGTGAGATCCCCATGGCACACTTGGGTGACACATGCTGAGGGATTTCTCAGGCACCCACAGAGTGACTCTATCCTCCCAGGGAGAAGAGCACCCTTCCTGCTGGTGCACAAAGGCCCCACATTTCTCTTGGGGCAGCATTAAGGGCAAGAGTAGTTCTGCTTTATCCTATCAAGGTCAAAGCCAAAAGCAGTGTATTACAATATGGAGAGTTGTATGGAAGCAGCATAACGGATGCACAGTTAACAACTGCCTGAAACTGAGATCCGTGATTTGCTGTTAGCTGATTTCTTCCCCATGGTATCACCCAGTCATTCAGGTTGAGAATGGGTTGTAGCCAAAAATCCTTTGCCAGAACATGCTCTGAAGAAATAACCTCAGTTTGGAATACAGCCTGTGAATATCTGCTCACTCAGTTCCAGCAAAACACTGAAGGGAAGTGAATCTTCAAATAATTTCTGGTCTCTCCTACTCTTTTTCCGATTGCTCAGTTTGGAGGTGGTAACATACAACTTCCACTGTTGCTCTCCTCTTCTGTCATCTGCTCAGGAGCCTGCTCTCTGCTCGCTCACAGTAACACCAATGTTCACACTTCCATCCAAAAAGGCTGGTGTTCACATCTCCATGTGGAAGAGGAAGGATTGCTTGTTTCAGCCCAAAAAATTTTGCTATGTGTTTCTGTTCTTCCTGATTTACCTTTCCAGTTCAGACAACTCCACTAATGCATTAAGCTTCCCGTCAATTTCCATAGGATTCAAGGAACAGTTTCCCTCTAGCAACCAATACATCAACTGTGTGCTGAGGTCAGGCACCAGGCCAGCAGAATGAACACATTAGGGAGGGGGAGCTGAACCCTGCCCCCACCCAGCAAGTACCCGAACAAGGTTTTGGGATGGGTTTTGGGATGGGTTTTGGGCTTCCATTCTATGCTTGGGCCAGCCATGGAAGGTCAGCTGGGAGGTGATTCCCCTCAATAAGCCAGGGAGTGAAGAACAAAAGTCAGGTGCCCACTGTCTTCCAGCAAGCTGGCTTACACGAGGCACCTATGCCTTTCATTCATGATGCCAGTACTCAGCTCCTGGCAGGAGCTTGGAGGGATTGTACCATCTGGCCAAGCACAAAGCCAGAAGGACAGGAGCAAGCAGGAGGATGCACGAGTGAGCAACATCCTTGCTTGTTCCACAGTCTGCAGTGAGTCATCAGTCATGACTTGCACCAGATTTCCTAGTGACAATTCTGCTGGTGAAATGCTCCGGACTCTGGAAGCCTTAGCACAGGTCTATGGTACGTTAATCCCACCACATAGATCCGAGTAGCATATAAACACCACCATCTTCACCACTGCTTGGCACACCACAAATACAACTGCTTGAAGCTGGCTGTTGAACACTCATCCAAGCAATGGTGCTGTAAATTCAGATGGCAGGAGAGTCTGCACAGGAACAGCCCAGGAGAGAGCAGGAGACAGCTGTTTCATTTCTACTTCTTACAGGAAAATATTTCCATGAAGTGTAATGTTTGGAAAATGTCTAACAACCCAGTTCATGCTTTCTACAGATTATGTGGACTTAGCATTTCTGTTGTCTATACTGGGATAGATGAATAGAGAGATAAAAGAAGGCATGAAAATATAAGACAGTTGGAATGCAGGAGAATCTACAGAATGTGCGAAAAATGTAGGAAAAACTAAATAAAAGAGGAAAAGACAAATGAGATATTGTCAAGGCAGCCAGTGAAGCAGCAGGGTCCCGGTTCAGAGGTGGAATCATTAAACGACAAGTGAAGCAGCTCTTACGAAAAGCCTACATGATTTTTTAACCCTGGAATTCACTAGGGGGAGTGTGTGGTCAAGGGTGAATGCCAGAATAAATCTGTTTTCCAGAAGAAAAAGGGAATGTGTTGGGAGTTCAGTCACCCCAGAACAGGGGCTCAGGGAATGAGGCGGCTTCTGCACCGGCCACACCCAGGACATGTCACCCAACAGCTGGGAAGGGAAGGTGGGAGGCATCCACCCTGCATCACACCCCGCAGTGGCTTTGGGAAAGCAGGTTCATTCACTTCCAGACTGAGGACTAAATACCACGGCCCTGTAAGGGACAAGCAAAAGAAAAATACCACAGAGAAAAATCTGGTGAATTTGCTTGTGTTTTACCTGGAGAAAACCATTAAACTTTCTCTCTTTCCTTCTCCAGCTTGTCACAAAAATCTGGGATCCTGGTCCGGAAAAGCCCCAGTGCCAACGCAGCAGCTTACACGCTGTTACAGCCCCTCCACGTCCCACGTGCAAGCCAGCAGCACGTCAGACAAACGTTAGAGGAACCCTGTCCCCACCCTCTGCTCTTCTCTGCTGCAAAGAAGAGTGGGAAGATACAGACCCCCATGGAGACCTGTGCTGAAAGGGGATTGAGGAGCCCAGCAAGGAATCACAAAGATCAGGCAGAAAAAGGTATTGCCTCAAAGCAAGACCACAACACAAAGGGCCTTCCTACTGATCCTGATGGAAAATAGTCCCATGTAGGAAGGGAATGGGAAGGACTAGGATGGTCTGACAGGGATTTCCAAAGTATGCATGCTTGTACAGAGCAGCCTGTGCATGTGGAACAAACCTAATCCTAAACCTCTGTGGACATACTGGGACACACACACCAACTCCTCTCCTTGAGATCCTGCGTTTCCTTCAAGTGCACTGAAAGCAATTGCATCACACATGTACAGCTGCCCATCCAAAACTCCCTGAGAGTCCAATCCCTTGCACATAAAAGTATCAGTGATTTCCAGGCAAGGACCAACTCAAGGCTCCTATGCATGGGGGCATATCCTACATTTCCAGACATCTGGCGGCCCCTCAGGATTCCTGCATCTGTGGACACATCTGGGCTTCCCAGACACGGGGCAGTGGAGAGTTTCTGTGCACGCACAGCAGCATGCAAGGCCGGGAGACACATTAATTCCCCCAAGTCTGGCTAGACAGTGACAGACAAGAGAACACATCTGGGGAAACCTGGACAGTTGGTCATGTGAAGACTAGCCCAGGAGATGCAGCCAGCAGAGGAAGCTGGTGGCATCAGAGGTGAAAGACAGGCATGGCAGCTTGGGTTCTTATCCTCACACCTTCTACCTGAGGGCAAACTGGTACTTGCATCTCTTGGGGACAGGAATGCAAAACTTGTGCTGCTTCTGGACTGTCCTGTCCTCAGAAAGAGAAACACGAGGCATGGAGCTACTCCCAGTCCCCGTGGGGCTGCCAGAAATAACACAAACCTAACGTCTCACACCAGCTGGCGAAGAGGACTAATCTGGCTTCAGGAACTGCTTGAAAGAGAGCCAAGCCTCCCATCCAGTTCTCATGGCCCCCTCCACCTCCCTCCAGACCCAGTTCCTTTTCTGGCATGATGGTATCCTCAGTGCTCAGCTGACAGCAAGCTGCTCCTCGCTAACCGCTCTGCCGACCCACCCTGCCGCGTATTCCCTGGTGGGGCTCCTCTGTGCTTTTTCCATCCTGGACACAGAATAACAGGCCCTAGCTCTGTGGTGGCCAGACCAGAGGGTGGTGGGGTAGTGGACACAGCAGGAAACCCCATCTGTCCCTCCCCATCCTCATCCCTGTCATTTCTGCTGAACCTCTTTCCTTGAATTAGGCATCTCAGGAGATTCCCTGCCTGTGAACCTGCATTTCTCTCCCTTCTATCAGCAGCCTGTGTCTCTTTTGAACCTCCAGCTCCAAGGTCTGCACTCCTGTAGAAGAGGAGCTTGGTCGTATTTTTAAATAATTTTTAAAAAATCTTTTAAAAATGCAATATAATGACCACAGCAGATGTATCAGCAACGTAATAACTAGATCTGTCTGCATTTACCACGAGGGTGCTGAGACACTGGCACAGTTTGCCCAGAGAAGCTGTGGATGTCCCATCCCCAAAAGTGTTTAGGGCCAGGCTGGATGGGGCTCTGACCAACATGGTTTAGTGGAAGGTGTCTCTGCCCATGACAGGTGGGTTGGACAAAATGACCTTTAAAAGGTCCCTTCCAACCTAAACCATTCCATGATTCTATGATTCTTGATTCATTTCCACCAGCAGCTTGCAAAATAATGAAAAAGAGTGATTTTGACAGTCACATAACTAATTGCAACTGATCCAGCCCTGCATAGCCCAAACCAACAGCTGTGAAGTGCAGTTTAAATTGATGCTGGTGGAAACATAAGGGTTTATTTGCATGACTGCCATCACATACACCTTGACTCTGTTCCTGCCACCACTTCCCTCCCTGTAGCACGGCCTCACTGTGGTTCCTACATTAGAAAAGCTGTGTTAAAAATATGTAAGAAAGCAATTTTTTCTTGAGTCAGTGAAAAAGAAGGAGACTGGCACACTCCAGAGGCTGCATGTAAATGAGTCCAAAGGCTATGTGTTTCAGAAAGACAAGATAAGTCCAAAAATTAATTTTGGAAGGGTGAGACCCTGATGAAAAGATACCCTGCATTACAAGTGGACAGAGCTGGGCAGAGCTAAACTCAAAACGGTCCGAGCCTGATTTGGTCTGCCAGGTTCCTATCTCCTTCTGTCACACATTATTAAACATAGATCAGGAACAGGATCTAGGATTACAGAACACACTGAACTCGGGACATCAGAAGACACCTGTCCTATAAATAGGAATCATTTACCAATTCAGAGCAACACACACATGTTTTGGCAACCTCTCAGCCAATAAAAGCAGAAGCCACAACTTCAAAATTATCCAAGTGCTATTATTTTAAATGCGAAACAATGGTTTACATCATCTTGACTTAACTCCTTATTTCCCAAATTCCCATCAGGCGTATCTGCGCTGAATCACACCAAAAATTAACCCTTCCCAAAATTAGTCCATTACCAATTTGGAAAATTGCCTCTTTTTTTTTTTTTTTTTTTTTTTTANGAGCAGAAACAACAAAAAAAGCAGAACTTTAGGTTTGGAGCTGCTGATTTGGTGCTTTTGATTTCTTCAGTAGATTTTTTCTGTATCCCAATATCCCAGGATTTCAACTTCAAAACTTCAAAGTCGATTCAGTCACTTAGATCACAGACTTTGCATGGCGAAATGCTCAGAAACACCGATTTGGGATTTTGAAGGGAGTTGCAATGCTGGGCTCCAATTTGTTGACACTTGGGTTCTAGGAAAAATTAACAGGAACACGTGCAAGGGTCTGTGCAAGGGAACAACGCGAAGCGCCGCTTCCAAACAGGTGCAGCCGATTATCTGAGGCAACTCTGAGCAGGAAAAGAAATGCTGTTTTCTTCGCAAATTTTAAGAGCACTAAAAACTTCCAGATAATGGGAAGTCCCTGAAGCGTTTAGAAAGTGTTTTCTCATACTCCGTACCTGGTATGACAGCTGCTTCTTTGCAGCTATGGGGAGTTGTGGTTTTCCATTTGTGAAAATTCAAGTGAAATCTATCATTTTTTGGAAAGAGCCTAAGTCCTGGTGTTCTCAAATATCTTTACAGGTTGAACATTTGGAAAGGATCCAAGACTCCAATCAGAGCCTGAATATGTGGAAATATTTAACTCTCTAAGAAACAGTATATAAAATAAGCTGTTTCTCTGCTTGATGACTATTTCAGGATTGACTAATTACTTGTCCTGATGCCAAACACCACAGAGATGGCTCAAGAGGATAATTTCTGAAACTTGAATTTGTAACATTCTATCAAAGGAAGACTATTTCTGTGTCAAAACCCTATATCTGGAAATTTATATGCAGCAAGATCATAAATGAACTTTTGGACACCCAGGTTCAGAAGTCAAGTTATTCAATCTTTTTAGGGAGGTAGAATGAACAAGCTTTAAAATAAAGGAGGAAAATAAAGACTACTGCATCAAACACAGACTACTCCTGGGGAAGGACTCACTTTTCAGATAGATGGTCTCTGGATCTTGTTTCAGGGAAGGATTTGGTGGTGGGGAGCAAAGAGTCCCTGCTGTCCTGGTCAGCACACCAGCTCCTCCCTGGGGATGGTTATAGCAAGGAGATGTAGCTGATGTTTCCTAAATTCAGTCACCTCTTTCCAAAAAACCCTGACCTAAACTCGATCTTTCTTCTCATACCAATGCACATCACATCAAGGCCAGGCAGGTTTTGGCATAGGCAGGGACTAAAGTCACCTCCTCTTTTAATGGCAAGAGAATCAGAGCCCATAGTCCAAGCTCAGCTTTGCTTCCAGGAGAGTGAAAGGTCCCTTTGGCCAAGTTATCAGCAAAGGCTAACAAATTCAGTTTGGTTTCAGGAGTATTTAATTCCTGCCATCACCTATTATCTAGGAGGCACAACACTCATGTTGCACATTTATACAGGTTATAAGGATAGAAAGGACCATTCTCAGCATTATAAATCTGCACATTATTACTCCAAGGTTGTCCTGCATTAGGTTCTAAACCACAGCTGCTTCTTTTGCCTTTCTTCTCGAATATTTCAGGATATTTCCCTTGAACTTTTTCTTCCCCTTGTTGGTACTTGCACATTATGATTAAGTTACTTTTTTTTTTCCTCAAGTAGATGAATCTTACTGAAATCTTATCTACAGTGCCCCGTTTCCAGGATTTGTTCACATTTACTGCTCTTTCCTGAATCTTTCCCAGCCATATAGCATTTTGGCTAAAATGGACATGAGAACTGGACATGGTGCCCAACACTGCTTCCCAATACCATTTCCAATGTCAGAGCATCCCACTGACCCTTAGAGGGCTCTGGGTGCACCTGTCCTCCCAGCTGCTGCTCTGCCCATGTAGCTCATGCCCACCCAGTTGTTTGCAACATCCCCAATTCCTTTTTATTCATCTGCTTCCACCTTAAAATTTAACCTTTTCTCTTTACTCCTGTGAAGTCCAAATGTATACTGAGTATCAAAACACATGGACTTTAGTTCACCTGTAAAACTATCAGATGCCACTCTCAAGCTCAGAGCTGTACAGAGCTCGCTGTCACAGCAGCTTGCCAAAGCCAAGCAGCAGATTTTAGACCAGTGCCCTGACACACTTTGTGAGACAACCCAAGGCTTTGGCACAGAGAGGACAAAGATACAGCAGCTGTTAGAGAGAGCAGCTTTGTCTATTTAATATCTTACCGTTTAAAAATAACCTTTTACTTGTCACTCGTGTTCCAAGGGAGCTGCACCAGGTGGAGGTGTGTGTTGTGTGGGGTTTGGGGAGATTTTACCAGTGCCCACGGTGGCTGGAGCACAGCTTAACAACAACTGGTCAGTGAACTGAGCAAAGGGAAGGAAAGGGGGATACAGTTCTGATTAGCACCATAGGAGGGAGAATGAGAAGGATTTTGGAAGAGGAAAAGCTGCAAGAGCCAAGCAGAAGGGCACAAGGCTGCGGTGAGGGCAGATAACCATCAGAACAGGCTGAGCTCCAGCGTGGTGGGAGGGGACAGCAGCACAGCAGCCAGCGTGTGGGAGAGGGAGAGAAGGAGCAGCATGAGCATGTTATGAGGCCGCAGGGAAGACACAGCTGTCAACCACAGCCCTGCAGAAAGGCATCAGAGGGATCAGCAGGGGAGGCACACATGGAGTTTGGTTCTGGCCAGCTTGAGAAAAGCAGGCAGCCATCCACAGTGGAGCTTATGTAGGATGTGCATGGCTGGCTGGCAGAGGAAGGAAAGAGGTCCCCTCTGGGGCATTCCTCATCTCAGATGGGTAAGCAGGGTCCAGACCAACATAACCAACCATAACCAACCATAACCCTGAGGAAAGGACACTGGAGAGGAGACACATTTGTGCAGCAAAGGGGCCGGCTGAAGGCACTGAATCCAGCCAGGAAAGAAGGAGACCTGTGTGACAGGGCTTTGAGTGACCTGGTTTAGTGGAAGATGTCCTTGCCTATGACAAGGGGCTTGGAACTAGGTGATCTTTAGGGCCCCTTCCAACCCAAATCATCCTACGATTTTATGTGGAACACCATCAATCATTAGCAGCTCTAGAACTTCATTCCTATATGCCAGCCTTGCAAGGCACAGAAAGCAGCTGTGGCAAATCCTGCCACCACCTGCAAACAACAAAGTCTCCTCTTCCTTCTTCCGTACTCACGTGCTGAGGGGCTCAGAGACCGGCAGCATGCCTGCCTGGCAGGGAAGGTACACAGCACCACAGGCAGACTTCTGCAGGTGCAACCTCCCTGCCCACCCAGCTCACCTCAAGCTCAAGCAGCATCTTCCCTTGTGTGCTCCCAACTGCCTTCCTTACAGACTTGTTCCTGTCACCTCAGCACAGCTGGCAGAGCATTTTACTCCACAGCTCACCCCAGCAGCATGAACTAAGTGTCCCAAGCCTGTCTGGCTGCTTGTACAGCCTTTTCACACCAGTCTGAGGACCCATATCCACCCAAACTCTCATGTCAAGCCCCATGGCAGGCACAACGGAGCCCCAGCATCCTGCTCTTGCACCCCTGTCACCTCAGGGTGACAGAGCCAGTTCCCCCCACACATGTACTCACAGATAGCAATGCCCTTGTCCAGCAAAGAGGTAGAGACACAGGTTAAGTGCTGCATGTGTGAGGAAAAGCAGACAGCTCAGCAAGGCACTAGCACTGACCAGGTTGGAAGAGAGGATGCTCATGCCAGCAGGCTCAGGCAGCAAGCCCTGGTGGCATAACCACCTAAATTAGGTGCATAAGCTTAGGGGCATAGCCCCTAAATGCAAGGCCTCCAGAACGACACCTTTTCTGCTCTGTGTGTACACCCCTATGGTTACAGTCTGGTACTAATCCAAGGAACGTCACTGTTCCCAGGTTTCTGTTCTGTGTAGTAGATAATTCATAATGGTTTAGATCCACAGTTTTCCTTTGCAAGTATGTGGTGGGAAGCACCTAGAAACTGTTATACAACATAAAATATTTCCAGAAGGACCTTCTGCTGTTGGTATTACTGCTATTTTGTCAGACATCTAAGCAATTTCTCGGCCTGTGCCTCCCCACCTCCCCAAAAAACCTCCAAACAAATCCCAGAGCTGAATCCGTTTCCTCCATTTAGAGGCTCCACTAAGTTTTTCCCTAGGATTCCCATTTTCTCTCCTTCTTTTTCTTTAAAAATATATAAATAGTCACATCGTCATATGAGACAAGTAGAGACTGACTCTTATGGGTAAAAAACAGATGTTTCCCAATCTTCCCTAACAAAGTAATATTTTATATACGGCTCTTCAATGGATTTATAGCCAATGAAGGGATGTTACTACATTAGCTCATGGAGGGGGTGGGTGATAAAAACTGGAAAGGAAGAGCCAGACAAGGAAAAAAGAAGCTATCCAGAGCGCTGCAATTGGAGAAGCATGACAAATGGGCAGCACAGTTTTAGAGGGCTTCGACAGCAAGGCAGATTGCCTGGCTGGGAGTGATTGTCCACAGCTGGAGCATCGCAGAGACCATCTGGTATTTCTTAAACATGCTTTCCCCAGGTGATCCAATTCTTGGAGTGCCCCAGCAAAGAGAAGAAAAAAAGGCCTGTGAGTCTCAGTCCCATTTCCAGAGTTCCCCTAATTAGTTAATAGAATTATATTTGAACTGGTTTCAGTTTCTCCTACAAAACCTTTGTTTTTGCCACCTTTTCATCAGAGAAAAAAAGAAAATTTAAGCTCATAAAGGTTTTCATTTCTTGAAGAAAGTCAATGGTTGTGTCTCTTGGCACAGCAATCCAATATAAAACTTAATGAAGTAAAGAGAGATCCAAAATTTCTTTTGAACACCTTGTAACCTCACTTTTCCCCCACCACTTTTAGCTGCACAAAGCATGCATATCCAGACGTTCTCACGTTACTCTCCCACCCCTGTGTATCCATCCCCACTATGAGCCTCTGAAAAAGCAGCGCACGGACTGCATGGGAGACTCCAGGACTCAAGGGACCCTCATTTACAGGATTTTGACCCTTTTCTTAAGTTGGAAAAAGTTTTAAAGACTTTAATTAACTGTACGTGCCACGCAGTCCCATCCCCGCAACAAGGAGGGCTGGCAGAGGAGAAGTGCAACAATATTTGCTGCTGTCCTTGTGTTCCCCATAAGACAGCCCCTTCCAGAGCCAGGAGCACTGGGAACCAGCTAATGAAGGAAAGAGCAAGAGAAGGCGGTAAATAATAAATGAACGGACAGATGGAAAAAGGGTTAGGGCGAGCAACCGGAGAAGAAGCCTTGGGAACCAAACCCGTTCCCACCAGCAGGCAGTGCCCCCACCGAGCAGTGTGGGGCAGGAGCCAGGGTCCAGCCACAGAGATTATCCGCGCCGCTCCCCGCCAAGCCAGGCTCACCAGCCGCGCCTTTCCCCTCTCCTCCCTGTTTTCTCCAGGAGTTAGCCCAGCCACAAAGCTTGGGTCTGTCAGATGCATCCCGCATGCCACGGTCCCACATCCCCGATCCCCAGCATGCAAATACCACCTCTGGTATTTTTCACAGGGAGCAAACACACAGGAATGGTGGCTGGAGGGATGAAACTGGACATACTCCTCCAACTGCAGCAAAATTAGTTGCTATGTCACAATTTGCTAGAGAGATCTTTAAAAATGCTGAGAACTCACCGGGCACAGAGTTTCCTGCTCTGTCCACATAGGCATCTACCTTCTCCAAGTCTGTATTTGAGCAAAGCTAGCGGGATCATAATCCCAGTCAAAAATACATACACAAGATGCTTCAACATCTCCAGGCTGAAAAAAAGTCTAATTAAGTTTTTGGGAAGAAAATACTGGACAAAAGAAACCAAAGGAATATTTAAAGGGGATTTTGGGGTTTTTTTAAATTTTGTTTTTAGGTGATGGCTAAAATCAGCGTATTCCACCACCATGCTAGAAGGGGATTTTGGCAGGAAACCCATCCTTATGCAGTGGTATAGATAGCAATAATAGAAGATAATATAACCCGTGATTGTAATGCTAAAGAAATAGCAACCAACTGCAAATTACAAAGTATAGAAAATTAATACAGCATTTAAAAAGCATGATGGAAAAATTCATGCCTTACTGGGTTATGAGTGGGAATTTAAATATAGAGGAAAGAAGGGAAACGGAGAGACATAGATGTGCTGGTTTTTGCACATGGTAAAATTATCAACGTAACTACAAAAATATAAATATAGGCACTCTGTATTTATGAAAAAAATTTTGATGATGAACTCATCATAAGATGATTATATACATCACCATTTACTAATGACCAAGACATGTATTAGATAACATCTGCTTTAGATAAACACTGTTAAATCACCCACCCTGGATACTTTGCACCTCCAAGTGCACTAAGGAGATCTCTGACCTGTTGATGCTAATTTTTAATAAATCTTGGAATGCTAAGTAATTCTAGAAGGGTAGGTGAGCCCTAACCCCATGCTGGTGCTTCGGCAGGACTTGCTGACCTAGGGACCAACAGCCAGTCAGGCTGACAGGAGAACCTGACAGAGTAATTAAAGACAGTGTGAGAATCTACCAATAATTCATTCTATTCATGTCTCAGCTAATTACCAGCCAGCATATGTTGTACAGAATCAAGTCCTGTCTAACTGGTGTTACAGCTTTATTTAAGAACTTGCATTAATAGAAGTAATTTGGCATAAGTAGATGGACAGAAGTGGCTGATGAGACAAAAACCTATCCATTGCTTGTTTCCCATCCCACAGGATGCAGTGTTTTTACCAATCATTCAGATAAATAAAAGATCCCTAGAGGCAGCTTGCAGATAGCACAAATGAAGGCTAGTAAATAACGAACAAAACAGCCTTCATTTATGCTGTGATCCAATTTGTATGGCTAAATGGCCACCATCCAACCAAGCGTGCTTTAATTCAGCCAAGCACAAGATAATACACGTACAGGAAAACAATATAGGGCTTGTATCTCCGGGATGGAAAAGTCTGCCCTGCATGGCCACAGGACGAAGGAGGAGGTACGACAGGACTTTGGCAAAGTGAAGATTGAGGAGCCAAATCTATTCAGCTTTTGAGAGAAAAATCCACAAGGTTTGACTGCTGCACATAGGCATTACGTTAGTGTGGGAGGAGAGGGGGCTCCTAACCTGGTGGAGAGAGGCAAAGCAAGCTCCAGGGGTTGAAAGTGAGAGTTAAGCACTGTGCTGACAACGAGGAAAAGTAACATCAGCACAGCTGAGGATGAGAAACATCGCACAAGAAGCTCTGGATGATCTTGGGGCCCAGCACAAAAGCAGGGGGTGAAACTCAGTAGTACAAAAGGCAGGTATAAAGACTTCTGTGTAACGTAAAACTGGAAGGAGCCCAGACATTGGCACACTGGGGGTCTGCTTTAGGCTACAAAATCAGGGAGATCGGAAGCATAGGCTTATTGGGAGCATCTGAAACACAGAACCTGCTGGTAATTAGGAACCTTTAACTGCCCACACATTTGCTGGGAAAGGAAGACATCAGACACCGCCTTGCATCAAGTTCCTGGAATGCACCAACAAAAAAAATTGAGAAAGAAGCGACAGGAACAAAACTAGGAAGGAGTCTCCTTGAGGTTTGATTCTCATCAGCAGAGAAAAACTGGGGAAAGCGATGAAGGTGGAAAGCACCACAGGCAGGGAAGCCTGAAACGAGTGTTTGTACTTGTTTAAAGAAGAATGGGAAATAGTGGCAGAATAAAAATAGTGCTTAGAAAGGACAGAGGCTTCAGTAATCTGAGAGGGTTGGCAAGTGAGATTTTGCTCCAAATGAAAAGGGAGTTTGGGAAAGACAGTGTTTTGTAAACACACAGAAAGATAAGGGAACAGATGTAAATTATCTTAACTCAGGGGTACGATTAGGGTAATTCACAGACTCCTCCATGGCTTGAAGCATGAAAAGGAGAAAAGGCAACTCCATCAGGCTGATGTGGATGAGCACAAAGGAACAGCACCAGGAGAGAGGGACAGAGCGAAAGAGCCGAGTGCTCCACAGAAACTGCTCGCAGCCAGCAGTAACCAGGAGACATTTGATAACTGCATCGGTGGGAAGAGACAGACCAAAGAGTTCAGCACCTCCTGAGGAGGGAGAAAAGGTTAATAGATTGCTTTATGACACTGAACACGCCACAAGCCCTTCCAAAGCTGTTAGTGCGTGTCAGCCCTCCCCCTCTTCCACCAAAATCTGTTTTCTGTTAGGTTTATGTGTTTTCTTTATTCTCTACACAGCACCCAGAACTGGCTGGCTCTGGTAATGACATTACATATTATAATGTATGTATAACCGCTAATTTTAAGATTCACAATTTATAAAATATCTTCTCCTGTGAGGCTAGTTAAACTGGACAGTAAATTGAATTTAATAAATCCTGAACACGTCACAAGAAGCCGTATTTCCCACAGTCACAAAAACAATAACCAAATCAGATAATGAGAAAGCCAAAGCGTGGCTTAACAGACTAGAGGGTGTCACCTGAAAAAGAGATTCACCTTCATGACCTCTCTCACACACACACATGCTGTCAGCACAAAAAGAGTTGTAAAACTACTAATTAGGGTAAGAGAAGGCAGGGGATCCCAGGGGTTTGGCTCACAGCTGTCTCAGGAAGCAAAGAGGTATAAATTGGGACAGAATTTCACAATAGTCAACAACGCGCAGAGTTAAAGCAGGAACGTTTAATGCTTTCGTTGGTTCAGACCTCATGAAAAAAAGGATAGCATTAGGACCACAAAGTTAATGCAATTAAAAGAATCAGAGTAGAAGGGTAATGCATAGTAGCACCTTAGCAGAATGAAAACTACGGAAGTTTGATATTTTAAAATAGGTGGAGGTCCGTCAGCAACTGTCTGCAGGAATGTCTGGAAGATGAATGAGGTTCTAAAAGATCAGAAAAGGGCAAATATAGTGGCTATGTTCAACAGGTTGAAAAAACAAGGAAATTGCAGGCCAGGCAACATAACTTCAATTCCTGGAAAAAATTTGAAAGAAATCATCAAACAATCCATCTGCGAGGAAGGGCTGGAAGTAATAGCCCTGCCATGTGAAGGCAACCTGACTTCTCTTTGACAGAGCAACAAGGTCTCGTATGTGAGACAGAGACAACAGATGTTCTGTACCTTTACTTTCTCAAGGCTTTACTTCCAGTTTTGTGTAACATTTTAATTAGAAAATTAGGAAAATAGAGTCTAGATGAAATTCCATGTGGGAAATGCACAGCTGGTTGGGAAATGGTACACAAAATTGCAGACATGAACAAGCAACGTTGCAGCAAAAATTCCATGATTATACAGACAGAAGTGTCACGCACCAGGTACATGAAATAACCCTGCTGCTTTTCTCAGTCAAGAAAGGCCTCAGCTGCAATACTGGTCTCATTTCAAGGCAATGCACTTAAAAAACACCCCAGACCCAGTGGAGACAGCCCAAGGGATCCCAACAAAACACAGAGCCACAAAAATATTGTAGAGGGCTGAAAGGGACCTCAAGAGGCAGAATCAACTATGCATGTGCCATTCAACTTGAAAATAAAATGGACATGAGAGAAGACCAAATGAAAGGCAGTTGTTCAGTGAAGAGAACAAAAGTCCTCAGGGAAACATGATAACAAGCCTCAAATATGTAAAAGATTTCTGCAAAGAGAAAAGGAGTGCTGTAAGATTTTCTCCGTGTCCACGGGGAGAGGACATGCCATCATGGGCTTAAACTGAAGCAAGGGATTTTAAAAATACCAACTCCATAATGATACAGCTGATTACGCCCTAGAGCCGACTGCTGAGGGAGGGTACATCGCTGCCATCACAGGAGGTTTTAAAACAAGGATAAAGCCACATCACTTGAATCATCAACCGTGATGTCCCCACAACCTGGGCAGTGCTGGTGCCTGGCTGCCGAGCCCTGACAGCCTGCAGGCTTTACACGGACATGCCCAGGAACACAATATATTTCAGCTACAGCAAACACCCTCAGAAGGCTCAGCAGTAAAAACAAACAGCCACTTTGTTTCAGAATGAGCTCATATAAACAACTGATAATGGCACAAAACCACTCAGTTACCAGAGATCGTTTTCCAAGATTTATTTTTCCCAGCACTATTCCATTGGTTCTGATCCCAAGATCTCAGAAGACACCTGCAAATTATCCTCAAAAGGTTGGCACCTCTGCTGGTCATTAACTATGGGCTCAGGGCAGATACTGTTTTAATGACATTACAGTTTTCCTGGTTCCTTCCTCCCAGGAAAGCCTCCAGTGTTTCACAGCAGTTCTCTCCCGCTCTTTCCCATAGGAGTTGATGATATTATTGTGTTCCCTTTGCTGAC
Source organism: Edolisoma coerulescens (assembly GCA_013397115.1). Classification (NCBI taxonomy): domain Eukaryota; kingdom Metazoa; phylum Chordata; class Aves; order Passeriformes; family Campephagidae; genus Edolisoma; species Edolisoma coerulescens. The sequence continues at coordinate 679,074 of VWZW01005525.1, forward strand.
GGGACTTCTCCATCAGTACCCCAGTTGTGCTAACCAAGGAGACAAATTCTGGGTAACTATTTTCACGGTGTTTTTAGCTTTGAATGCTACTTTTTCTTCTTCAAAGAAAATTTGACTGATTTTCCAAGTGTACCAGCTGGTCACACAAAAGATATTGCCTCTTGTCATACACCTTTCCCCAAGCAGAGATCAGGTACAGACTTGCCAAGGAAAAGGCTAGAAGATGCCCTCTTGAGGTCCTTTCCAGATCTATTTTGTGCAATGCTGTGGATAATGTGTATAATGTAAGGGTCTGTGACAGACAGAAGGGCAGAGAGCTTGATCCAAAAGCCACACCCAGGCTTGTGACACAGCTCCAGGGAGCACTCTCCTTGAAGGAAAGCTGGAGAACCAGCGCAGCCAGACCAGTGCAGCACCCAGTAAAACAGCTATGATACATATCACTGTTGTGCAGACCACAGCACATTTCGGTTGCTGATCCCAAACAAGGTGCCAAAAGGGCAAGGAAGCTGTACTTACCTTTGCAACAACCCTCTCAGCTACCATCTCACAAGGTGGCCCACCCTCCAGTCCCATGGAGTTAGGTATAGCTGGGAGATAAAACCCATCTGAGGAAAATTCCAGCAAAAATAACCAGGGTGGCCTTACTGCCTGGCAGCACAGGCACCAAAAACACACCCAGCCCCATGCCCTGCTTCCTGCACACACCCTCTCGTGAGGGCAGCCTCTGAGCCATGGTTCTCTCCAGACCCAGCACTTCATGGGATGTGCCTCAGGCCCTACAAACACGTCCTGCTCGAGGACCACTATCTCCCAGAGCCACAGCATTCAGCAGGAATCACAAAACCACCAGGGGAGGTTCACAAGTGCAGGAAACACACATGTCACAGGTGCTTAACCTGAGCTGTGTGATTCCCTGCCAAAGAACAACTACAACTGGGGTTCTTGTTGTCTTTGGGGAGAAGCAAAAAACATTTCTGTGGGACAGTATCTCACTCCTGAGCTCTTCACATAGACACACTGCCCTCATCTCTCTGCTCTGTGCCTCCCACACGTAAGTGTTCTGCAGTAGCCACGCATACACTCTGCTCCCCTACCCTGCTTCGTTCCACTCATCCCACATTATACATCCCACTTGTGAAAAGCGAGTGTGCACTCTGCCACCACCACCTCATACCCCCAAACCACTTACCTTGGACAAAGAGGCTCTCTGCATGGCTGCTAACATCTCCAAAAGTAGATCTTTTTCAGGGAATAACCTCACAGAGAGATCACAACTGCTGTCATGGCAGAGTTAAGCTATCTGATTACCTTGATGGGGTAGTGGCATGCCAGTGTAAAACCTGATTGCAGTGTTGGACACAGACAGTGAAATCCACTCTTCAGCAGCTCTCAGCTCTGTTCCTATCAGTTCCACCTGAGTTTAATCCCTCCAAGTCTCTCTCACTGCAGTGGGGAGAAACATTGCTATTACCCTCAGGAGGGTGGGACCACAGAGGGTCAACTGGGAGCATTACATGCCGTGTGAGGAAGGTCTGCCCCATTAATCACTGCTTTTAGAGGCTGTGCTTTATGATATTACAGGGCAGAGGGCTCCCACCACACACCCTGCAGTCTCCTCACTGGCTTTTCAGTGCAGATGTGGTGTGGCAGGACAGGCTGGAGAACTCTCATCATTAGTCTCATGATGCAGTGAAGTAATCTGTGTCACAGTTTCAGGCAGAAGATAGAGCAGAAAGATGTTTCTCCATAGTTCAGAATGAGCAGTGGGGCACTATTTTGTTTCGTCTGGATGGGAAATCCTAGAGGGAAATGTGTAGTCCGTACTTGTTTCTTGGGAAGCTCAGTTACCCTTAACACTACATGCGAATGCAGGAGGGGACAGTTTTTCATATATGTCTATTGACCTGAACAATCCCCTCTTCCACAGGCTTAACAGGCTTTGCTCAAGAACAGTGCAGAAACCTGTGGATGTCCAGTCTCTTAAAGTACAAATGCAGTACACTACCCCAGCCCAAACTGGCACCACAGGTGGAGAAATTTGGATTAAGTCTATCGAAGCTTTGCCTGATGCTGCCCCACTCCCCACAAGCTCACTCTCTAAAATCTGCATGCACGCTGTGTCTCCACTGCCCGAGGCAGTTCCTCACACCTCACCTGCTGCCAGCCCAATGTTGTACATTCCGGCCCCCCCCCACCTCTGCCCGGTTCCAGAACTCCAAAATGACCTTCCTGTCGCCTGAACATTTCTTCTGAGGGCTGCAAAGGAGGGAAGCCTGCTGTGACGATTGCAACTTCTACCCCAGCTGATACAAAACACAAAAAGAATCGCTGCTTCCACTGTGAACCGCGAAGGAGCAAAGAAGTGTTTCTAGGGAAAGATTCCTTCTCCTCCCCTCTCCCACAGCGGGCTGAGCTCAGAGAGCTGGTTCCCAGGGGCAAGCAGGCAGTGCTGTGCACTCTCCCCCTGCTCTACCACGGACTGACCCGGGAGCACGAGAGATGCTGATCTGTGAAACGAGATACCCATCTCTGAGCACCGTGGGGGAAACAGCAAAGATTAATAAACCTCAAAATATTTTACAGCATATAATAGCACTGTCACTGATCAAAGACGATTGCTCATGTCAGGGAGGCAGGCTCAGTAAGCCCGGAAAGAGCACATACAGAAAGCAGAGGCAATATGCAAGAGAAAGCCTGCAGACAGGAGCTGAGGAAGGCTCATACTCGATGAGAGAAACCGAAGTGGTCTAAGCCAGAGTCTCACATGTGTTCCTGGAGGAATGAGAGCCAGAAAGACTGCCTGGTTTCACTCAGTCTCGGCTGTGTCTTAGCACAAAAACACACATTTCATTTTAAGACACCCTCTTACCTTGGAGGTACCTGCTGCTGTGAGCAGCTGAAATCCCACTACAACAGAGCCCTGCCTGATGCCTGAAATAAGGAACACACTGGGAATTATGTGCAACTGGTGAATAGATTTGAAAAAGCCCCCAACTTACATTGATGCTGCACGGACTGCAGATACACATGCCCTGCACTCTAAGAGCTTTCATTCCTAAACCCATGAGGGTACTGCATGAAAGTTTGTTGGCAGAATCCCTTGTCCACGCTTGCAGGCAGAGTGGGAGGCCTGATATATGGTCTTTCAAATTGTTCATATAACTATATTACTGAGGAGGAGGAGGAGGAGGAGGACGGGAATGGGGCTTTTTATGCAGATCACTACAGTGGTAGTGGTACTGATATGCCAATAAAAATGCCACACAGTAGTATTTCTACCCTCAAGCTCTCCAAGAGTAGCTATCCCATCATAAGGCACCTTTATTCTCATATGACTTCGGGCAAGATATTCCATTTACATTTTTAGGGTAAAATCAAGGAACTAGCAGTAGTAGAAGCCGTCTCACACCGAGGTGTGGGGTTCAATATTCCTCCAGTCTGGGCTGGGCTCTGAAGGTCATCCACAGTACATGCACTGCATGAGGCCAAGTGACTCCTAGATACAGACCCCCAGGAGGAAACCCTGTTCTCAAGGATCTCATGGATACTCCATCCCTGCAAACTCAGTCCTTCACTAAGGACTCCCTAAACCACATCTGCATTCTTGCTCCTGCACCTTCCCTCATGACCTAGGGATTCCCTGTAGCACTGTACAAACCCACTGTGCAGAACAAAAAGAAGTCCTCAAGCAAACTCTGTCTGATTGAATTTTGAAGGTAAGAAATGCCCTTCTGCAACAGATGTACAACCCCCTCTACCCACCCCAAACACCAGATCCATCACAGAGAAGGGAAATATTTACACAAGTTAGTAGAGTTACAGTTAAATATTATGCTTAGCTGTCTAGAGTCCATGTTCTCAGACTATGTCTATGAAATAAAAGATTAAACTTCATAACAATTATGAAGTTGCTCTGCTCACATTCAAAGGGAGTTAAAGAACATTAAAATAGTTCTTTGGGTAATATTCTGGTAAAATTGCTCTCTCCATCCTGGAGAGTTAGAGCTAAAACCTTCTGAACTGTCCTGTAAACACACTTGGAAAGGCTAAGAGCTAAGCTGATAACCAGGTAGCACCTCTGCTATGCAGGTTCTGTAAAAAATGTGAGCAATGCCAGAGAGCTTTTGAAGCAGCAAGGGAAGAAGGATAGGGGAGAGCAGCTTCACTTCTCGAGAGAAGTTTGTTTAGTGGAAAGTAAGCAAGTTGTCAGGGGAAAAGCTGACAATGTTGATTCCAGCAGTTGTACTGGGAATAAACAGCCAAGTGGATTACGTTACAGAGAATGAGAAACGGCTCTGAGGATCCCATTTAAATACTGGGCCCTCAGGAATGATGCGATTCAGCTACACTCATGGCCCCAGTATCCAGTGACCCCCTGGACTGGGCCTTTTGATAGTGCTGGTGTCGCCATCCAACCTCTGTGAGGTCCCCTAAAGCTCCAACACAGCTGATGTCCCCAGGAGAGCCAGAGCTCACTGGTGAGGATGCAGACCCATGCTGGCTTCCAGGCAGGGGCTGGGCACTGAATTAGGGGTGGCAGCAGAGAAGAGGAGGTTGTTCAGGACCAGTTTGTCTCTCCCAGCCCAGCAGCAGGGGAGGGCCACCATAGGGTTTGCCATCTCCTCCCCAGACAGAGCACAGGGCCCTCCGTCTTATAAAAATAAGATGCCTGCCCGCCTTTCACAGGAAAGGGACCTGTCAAGAGGAGAAGGGGGTCTTATTTGATTTATTAGTCTCTTCCTCCTTCCCATCATCTGTGGCTCATCCAGCTGTAGTGATAAGGAGAAGAGATATGAAAGGACCCTGCTGGGATCCCATCCTACTGCCCACTCACTGCCTGAAGACATCAGTCCTTTACAAGCACCATTAAATGTGTATCCAAAATGTGGCAGTCTCCTCCATCGAGATTCTGTTCCCTGGATAATACAAACAGTTGCCAGAAAAAGAGTATCCTCTCATCTCTGTCTAGGCCATTATCCCTTTATATTTGCTCTTTAATATTTACTGGGTTCACTCAAAGTGCATGCTCTGGAAAGAAAAAAAATCAGCTGCAGCTTAAAGGACTCCAAATTTAGTAATTGCTGCAGCCCCATCGACGTGAACAGTTAGCAGGGAGATTTCTCCAGCACTTCACATGCCGTGGTATTCTGCTTAGGTCAGACTGTAGAAAATGTTCTATTCAGGGGCACCAAATCTGGAGCGTTTGCATAGGTGCCAGCTGCAGAGGCCTTATGAGTCCACCTCCAGGTCCTGCTGGTCTTTTCCCTCCCAATACCCAGGAACCTCGGTAGGAAACAGAGGCAGCCAGAGAGATGCTGATTCATACAGAGGCGAAGAACCCGAGGGTTTTAACACACCTGTGAGTTAGCAAGAGCTAGACCCAGCTCCTGGCTCCTGAGCTGGTCTTGCAGCCTTACCTGTTAGTGTGAGGTTGCTGTATGTGTTTGAAAACTGCTCCTTTAACAAAACCAAGTGCATCTGAGCTGCCTTTTCCCTCTGTAGCTCCAACATTATGTCAGGATGCTGGGCGATCTTACAGCCTTTCTGCTTATCCAGGGCAATGTCACTGCGAACAATGTCTACAGCAAAAGGGAAAGAAAAGAGGGAGATGGCCAAACCTCAGCTTTCATTTTCATTTTTGCCAGATGCTTGGATCAGCTCCAGCCAATATGACAGTCACACAATCATCACTCAGCAAGACCAACCCCAAAAAAGGATCCAACCCCCTTGGATCCACCTATCAAATGGCCCTCCCCAGCCCAAGTCTCCTTTTCTCCCACACAAAGCTCAAGTTGTATGCTCACAGAACCTACTGGCCCTTCCATCCTTTACCTGCCTAGCTGTTGCTCTCTTACAATGCTGAACCCTCCCTTGCAGGAAAGTGCAAAAGTCTCCCAACATTTATATTACAACCCTGTTATGTGTGTGTTTGATGCTAAATGATGAGAAAAGACTAAATCCCATTTCAGTACCCCCTGGCTTCCATTTAACCTTGCCTGTCAAAGAGGTGATGAAGAAGGCTTGTTCTCACCTTGTTTATCCTCACTGCAGCTATCACAGGTCAGCATGGCTTATGACTCTTTGAACCAGGGTCTGTACCCTTCTAATGCCTGACATTCAGGAGGCAGAAAGACTATTTAACAATTGTTATCTCTTCATATGAGCATTCTCTACGTCATATTGTGAGATAAGAAGAGGATATTCCCTCTCCTAGAACTACTCACATGCTGGGGAAAGGGAATGATGAAGTAGCAAGGCAGAACAAGAATCAAGTAAGATCTGTCAGTCTAAGCAGGAGAGGAGTGGTGCAAACTAGTCCTTGCAAGGTCCCTTATGAGTTTAATAAACTCTGTAACATGTTCAGATCCACAGGCACCAGATGATAATTCCTACAAAACCTCAGGCAGCCAGCTCTGATAAGCAAGGATGGAAGCTGGAATGCTTCCACCACATTGCATAAGGGCACTTTGCCTCATGAGGCTGATCTTTGCTTGCTTCAATTCCCATCTAGCTAGAAGCTGCTGAAGGAGCTCGTTGTCAGAAGAGAGTCACACCTTGCTCCACACACACTCTCCAGCTCCTTTATTGTTATGCACATCAAGAAACACCAAAGTCGCTTCCAAAAGTCATGCTCCTGTCTCCCGAGGTGTCCAATCTCAGGTTCAGCAAACTTAGGTTCAAAGCTCTATGTCTTGGGCTGGCAGGGAGAATCCTCCAAAGATGCAGTGGAGGATGGGAAGCCACATTATTTTCCTGTCTCTGAGCCTCATCCTAGACTCACTACACTTTCCTGCCCAGGCTGTGTTCTATCTCTTTGCTGCGTAGTTTGGGATTAGTACAGCTTCTCTAAAGCCTGTCTAAACAAGACTGCTCAGAACAGCAATGTCATTAAAGTGCCCATGGTCTGTAGTTAGCCACATGAGTTGTCTCCTACACCCACAGCTAGCATACTCGGGAGTGGATACTGGGCAGCATCCAGCTACCATGAAAATATGGTTCAATATTCCTACATCCAGCACAAGGGCATCAGTGAGATGGAGCAAGAGGAAAGACTAATGTTTCTCTGCAGCTAGTGAGCACACACCCATCGACCACGTGCTTTAGCGCACATTTTCTTAGGTAGGCACTAGCCTACTAGTAAGACTTGGGCCTACCCAACCTTTGCTCAACTAATGAATGGTAAAATCCTGAACCCCTGTTGTGTGAAATATTTGGAGAACTGAAGACTGAAAAACACCACCTTACCTCTGTCCCACACCAGCAAGGCTATTGCTGCCATGGGCTGCTGGAGTCACCTGGAGCCCATGAACAGCCATTCACCTTCCTGGGTGATGGTTTTCCCTTCCTACAGAACTGAAAGCAAGAAGAGTACACTCCCCCCTTCCCCCAAGGCAAAATGAAGCCAAACACATCACAGAGGCCCTGAAGGAGGAGAAGTCTGAGTGGCAGACAGGTTTGAAACTAGATGGTCAATACCCTGTCTGCAATTCTCTTCAAACTGCTGTAAGGAAGTCCAGGCTGGGTCAAAACAAGTTTATTTCCTAAATGGAATGGATGACTTCTAAAACCCAAACCAGGGCCAATGTCGACCCATGTGGAAGAACCATTGGTCCAGGACCAGGGTCAGGGGCCAGCACCTTGGAGGGTGCAGGGGGCCATAGCAGTGGGTCCTGTGTGACATCCATCTTTGGGGACCACAGGGATGGCTCTGCATGCACTGTCAGCAGGGCCTGGGGACAAAGGGCAGGCCCAGGAATGAAGAGCAGGAGCAGTGTTGTGATAAAGCTGCTGTGACAGGGATTACCACAAGGATGTCAAGTCACATTCAGGCAAATGCCTGGGAGAGTAGGGGAAGGCATGCAGGGCACAGAAGTCGGAGCACTCTCTGATAGTTATCGTCATGGGGTTCTCTGAGAGCTGTCACTGCAGACACTCAGGAAGCAGAGGCAAGACATGCAAGGTCCTGTCTTCTCAGACTGATGAAGGGCCCAAGAAACTTGCCGAAGACCTAAAGATGGAGGTGGACCCTACAGTCATAATGACTCCAGCTGAAACTGCGGGCAGATGTCTGGGACACGGAGTTCATCAAGGAAGTCAGTGCCTGGCCCTTCATACCCCACCAGGCTGTGCTCAGTGCAGGGAAGGAGGCACAGGCACCCTTGCACCGCTCTGCTGAACCAGCAGCACTGAGGGAAGAGGGGTGGCAGACCACAGCTTCTGAAGGCCTAGGGGAAATCTCAGCAAGAGCAATCCGAGGGACACAGACAGCAAGGAGTTCACAGCTCTCAAATCTTAAAAGCAAGAGACAGAAAAAAGACAGATGCAAGGAGGCCAAGAAGGAGGAAGATACCCCAGCGGCTCTGGGCAGGGCAGCCCCGAGTGGGAAGGAGAAGGGCATTCACTGCCTTCCTGGGCCTCGATTAAAATAAAAAAAAAAAAAAGAC
>VWZW01005525.1:696452-707859 GCA_013397115.1 Edolisoma coerulescens
CCGGGGAAGGCTCGGCTCGGCTCGGCAGGCGGCCCCGTTCCTGCTGTTGGTTTTTGTTTGATTTTGGTTTTTTTTTTCCCCTGTGCTGCCTCGGCCCCGTGTTGTGCTTTTTGCAGAGGAGCGGTTGCTGGAGCGAGGGGAGCACGACATTTTTGCAGTCATAACTGATAAGTCTCCGAAATGCTTTCTCCATTGCAAACATGTGCATCTTAATGGAAACCATGGCCTCGCTCCCTCCGTCACAACAAGAGCCGCCAGCAGCGCGGAGCCCGGCAGGGCTGGGCGGCGGGGCCGCCGGGGCGCCCCGCGGGCGGCGTGGGGAGGGCGCCGGGGGGCTCCTGCCTTACCTTAAGAAATCGAGCCAGCCATCATGAATGATGGAGGGGTCCAGCTGCAGGGAGAGGAAATTCTCACTGATTATCCTGACAGGGCTCTTGGTGTTGACATCAAGGAGAATGAGAGTTCTTCCCTTCACACCTGGAGGTTTCTCCACCGGCAGTGTTCTCCTGTCCCCAGCCTGGGAGGGCAGCGAGAAGGTGGCCATGAGGGCCAGCCCAGGTGCCATCAGAGCTAAGAGCCCTGGGGGGCAGGAGCTGGGACAGGGCATGCCGGAGAGCAGGAAACCCCTAATTAACTCGCTGTCTGCAGGGGCTCGCTGGTGGCTAATTGTCCTTATCTAAAGTGTGGGGCTCTTTGCCTTTTTTTGCAATGTTTTGGTGTTGGTGGAGGGGAACTCACGCCCCTGACCAGCCTTTCTCGCAGCCGGTGCCAAGACTCCTTGCAGCCAGCACCGCCCCTTTAAGAGATGCAGGCTCCAGACATTTTTAACTTTTTGAAGGTAAGGGGAGGCTCCTGGTTTAACCCCCTCGGCTCAGGGCCCGCCGCCCTGCCGCAGCCCCGCCAACACCGAGCTTTCGCTTCGCGCCGGCTCCGGCGGACGTTTTTGGCGGCGGGAGCCCCCGCACTACGCAAAACCGGGACGGAATCGGGACACCGAGACACCGGGGAGCTCGGGACGGGGGCCGGAGCGCGGGGGCCGGCTAGCACGGCCCGAGATGATCGCCGGCTGCAGGAACGGCAGAGACGGTAAGGCAGCGAGGACGGCCCTGGCTGGGGAAGGGAGGGGTAATCACCCCGAAAAAAACCCCAAAAACTACCTGCGGGAAGAGTTAGTTCCAAACCGGGCCGGGACCCGCGATGCTGGGCGAGGCCCTCGGGGCTGAGCGCTGGAGGCTCCGCGGGACCCGACGGGCGCAGCGGGGCTGGGGCCTCCAGGACCCCGGAGCCCCGGCGCGGTACGCTCGGTGCGCCCTGCCCGAAGCTGGGGCTCGGCCGGCCTTCGCACGAAGGCCGTCGGGCACTGCGGGGAACCGGGGCACGTGGAATCGAGCCACTGGTCGCCCTTTCTCGCCTGCCTCCGGGCCCATCGGTGTCCGAACAGCGGCAGGGAAAGGAGAGGGGCGACAGCAGCAGCGCCTGGTGTGGAAACGTCCGCATCGGGGATGGAAAGGACAGCGCGGTTTGATGGCACCGACGACGACCCCCGTGCCGGGGCCAGCCCTCGGTCGCTGCCTCCAGGACGGACAGGGCCCGGAGCACTGCAGAAGTGCAGGCGGCTGCGGTTGTCAGCTCTGGGCACAAGGTCGTGGCACCGGGCCGGGGAACGGTGGTGGCTGCCGACAATCCCGGGAGCCTCAGGGAATGTCCATCCGAATCGCACATCTTCTCCGTCAGCGGCCGCTTCCCAGGCAAGCCCCGAACTCCCGCAAGCAGTCTGCGACCTCCGGGACACGTAACGCACCCTTACCTGGGCCCCCGGCCGCCGTGGCCCGCCCCGGTTCCCGCGTCGCCCGGGCCATACGAGACGCAGGGCCCCGGTGCCGCTGCCGGCCCGGAGGCGGAGGGCTGACAGCGGGAGGGCTGAGCCGGGCCAGGTGCGGTCCGTCGGGGCCCCGCAGCCCCGGGGATGGGGCTCCCGCAGCACCATCTGCTGGTGAGGGGCCCGGCGCGGCGGGGAGCCGGCACCCACCTGCGGACACCCTCCTCGCCGCGGTCGGGAGGTGCCGGGGATCGAGGCACAAATCTCGTCGCAAGAGCGGGCCGAGAGCCGGGGACCCGCCAGCCGCCCTCGGGGAACCCGGCAGGTCGGGTACGAGCGGCCCGGGCAGCCGGATCAGGGGCCCTCCGAGCGCACGGGCAGCCCGCTGCCGCGGCAGGGCTCCCCGCCCTTGGGAACCCCCTCCAGCTTCTCCCGGTGTCCGTGCGGAGCTACTTGCGCGCCCCGATCGCCCCAGTCAGGGCCCGAGAGGCGGCGGGAGCGGCCCCGGTGACCCCGCGGCAAGTCCCGGAGCTCGGTGCGCTCGGCGGAGCCCGGCACAGAGGGGAAGCACTCGGGCCTGGGCACCGGGGAAGTCCGCGGGCAGCGCTTTCCGCCGTGGAAATCTCCACTCCCCTTGTCTCTCTGCCCCACGAAACGCTTCTTTACAAGAGGGGCAGCCACCCCTGCCAATCCCGGGTCACTCAGGCAGGGGCTGCGGCGGTACGGGGCCGCTGTGGTAACGCGTGGGGAAGGATGAAACATACCTCTGGCTCTGCTAGGGGTGAGCAGGGAATACACAAACTAGGCTTTGCCGTGAAACCATCCCGCTAAGGCAGGGACGGGAGCAGGGCTCAAGCCGCGCCTGGGAAGAGGCTGCCGAGCGCAGCGCAGCGCAGGCTGACCCAGAGCAGCAAAAGGGTGCCCGGGGCAGCGGGCTCTGAGCGCTGGAATAAGTAAGAGGATCCGGGGAAAAGAGCTGCGCAATTTCAGCTGTGCAAAGCCCTGGCATCCCGGGACAGGAAGAAGGCAATTTAAGCCTGGAAATATGTGTTCGGCTGCAAACACTTCTGCCGCGGTTTGCAATAGCACTTAAAACTGACCCAGGACCTAAAGCCTCTGCTTCAGACGCTGCGCAGTTTTTTGGGTCATCTCCAAATGAAGAACACGAGTTTTTAAATTATCTCGTCGTTTTAAAATATTTTTTTCTATGTCATCAGAAGATGTGAGCAAGGCTTCAGGGGTGTTTGTTGTGGTTGCAGGCCGAAATTTTGTATCGTGCCTCCCGCCAGGGATGGTTCTATTTTCAAACGAAAATGTTTGTGTGTTCTGCAAATCCAGTGTGTTATGCAATAAAAGGGGGAAAAAAACCCAAACAAAAACTAAACAAATTATCCAGTTTAACCTCCTTTATATACATATTTTTCTTACAAACACACTACGTCGGAAGAGAAATGTGTTTATTCTGAAATGTTCCCCACAATTAGTCTCTGCTTTGAACGCAAACTCCAGATGCAGTGAAGTCACTTATCTGCAGAGATATCACCAACAACATTAAACAGCAGGGAAAGAGGCAAAAAACCTCCCAGACGCCGTACTCACCTTCCAGATTCTGGGAAGACGACGTTAAAGGAAATACTCATTTACCTGTCTGAACTTTCCAAACCAACACCGGGAGCCTGCCCCAATCCTGTGCCCTCGGAAACGCAATTGCACCCCACTTTGCACCCCACTTTGCGTTTCCAGCAGCGGCAAGTTAAATCTAAAAATAAAGTGGTTTGGGCTTTTTGTTTGTTGGTCTGTTTTTCAATAAATTGTAGGCTTGCTATAGAAACCCTTTAAACGTTAAAAAATACTTGGTTATCTGCGAGCGCTGGGGCAGCAGCGGAGGTGCGGGGAGTCCCGGGAGCCGCCGCTGCCGCCCGGCGCTGCTCGGGGATGGCCCGGGAGCCGCAAAGGGGGGGCACGGCCACCTCCTCCCCAGCCACGCACAGCAGATAGGAGGTATCTCAATTTACACCAGCTGCGACCCTGGCTCGCCGTCCGCAGGGGCGGCGAAGCGATGGTCCTTTCTTATATTACGATAATTACTTTAGAAAGCCTGACTCACATAAAAAGTATCTATAAAGATTTAGTCGCGGTTTTGTCAATTTCGAAATAGGTTTCTCCGTTTTCCATCCTCTCTAAACTTGCTGGTTTTAATCTCCAAAACAGTCATTGGAAAAGAAAACTGGGGGAGGAGAAGCATTTCTATAAAGAGCTTAACCAAAGCACATTAAATATTTTCCCAACATCACCAAATAAACAACAATCCTCCAGCTCCCTATAAACTATTTAAAGCATGTCATATCATCTCTTCTGTTCTTGCCAATGTACTTTCCTTTTAATTTATAAGCTGATTAGAGCAGGGGCCTGTCTTTTTGTATATATTTTCAAAATGTTTGGCACCCTTTCAGTCAGTTGCAATTCACAAACACTTAAAACTGCATTTAACTTCATTATTATAGGTAGTCACTTCGACTTTTCCTCTCTTTTGTAGAGCTACTGCCTGTGAAAGTGCTTCTTGTAAATGGTCTAAGCAGTTGTTGAAGGTTTTCAGCAGAGGAAACCTCTTTAGATGGAAAAAAAAAAAAAAAAGGAGAGAATAAAAAGCACAACGGAAATCTAAACTCAGATCTCAGGCTGTACAAATTGGCCCAAAAGAAAATGGGGGAAATCTCCTTAGGAGGAACATTTTTAGTTCACTAAAAAATAAACTTTGCTCATAAATGATGAAAGTTATTATCATCAGAGGATGTCCTGTACCAAACAAACCTCCATTAGGCTGGGAAGGATAAAACAGGCTAGACAGCCCTTTAAAAAAAAAAAATCATCATGTCTTTGATTCCCAAGATATCAACCATGTCTGTTTCTGTAGTGCTGTCAAGTAAATCTGAGTTATGGATGCTCTAAAAGAAGCCAGCACAGAGAAAATTCAGCAAGTGAAAATTAAGAGTGTTATCCATACTTCACAAAAATACACTTTATTTTCAGGCTCTTATGCTCCTGCCCTGCACCATGGCATGACAGTTTCTTAGAAGAGCAGGACCAGTGAATGTGGTAAACCTGTGATCATCAGAGCATGCAATTGCATGTCAGATTCTTTTTACTGAGCTTTTTGCTCCTTCTGCAGTGCAGTGTCCATCATTTTCACCACAAGAGTCTTAACGTCTGGAATGCAACCTCCTAAAACTGCCAGTGCCTCAAGGTGGGTGTTGCACAGTCTGAACTGCACTGCTGAAACCATTTTCTAGCATGTTTATGTATCATGTCTAACCTGATCAAACAGACAGAGGACAGTCGCTTGATTTACTACAGGATCCACATATTGCTCTTTAATGTAGGTGACCTGGGAAGTTCTGTAAAAAGCAAATACCTCTGTCTGAGCTAGAAGGACAGGCTGGCTAGGGAGCTCAGCCACAGCAGGAGGAAAGCAAGCCTACTGAGAGAGCTTCCTCCCTCCATACGTGCAGAAGGCAAGGCATCGATCAAAAGCAACTGCCTGGTCAGGAAAAGCACAGTTGGCGATGTTGTCTTTGCAGTTTTGCCAGCGTGAAAGGAACACAAACTGGTACTTCCAAATCTAGCCACAGGAAAGTAGAGCACGTTTCTCTGAGAGTCAATCTGTACTCACGAGCTGCATAATGAAGAAACCTGTAAAAAAAAAAAGGGGGGGGGGGNGGGGTGGGGACAGGGACATAAAGAAAGCACTGGTGCCATAAAGGTTGTGAATGTGGGCTCTCCCTGGGTGCCACACCACAGAATGAAACTGGGAGGATGAAATGGAATTTTAGGCAACTACCAATCAATGATTTTTAATTTCTTTTTTTTTTTAGTTTTTGTAACTTAATTTCCAGTTCTGTGAGGAGTTAGATACCATGTACTCTGCTGTAATAAACAGCATTTGTTGTTTTCCTTAATCTGCCTTATTGTTTTACTTTATCTGACTTTTGATGCATGGTAAAAATACTCTTACAAACCCAAGGTACCCTGGTCCTGCAGATTTGTCCAGGGAGAGAACTTGTGAAATCCCAAAGTATTCAACTTCCAACAGGATTTTTGAGGTCCTTGAAAGACTGAGATGCACAATTTCCATAAAGCTGTAGGAATTGCTCTGGGGGTTCAAACCAGGTGCCATCTCAGCAGACAGAAATCCTCTCTGCCCAGTGCCTCTTATGCAAGCAGAAAAAAATCTACATAATGACTGAGAACACTTCAGTGTACAACAACGCCCTTGGACAGAGAATGCTCTTTGGCCCCATTAACTTCTCTATACTCATCAATGGCCAGGTCTGATTTCACTTTTGTCTTTCATATCTCAAGAAGCAGCAAATGTGGCAGCAATTTGTCACAGTCAAAGAGATACAGAGCGAAAACACAGCAGTGAGACTGGAGCTCTGCAGCACTCTGGAGACCACAATAGCCTCGGAAACTTTCCCATCAAACTGCACCCAGCCCTGAGCAGCAGAGAAATGTGTAGAATTATGCCCGTTTCATATGATCACGTGAAAAACTAGGAGAAGTGAATATGCCAATTTTACAAGCCTGAGAATGAATGCAAGCGAGTATTTGTCCCACCATCTGGGAGAGATGATAGAGGTGAAGGAAGAGGGAATATGAGGGGGATGGTAGAAGTTGACCAAGATCTTCTATTTTTCTGGAGGGATGCTTCATATTCCAGCAACAAAAATGGAGGAAGCGGACATGAGAATTAGATCAGAGAGGGGAAGTAGGAAGATGGATGAAGTGCAAGACTGGAGGAGCAAACGAGTCAATTATGAAAAAGAGGAAGGAACTGTGTGCAGAAATCAACGAGGAGATGGAGCTCAGGGGAGGAAATAGCAGCCAAAATGCTCTCAAATCAGAGATGCTGCTGGGGTGAGAGAGACAGAAAAGAATTGGAATATTTCAGGTAATGATAAAATTGTAAACCCCTGTCCTCTGTATTTATTTGCATAGGGCATCTCTGTCCCCAGCTCTATCCAGACATCTGAGCGGGGCCGTGCTACAGACAAAGACAGAAGAAATCAGCTGTGTCAAAGCTGCAAACTGTTGGTGTGCATCAGAGAAATCAGAAGTAACACATGAAAATCACAGGTAGAGAGCAAGAGGAGAAAACTATGGGTCATGCCTGAAAACCAGACAAGTAGATGAAGTAGAAATAAAGTGAAATGCCCAGAAGGAACCAGGAAATTAGGAGGCTCAGAAGAGAGCACTACTGAAGGAGGCGAGAAGGCCAGCAGTACATCAGTGACCTGTACTCATGGAGGGAGGAGGAGACAGGCTGATGCCAGACAGACTTTAAACCAAATACTCTGCTTCCATTGCCCAGAAAAAACTCTCAAATAAATCCAGAAAAAGCAATGTTCTTTCTGCATAAATTCCAGAGCCCTACAGCAACTCGTTGCTTAGGGGCTGACATGTCTGCAGAAGTGAGGGGTGAGGTGCAGGCACAGAAACTTATCTCTCAGAAAAAAACTGCAGGGAAAGTGCATATATTCATAGCACAGACATCTTTGTCCTTTCTACCACGGGCAACTGGGTGTTGCCTTGTATCTTCTCCCTCCACAGCTTCCCTTCTGTTACTCCTTTAGTAACAGCAACAATGGAGAAAGTTAAAAATAAAGCTATATAAGCAATGTAATAGGCATGCAATTGCATGTCTATTTTCTTTGAAAAAATGATGCTTTATTTCCTGTTCAATGGAAAATAGAGTTTGATGTTACAACTATTAGGTTTTGACTGAATGCAGAAATTTGACTGAAACAATGACATTTCCCCCGTATTTACTATTACCATATGTCACTGATTATATATTTAAGTTGCAAAAATGAATTAAATTTCATGGCTTCCTCAAGCTAGATTCTCTTGGAATGGACTGTCTTTTGTCATTAACCAAAATGCTTGGAAAACAGTTTAAATCAAAACAGCAGACTTTTGGTATCATTTCAGGAGAAAACTGGTTATCAAACCAAATGCTTAACACATCATCATCCAGAAGGCTGGGTAAAGCCTTGCAAAGCTGCAGCAACCATGGCCAGGATAGAGAAAGGGGGTTAACTGAACACCACAGACTTAGAGATGGAAAAAAGGAGAGAAAAAAAAAGAGACACTGTTTGAAGCTCTCTTGCCTGGGGTCTTATTCCTTCTGCTTCTGAAGTTATCATATATCCCACATCACAGTGCTTATTTCACTTACTTAAGGAAAGTATCTTCTCTAAGCTGGCTACAGAGCATTAGTGACAATCAGATTGCACATATGTTCCAGGAGAAGCCAGCCTTGTCCTTGCTAGATTTCCTCCCACTTTCTGGGGAGAAAAAAAAAATCTGTCTTTTTTTCACTCCTTCTGTTTCCCATCATGATTTGGATTGCTAACATTTCTATCCCCACTAGGAGTCCCTGGTGGCTTCTGGCCCTTTTCTAGAGGACCAGCAGACAGCAGAGCCCCTGGGCTCCCATCAACCAGGAAGGAAGTGAATTGCAACCCGCAGCTTCCCGGACTCTGATTTCAGATAAAGTCAAGGTGATGTAAAAAGACTTTAGGAAACTCCCCATGTCCATGCTTCCCACTTCCTCCAGGTCCTGTCTGGACCTGTACAGCTGGAAGAGGACAACGGTGACTAGAGAAGTCACCACTGGCAGGTTTGTGGATATTGCAGGCTGTGACACAAGCTGCAGAGAGACCTCAGTGGTGGCAGACATAGTGTAAAGCAGAACCTGAGCAGTGCTGGTGAGTGGGAATCAGGTTGTCATTCCTAACTGAAGACTTGGGGAAGAACAGGTAAAAGAAGCAGGGTTCAGCATAAGAGAAGAAGGACAGCTATGCTGTGCTTGCTGAAGGACTCACCAGGCAGGATACAGCCAGGACAGGCCTCAGTGAGAACATTGCAAATTCATGTCATACTTTGCCAAAGACTCAATCAATTGAGCATGTGCTAAAGCTTAGTTTGTTTTGTCTTATTGGGAGCTTTGGAAGATATTTCCTATCTTGACTCATTGAACACACTCCAACCACACACCTGCAACTTCTGGAGTGCATCTTCTCAGCAAGAGGCTGGCTAGCACGTCATCACTTATGCAGGGCAAATCCTACTGAAAGCACGTCAGACCACAGCTTTCACACCAGTTT
The DNA here is from genome assembly GCA_013397115.1 of Edolisoma coerulescens. NCBI lineage: Eukaryota > Metazoa > Chordata > Aves > Passeriformes > Campephagidae > Edolisoma > Edolisoma coerulescens. Next base: position 705,438 of record VWZW01005525.1, read on the forward strand.
ACTTCTACACGTAGCACATGTAAGCTAACATCTGGCAAGAACACAACTATGTCCCGATCGAGATGGAGCTCATAGTAACAGATGGTGTTTGATACTGCAGGACCAGAGAGGCTCTACCTTAAACTGAGCACTATTTCTCTTCTGAGTTTTTATATCCTCTGGCCACATCTTTTTCTGAGTGGAGCCACTGTCACTTTGACTTTGCGTCCCCTCAAGACCAATTACACTCTCAACCTGCAGGTCACTGCCTAGTCTGAACATCCAGGTGATTTTGCTCCCATTGAGGCATGTCAGCGAATGAAGCTGGGTGCTGACGCAACCATTACATTGTACATCAGAGTAACATGAGGTTAGCAGTGCCCTGAACCAGACAGTGCCTCCAGCGCGGGAGGAAACTTTCTCCAGGCACACAGTAGCTCTGCCTAGGGGCACGCAAGCAGCACCGGTAGTTAGCAGCCTAACAAGCAACATCTGCTGCCTATTTGGGGGCAAAGGATGGAAAAGCCAGCAAAGAGCAGCCTACAGTGCCAGCTCCTCAAGAATGAGATTTTCATACTAAGGGAAAAGCGTTCAGAAGAGAAAGTCCAGCATCAAAACGAATGTTGCTGTGACTCTGGAAGATACAAGATGTGACCAACCGCCTCTGCAGCTTTACACAGTTACTGTCCGCAATTTTTTTTGCCAGAGCTTTATTTTGCCAGTAAAAGTGCGGAGAGAGATTGCCACCTTGTGGTTCCTCCTCTTGCAGTGCCATGTTTTTTTCCCACTTGTTCCAGGCTAGACCGGTGGTTTCCAAACTGCTGTCCAAGGATTTCTAGTGACAAGGATATTATGGACAAGAATACTTTCCAAATACTTAATTAACTAAAAAAAGCACACCCATAAGTCAGTCTTCAGTTCCTATACTGAAAAACTTATCACTAGAAAACCTTCCAGGAACCTAACTTGCAAGTCGATAAATATGAGTAACTACTGGCATGGGTACACAGCTCCCAAACAGCAATACAAACCGCTATGGCAGCGATGCACAAAACCAGACCGTCTTTACAATATTCTCAGCACCAAGAAATCTGTGAGAAATTCAGGACTGATGATAGCCTGCCATTGCTAAAATATGGGATGATCTCAGACAGTAGTTGCGACAAGGTCCTAATAAGGAAGGAGCAGCCATGTGCTCATCCCCCCCACCTTGCAGAGAGGAAGGCAGAAGCAGGCCATGCTGGTCCCCAGTCACTCTGGGCACCGCTTAGGGCAGCTCGTGAGATCTGTTCCTCAGGCAGTGTAACCTGGGGCAAGGTCTGCACAAGTAGGTTACCAGTGGGCTCCTCCATCAATCATGCCCAGGTAGGGCACCAGGCAATATTTCCCCAGTGGTACTAAAGCGGAGTTAGAAAGTGGAAGATCAGCAAGAGCTTGCGAAGCAGCACACGGCCTCTATGAACACCCAGTGAATTTATCACATTTGGAAAAAAATTAGCTGCCTCTCCCAGAGAGAGAGAGAGAGAGAAGAGTCTCTCCTAACACAGAAAGGAGCACAGATCCCCCTGGTAGCTTTTCATGCCTGTCTGCCTGCTGACATACTGACACAGAAAGTGACCTATTTTTCATGGGTGCAATAATGAGTGAATAATCAGAATTTTTCGGGCACTTCCTTTGCCTCCACGACGTTTTCTAGCTTCCTGCTTTGCCACTAGTGAGCCTGTTGCAGTTGTAAGCAACTGTTTTCCAGTTCCCCAGCCTCGTTTCAAGGCTGTCATGAATGTTGGTCCAGGGAAGACACAAAAGTTTCAACAGTCCCTAAGTGCATTCTTGAGCACATACTTCTGAAACTGATAAACCCTAGCAGCATTCCCCATCAGGTCTAGACATGAGAATAAATGCGGTTACAGTGTGGTACTTTTGTTTCCTAGAAAGACTGCAAATCTAACGACTACCCACTCCCCATTAAAAAAAACCCCAAACAAACAAAAAGATCAAACCACTCCCACGGGAAGAAGGGAAATTAATTTTAACTGAAAAGCTGAAGAGTAGGGCCTCGGCAGATAAGAGAGGGAGGCTGATTGCAAATTCCATCTCCAGAGACTGCTGGCAGAAGCCCCTCAGCAAACCCCGACCGCAAGTGCCGGGGAGGCACAGCCCCCGCACCGCACCCCACAGGCAGCGTACTTGGGATGGCACCGGGAGCCAGCGCGGCCGCGGGTGGCTGGGGCAGAGCTCGCTGCTCGGGCCCGCAGCCCACTCTGGCTGCCAGGGGTGGGGGCTGCCCGGTATCACCGGGAAGGGGCTCCGGGGCAGATCCGCCAGCGTCTCACCAGGTGCGGAGAGAGCGCGCGGTGCCGGCCGCCGCGGAGATGCTCCCGCACGGGCCGTGCGGGGCGGGTGGGCGAATTCCTCGGTCCCCTGCGTAGCGTCCCGGTTGGCG
>VWZW01005525.1:708618-732918 GCA_013397115.1 Edolisoma coerulescens
GCGCCCTGGCTGCCGGTGCTGCTGTGCACCGCCGCCGTCTTCCTGGGCGGCGAGGTGCTGCCCTACTCGGTGTGCTCGCGGCACGGGCTGGCCATCGCCTCCCGCACGCTCTGCCTCACCCGGCTGCTGATGCTGGCCGCCTTCCCCGTCTGCTACCCGCTCAGCCGCTTGCTGGACTGGGCGCTGCGGCAGGAGCTCAGCGTCTTCTCTACGCGGGAGCGGCTGCTGGAGACGCTGCGCGCCGCTGGCCCCCACGGCGACCTGGTGCGGGAGGAGTTGGCCATGGTGCAGGGCGCGCTGGAGTTACGCACCAAGGTGGTGGAGGATGTGCTGACACCGCTGGCCGACTGTTTCATGCTCCGGGCCGATGCCGTGCTGGACTTCGCCACCGTCTCTGAGATCCTCCGCTCTGGCTACACCCGCATCCCAGTCTATGAGGGTGACCGGCGCGACAACATTGTCGACCTGCTCTTTGTCAAAGACCTGGCCTTTGTCGACCCTGATGACTGCACTCCCCTGCAGACTGTCACCCGCTTCTACCGCCGCCCGCTCCACTGCGTCTTCAACGACACGCGCCTCGACACGCTGCTTGAGGAGTTCAAGAAGGGTGAGGCCGCCGGGCCGCCCCCCTCCCCCGGGCTTCCCCTGCACCCCTCTGCACCCCCAATGATTTCCATGGGCAGCCCTGCATGGCCTCCTGGCAGGATGTGGCAGGTACCAGGGATGCTGGGGGGAATTGGTCCCTGCATGTGCGGGTGTGTCGATGACCCTGGTGTCACCTGGTGGAATATCCCCGGGTGGATTGAGGGCCAGCAGTGCCCTTGATGTACCTGTGATGTTATGAAGACTGTAAGAGCCTTTGGCCTCAGAGGTTGCTGCTCGGCAGGTGAGCCCGTCCCCCAGGGGCTGATGTGTCTGCAGTGGCCTGGCAGCATGGGCATGGTACCTGCCTTGCAACGTTGCCCAGACAGCATTCTGTGCTCTGTTCTGTGCAAAGGAGTTTATGACAGGAAATCGCATCTCATTACTTAGCTTTCACATTTTCAGCTTAGCAGTCAGAAGGAGGTCTATAAAGTGTTTCTATGTAAGTGGTTTAAAGGAAAAAGAAAAGATTAAGCCCTTAGAAAGAGCTGTACTTTTTTTGCAGCTGTGATGGCATTCATAATGCAGCAGCTGCCAGCAGCCCCGGAGATGCTGAGAGCTGTATTTCATTAACCATACCTTGAGAATACGCACAGCATGTGTTTTTCCCTCCCACTGGGAATTGTGTTTTGCCGCGTGTTACTCACTACGTCATACTGTGGTGAGTGAGCCCAAGAAATGGCTGCAGCAGTGACATGCTGCATTATGTAATGCGGGAGGGCAGCGCTTGGCTCCGGGGCTGCCTGGAGCCGCTCTGCCGCAGGCAGAGCTGATCATGTGAGAAAGGCCAACCTGGTCCACTCCAGAAACAGAGAAAGCCTCTCTGTGAGTCATCTCCGTGCTCGTTTTTAGAGGTGGGAGGAGGAGGGGACAGGACATTTCTCCCTGTGCCAGGAATGCGCTCATCAGATACATGCAGGTCAGCATCTTCTCCGGAGATGTTCAACTGTGCCCCCACTACCACTCAGGATTGCAGGCAGAGGAGCTCTGTGTGGCACCACCTGCCCTCTCTGCCCCTCAGCAGGACTGGAGACTCCCAGTGGTGAAAATCAGAAAACTCCTGGGTTTTATACAAGACTGTTAGCAAAAGCATTGAGATTGTTCTCTGGGTTCAACCTTGGTGAGCTGCAGTAGTCCATGCCTGCACCCTTCCTCCCATGCCAGTTGTCTCTCCTCTTCCTAATTCCTTATGTGCCTTGCAGTTCCTTCCTAACTGTGTTTTCCTGCAACAGCACTGAAGTTCACCTGAGGTCTCTTCTACCTCTCTCTTGTCTAGAGATGTCAGATGATTTTGGCACTCTCTCCCTTGGTCAATCTCCCCTGCAATTTATCTGATTTACTTTGATGCACTTCCCGTTCCAAATTTGTTCTACAGCCTGGTACCCTATGGACCTCTAGAAATGGACTTGTGGTTGCTTAGTTCCCTGCCCTTTGCTTGCTGTCCTCTCTGCCCTCCTTAAACAGAGCTGGTTTGTGTCTGCTGCTCCCTGAGCTCACAGGTGCAGTAACAAACCTTGCTACCTGCCCTGCACTTTCATATGCTGGTCTTCATCTCAGATGAAGATTATCCATCCTTCTTTAACTTTGCTCCATTAAACTCTTGGCGTATCACTTCAGGTTCTTCCTCCTTTATATCTGTCTGCCGTTGTGGCCTTCTGGGGTGTTTTGCTGCAGCCCCTATTTAGAGCTCTCCCTAAACCCTTTTTCTGTTCCCACCTCACTTCTCCTTGTCTTTTCTGAACTACAAGGCTGAAAAGCTTTGCTTTTGGTCTTAGTATCTAACTTGGCATGGTGTTTAGTAATTCCAGCTCTTCCCCCTAATGTTCTTTTTCCTAAGGGTTGATGTTTTCTTCTGATTCATCTTTCCCCTATTTGTAGGCATGTGGTCGCCCCTGAGTTTGCAAATAGTCACCCCCCAGCCCAGCCCTGAACCCTCCTAAACTCTCTTTTCCCAGTTCCAAATACAGGTTCTCGTGCTGGCTCCCACACTGTGACAGATGTTAGCTGCCAGCTGCCTTCAGCCCCATCCACTGCTGTGTCAGCCCTGTTCACTTGACTATTTAATTTCTAAAATAAAGATTTCCCATTTGTAATTAAGAATCTTTATCACTGTCTCCTTTTCTGTGTCCGTTTGAATTATGGTGAAGTATCTTGTTTGATCCAATCAAGGTTTCTTTCCATGGCCAGGTCTTCTGAGACACCTCCACTAATTAGAAAGTAGGCTGATTGCTTGTTGGCTCAGCGAGTGTTTAATGAAGGCATTCATCACTTCACACCTCCAAGGTGCCTGCAGGACAGCAAATGCTCCCACTGATAAGGCCCAGCCTCCTTCTAGGAAATTAAAGTCTCTGGTAAGGATGGGCATTCATAACCACCTCCAGGTCCTTATGTCCCTCACAAGCCTTTAAAAAAGCCAGCTTTTCTTTCCTTTTCCCATGATTAACTCGAACAGTTTTTGTACCCTTTATTTCTTTTTGTTATTATAATACTTATACAAAATCCCTATAACATTTTATATCCTTCTTTCCCAGACAGCAATGTGTACTTCTGATCTGTTTCACTAATGATTAATGTTCTGCCACATACACTATACCCATAATGTCATTTTTTTGCGAAAGTAACACAATTTCACTGCCAGAGCTCCTTGCCACAGTACACAAACATTTGTTCTTTCTTACTGAAAATGTCAACGGATTATTAAATACAGCACTTTGGGACTCTTGCTCACACCTCCGACAGCACTTTCATTTTCTGTCTCCTCCTACTCACTCATATCACACTACTGTCCTTGTTTACCTGAGGCATTCCTTTTCTCTTGCCGTTCTGTCCCAGCTATGAAGATATTCAGCCTTTTTTCCTCTTTGGTCTTTTATAGCAGGGTTTGAGGGAAAGCTTTCCTGCGTTTGTTTCTAGGTATGCTCGCACTAACCTCGTTTGTGTGCAGTTCCATTAAGATGCATTGGTGTTTACCTTGATTTTAATCCACAGATGTGTCACAAACTGCCTCTCCCCCAGAAGGACCTTGTGTAGAAGGATTACCTTCCTCAGATGGAAATTTCCTTCCTGTAGCATCAGCTTTCATTTAATTTAACATTTAAATTGTATGGAATAGGAGCACACCCTCAGTAGCACCAAAGGAGCCACTGGCCCAGTGTGGTTACGGTGCCCAAGAGCAGCTGTGATCCTGGTTAACAAAACCTGGCCCCTGCTCCATCACAGCAGAGCTGGTCAAACTCTTCACCTCTGCCTTTTCACAGCCCTGCTGCCATGGCCACTGTTTGATTTCTCTTTCAGCAGTAATTCCTGCCAAGAGGTGGTTAAATTGGGGGGTCCTGATTGGAACTGGGAAAAACCCAGAGAAGACTCCAAACAGCAGCAGAGGGGCGGTCTGGCCTGCAACAGAAAAGTGTAGACTTCAACCCACAGCCCAAATGAGGAGGGCAGCTGCAAAAACCATTTAGAAAAACAAAATTACAGCAGTGTGAGACAGGTTCAGCTGAAGGAAGGAAATACTTGTGCTGCAATATGGTTTTGACTTCATCTTCTCAGCAAAACTCAGCAAAAAGAACTCAGAAATAATGAGGGCTGGACACCCAATTTGCCACCTTTTCAGGGAAACTAGGCATGGTCTCTTATAGAAGGGATACGTTGTTGTCCAGCATTTATTGAGAAGTGCTAAGTGAAGGACCCTACACAAAATGTGTCCTCTCTTCACTAGAAATAAGAAAATACATACCAGTATAGTAATATTGCCACCTGCAGCCTGGTGAAAATACTAGAGGAGTGAAAAAATTGGGAGACAATTTCTTGGGAATTTGTATTGGTATACCTTGGAGTACCTGGCTTTATTCTGGGCCCCCAGGAGAAAATACCTAATACATCAAAAAAAATAACTGCACCATATTTAGCAAGCTAAAGCAATGTAGGGAGGCAGATGAGTTTCCTGTAGGATAAACTTTACCTAGGGATTGTGGAGCTATGAGGAAAGGTTTATGCATTTATTCAGTGTGAAATGTCGTGGGTGATACAATCTGTTTCTGCTCCTTTCTTGAAGATTACCAAGCAATGCGTGTTGCAGGCTCCAGTCTGGTGATATAACTCCTCATGGGAACCTCTTCTGTGAGGTCCACCTCCTTGTTTTGTAGTGCCTCCGGGAAGTCATAGTCTTGTCCCTTCCTCAGGTTTTTTATGGGTTTTGTTGACTGATTTCCTGGAGGAGTCTATATACAGCGGTGGCACCTTTCAGCAAGTAACTTTCCTCTGTGAGAGGAACAGTAGAAATTTGCTCTTAATGTTCATTTTCCTGCAGCAGGGCAGAGGCTGAGCTGCAACTCAAATTAGCCTTCTGTGGCTTGGCGTCTTTTCAGAGTTACTAAAAATAAATTCTCCAAACCCCAAACTATCGGGCTTAGCAGGGAAAACAGCCTGTCCTGTGGAGGACAGCTCTGTCCTAGGGTCTGTCTTTACATTTCAAAATGCTCCATGGCCTCTATTAGACTTCTGCAAATTGGAGAAGGTGCTTACATTTGCCAGGAATTGGGGTCAATACCATTTCAGATGCTTTTTTGTACCATCTCTCTGAGCCTGCAGGCACTGCAAGCACACAGTGTTGCTTCAAATTTAGCTCAGCCTTCAAGAGATTTCTGCAAGTGTTATAGTCACTCTTCTGGGCATCTTGATGAGCTGAAGCAATGACCTCCCAAGGCAGTTGTATGGGTTAAGGAGCCAGTTTTACCCAGGAACTGTCCCCTACATGTCCCCTGGAATGTGACTGCCAGGCTGAGAGCGAGTTGCTGATAGACAAAAAATGGTTTCAGTGTCTCATGCTGCAATTCTGCCTGAAACATGACTGTGCTATTCCTGCTAAACTGTGCTAAATCTCACTGTGTAAAACCTGGACTGCTCTATCCCACTCCAGTAATCCCAGGATCAGGCCTGCTCTGGGCAGGCATTCAGCAAAGAAAGAAGGGAGCCAAGTCCTTGGGGGAGAGGGCACCTGCCACCCATTTCCCTCTTCGTAGCTGTCAAAGGCACCTTCATACCGAGCTGTTGGGTACCCGGGAGGTCAGAACCCTGTTGCACAACAGATGGAAGATGAGGTTCCGTGCCCCCTCTAATCTTCTCCTTACTCCTCATCTGCTTCGTCACTGGTAATAGATCAGCTATCCAAATATTCCATCTTTTTTACAGTTTTCCTTAGGATTAGGAAAAGCACAAAAGGAGAATATGAGAAAGGCTACAGACAGATGGAAGCAGGTGAAGTTTTTGTCTCTGAGAAAGGTCTGGGTTAAGTTAGGATATACGGTTTTTCCTTCACATAGCTCTTACTCCTGTAGAGCTGGGTGACCCTGCAGCCCTCTTGGTTATTTCCCCCCTGCTTAGGTGTAGATGTGCATTTTCCCTAGACACAATGTGTGGTTCCACCCTTGGTGCAGAGTCATGGTAACACAGGAGCACGCTCACACACATTTTCAGTTCAAGTTGCTCAAATCAGGGTCCCCACTTTCTCCAGATGGAGGTCGGCAAGAGGGCGCAGAGATGCTGGCAGCCCCTGTGAAGAGCTCTGAAGAAAAGCACACAGAAAAGAGATTTCAGTTACATCATGGTTGTTTCACAAATCAACCTTATTTAAAAATTATTTTTTTTTCCCTTCCATTTTGTAGCTGTAAATGGTTCACGGTTTGTGCCTGTACCTTTGATCTCCTAATAACAGCTTCAGATCTTACCGTAAAATTTATGAAAATGAATTTCATGCTCAGGATGTTCATCTTGTGGAACAAGAGACAAGGCTAAAGCATCTTTAACATTCCTCTGGCAGGGTACCTACATAAAAAAATGATAAAGAATTAGTCTGGGCTATATTTGAACCCAACAGCACTTTCTTTTCCAGAAGCCAAGGCATTTCCATGTGTTCAGACCCTGTTCTCTCATTGGGGGAGGTGATTTGAGGTGGATCTATGAGCCCAAGGTCATTTAGGTGCCTATGAAAAACAAGGCTCCTAAAAATGGTCATAAAAGCTTTGGATATCTGTTCAGATGCTTGCTCCATCTGGAAGCTCTCAGCTGTTTATATTAGCTCTGTAATTTAGCGTTTTGAGGCATTAACTTTGCACTGAAGCTGTTGTTTGAAAAGAGAAGATTTCATGTAGCTCATAAAGAATTTAGTGCAGTTGTATCCCATGCTGAGCAGACACTTAATCACCTATGGACTTCCTGTGCGAGAGCAGTCTTGCGGAGGCCGGCGGAGCTGCTCGCACAAGGAAAGTTAATTGCCCATTTGTTCTAGCATTTGCCAAACCAAGGCTTTGATTCTCAAGTGTTTCACTGTGCTTTCCTGCATCAGCTATAGCCCTGTAAAGTTCACATGTGACAGCTTGCTAGTGGGGAAGCAGCTCACCCTTATAATTCATCTCATTTCAGCTCTCAAGCAGTGGTTACAATAGCATGGTTTTTGGAATCAGTTTTACAGATCTTAAAGCTGTTTTAGATCAAATCTGGGGGTTTGTTTAAATTATTTATCTCCCTCTGTTGTGCTCCCACTGAGGCTGACCTACTGGATAATGGCTGCAGAGGCAAACGTGACCCCTCTGGCATCCCCAGGTCTGTCCCTATGCCACCCTCCCTTAGACATTGCTTCCATCTCATTACCCGGGTTCTGCCCTTGTACATGCTCTAAAGGCCACTGCTTTTCCTCCTGTGCAAGTGTAGCAGCTCCCAGGGCTGGGCAGAGGGATATAGCTGAGCTTGGCAGCATTGCCCAGGAGGGAACAAGCCATGACCTGACAGCCAGGGCACCTGCACCAAAATTCATAGGGTCTGTTAAAAAGCTGATGGGAGGAGATATAGGACCCGGTCAGGTCAGGGGGTGGGGCACAACTTTGCAAATGATCTCATGTCCCTCAGGTGGGAAATCGGAGCATGTCAGCCCTTTCCCAGAGGGGACCAGCTGAGACCAGCACTCACGTGAAAGGACTGGGACTGCCTGGCATTCAGGGCCTTTTGTGACATGGATACCAGCTGGCCAGCCGTGGGCTGGGGTCAGCTCTCTCGGTATGGGCAGGAGCAACCACACTGAACTGCAACAATTTTCCGTTGTTGGGTGCCTGCTCCATTTCTAACATGGGTGTTAGCCTGGAAACATGAACCTGGGGGTTTGGAGTGTGAATACAAGTGTTTATTTTCTGTGAAAATAAAGAGCTCTTGAGTGCTCTAACAGCCCTACTGGCTCTGCCCTGAGCGCAGTGAAACCATGGGTCTCCTTCCAGGCTAACGGTGCTGGGTTATTTCTAAGTAATCTCATTTGCAGCTACGTGAACATGGAGCTGGAATCACATTTCTAGTGTAAATTGCAGTGTCGATGTAGGTGTTTGGCCAAAAAAAGAATTGCCTCCATCACTCTCTGACTGCCTTTAAGTAGCACTTAAGCTTTTTGTAAGGGCTTGGTGGTTTTGGGTTGCATGTAAATGTCATTAACAACAAGCTCTCGGCCAAAAGAAATAACTTTTTCCCTCTCCTCGCTCACCCCAGGACTTGTAGGAGACCAGATGGCCCCAGTGTTTGGGAGCAGAGTTTGGCAAAGGAGACATTTTCAAAAGCTGGACTTTGCTAAGATGAAACGTAGCTGTTGCTGCTGTCTTGCAGCCAACTCCTCTGCTTTTTTCTTTTTAAGTGCTGTGTTGCTTTATTACCCACTGAACAGACAAGATGCGCAAACCTATGTGTGAAAGGAGTGAAACAGCCCAGTCCAAAGGACATGCTGAATTTTCAGTGCCCCAAGGCTATTGATTTGGTTTTTTAAAGTGCATCTCAGTGCTACTTGCTGCAATGTTATGTTCTCGTTTCTAAATCTGTAGGCGTGGGAGGCAGCGAGCTGCTCTCTGAAATCTTGCAATAAAAGCTTGGTATGAGGAGGAGGGAATTTATACTGTGGAAAATGCCCAAGATTCGCTGTGAGAAATGTATAGTGCTGATCTTCAGCTGAGAAATGCCGTCTGCTCGTCTCAGATCCAGGGCAGGGTTATTTGAAGGCCACATGATCCCCAGCAAGACGTGTCTGTGGGACTGCCCAGCTGCTCTGGGTGTGCTTGTCCCTGCACCTCTGCAGGGATGAGCTGGGAGGCACTGCGGGTAAGGAAGGAGCTGCATGCCAGGCAGGAGCCCACCCTGTCACATCTTCATGCATGAACACTGTTCACATCCCTTGTCGGGAGCAGCGGGAGAGCTTGTTGGGACGGGTTTATGGGAGATGCGGATGCAGAGGCAGCTGCATAGCAGAGGGAACCTGCCCCTGTTTTGGGTGACCAGCGCTGCTCAAGGAGCTCAGCTGCAAGCCCATGGTGAAAATAAGGTGCTTGCAGCTTTCCAGAGGTCGTTGCAGTACTTTTGGGTTTGTGCAGGCATTGCAACAGGAGACCCCCGGGATGCAGAGCAGACAGAGGGAGAAGTTTTTGGCTGTGGTGCCAGTGAGGGTGCTTTTAAGTAAAACTAGAGGTTCAGAATCTGTGTGCGCTGCTGAGCGGTGTAGGAGCCACATGGGCAGTAAGAAACCCAGTGCTGTTCATTGGCAGGTCCAAGAATATGTTGGAGCTAGAAACCCAGAAGTTGTTTGTGGCTTGGAAGTTGGGTTCTGGTCAAGATGCTGAGCAGGGGCATAAATCAGAGCAGCCAGTAAAGGCAGGGAGACATTGAAAAAGTCAAAACAGCTTACAGGAGAGCTGGACATGTGAAAACAAATAGAAATGTTTCAAGTATGCCAAAACCAAGAAACTTGAGAATGTGTCAGCAGAGCTGCCAGCTTACAAGGGACAAGTGAGGAAGCTGAAACTGTGATCCAGGAACACTGGAACTTCCAAGCAGGAGTCATTGTCATTGTAGGTGAAGGTCCTGGTCCCACTCTGCTTGTTTAAGGTAACATAGAGAAGATGCTGTCAAGGGCAGGGCTTGGAGAAGAATTTCAGGTGCAAGCTGATGGCTTGAAAAGTGTTCAGTGTCTGCATGCAGATGGTTCACCCAAGAGTTCTGCAGGAGCTGGGCTGAAAGCTGCAAACAAACATACATGTTGCTGCATAAAAACCAGCTGCTATTTCAAGGAGATGGAGGCTTTGCCCGTATTTTAAGAAGAATCTTAGGATTGGTCTAGACAGTGATGGATAGAAGGATGAGGGGGAGCTGTTCCTGGCAATTTAATAGGAAAGATAATTAGCAACAGAATGAGAAAACACCAGGAGGATAAGGGAAATCGGTAGAGCCAAGGACACATTCACATTTCTGTGTTGGAGAACATTGTCTCATTGCTCTGTTAGGAGTTGTCTCATGCCAATGAAGCTAAGGGTAAGGAGGAGCTGGTATAATGTACACTTCATTCCTGCACAGGAGGCTGTCAAAGAGCTGAACGGAGTGACTTACAGCCTGGGTAAAGAAAGAAGGTGGCCCCAAAAAAGAGCCTACATCTACAAATCAGTCTGGACAGCAGCTGCCCTGTTAGGCTGGGCTGCGTGTCCAGCCCTTCTCCTTGCGTTAGCACACTTGGGGTGGGTTTGGATGACAGTGTCTGCTGTGATCTCTGCCTCCCACCAAACCCTGCCCACCACGCCGGGGGCCCCTCTCAGGATCACCGGGGTGGGTGTCTCACTGCCACTCTGCTTTTCGCCTGCAGGAAAGTCCCACCTGGCCATCGTGCAGCGGGTGAACAATGAAGGGGAAGGAGACCCGTTCTACGAGGTGATGGGCATTGTCACCCTGGAAGATGTCATTGAGGAGATCATCAAGTCCGAGATCCTGGATGAGACGGATCTGTACAGTTAGTGTCCCAGAGCAGCTACTGCGGTTGCAGGAGCCAGGGTGGGAGCCTGCACAGACAGACAGACATGTGGGTAGGAAACAGGCCAGAGCAAATTGTGGTCCTTCCCCAGAGTAATTTGCTGTCATGATGGGAAAGACAAGAATGGTAGGGAGATGCTGGTCAGGTGTCAGGGAGTCTTGAATGCTCAAGATAGAGAAGTACCAGCATCAGTAGCTGGTGGCTGGGGAGGGCCTGACCTAGGAACATCTATGTTGGGCATGAAATGCCTGTGGGTAGTTGCCAAGCTCATTTGCAACTCTGGGTGATGCATCCAGCCAGGACAACCCAGGACTTGTTCCTGAGGAATAAGTGTGTTTCACGATCCCGCTCCCTGCCCAGGGAGCTGCTCCCAAGGCTGTATGCACAGCATGGTTTATGTGCCCCACTGCTCCTCCACAGCAGCCCTGCCCCAGGGTGCAAGACATGCCTGTCCATACGTGTGCATGTGCCATGGGGCCCTGCAGCTGCAGCAGCTTCGTGGCTGCTGCAGCCGAGTGACCGCTCTGCTCTGCCTGCAGCTGACAATCGGAAGAAGGAGCGGGTTCCCTACCGGGGACGCAAGCCCCAGGATTTCTCCATCTTCAGGCTCTCAGAGAGTGAGATGAAGGTGAAGATCTCCCCTCAGCTCCTCCTGGCTACCCATCGTTTCATGGCAACAGGTACACTTGCCCTTGTGCAAGCCCTGCAGCACCAGCCCCCCAGGGCATCCCTAAGCCATTCATGGGCCGAGCTCCCTCCCACTGAGCAATTTCCTCCTACAACCTGGACATCCCACTGCCCTACCAGTGTGGGTCTGCATTTGGCTCCCCTCTGGGCAGTGGGTGCTTAGGCTGCAGGATGAGGGGTTCCTGGCAGCCTTGGACCTGCTGAGCACGGCATGTGTGTGTTGCCTCCTCTCTAGAAGTGGAGCCTTTCAAGTCCCCCTACCTCTCTGAGAAGATCCTGCTGCGCCTCTTGAAACACCCCAATGTCATCCAGGAGCTCAAGTACGACCGGAAGAACAAGAAGGCGGCGGAGCATTACCTCTACCAGCGCAACCGCCCCGTTGACTACTTTGTCCTCATCCTGCAGGTGCCTGGGCAGCAGCAAGCAGAGGGTGACAGGGGGTGGCCCTGTTTTCTCCTTGCCACCTTGTTCCGGGCTGCTTCTGCCAGCAAAGATGCCCATCCTCTTGTATGGGATGGCAGAGGTCCCTGCAGCCCTGGGTGGGTCAGGAGCACGGGGTGCCTGTCTGAGAGGGTTTTCCTTCTCCTTCCAGGGGAAAGTGCAGGTGGAGGTTGGCAAGGAAGGACTGCGGTTTGAAAATGGGGCGTTCACCTACTATGGTGTCCCTGCCATCATGGCTGTTGTCTCCTCAGGTGAGGCCTCTGTGGGCTCCCTCTGGCCCTGCCTTTGCTTCACAGCACCCATGGAGGCTAAGCCAGCTGGTGCCAGGAGAAGGGGCTGGGTATGGGGTGGGGTGGCCCTGCTTCGAGGCATGGGGCAAGCAGGAGCCCTTCCTCTGCTATTCCCACACCTCCAACTGTTGTTTCAGAAAATGATGTGCGAAAAATGGGAAGCCTGGCAGGATCCTCCTTCCTACGTAAGTATTTTGGGACAGGCTGAGGCCCTAAAACCTCTCTGCAGCACCAGCTGGCTGGAGGAGCGATGGTTTTTCCCCCCATGCAAAACAGCTCAGACTCTGTGCTGAGGTCACTCCTTAAAGAGGTAGACAGAGAAACAACGTGCTGAGGGGCTGATGCAGCAAAGTCCCCACAGAGTGACTTGGAGGTCCTTTTGAGGTCCCTTTGATATCCTTTTGAAGGTTCCACCATGTGCCAGGTCTCTGCCAGTGGGTCCCAGCACGGCTGGCACTGCAAGAGGCAGTGCCCACAGGTGGGTGTTATGTTCATTCTAGGTCTCAGCCTAACACCTCTAGACCAATTTGCCTTCCTGAGGCTCAGGGCACAGCCTGAACATGGGCCCTACATTGGGCTGCTTGGGAATTGCAGGGATGGGTTGATTTACCTGTGAGCTGTTTGCACACAGAGGTGGGAAATTAGCCGAGTAGATACTCCAGTGCCAATAACTCCCTGCCTGCAGACCTGATGGGTCAAGAAGCAGATCCCTTGCTGGCAGGTACCCCCTTCTTTGCTATAACCCCTGCAGATGTTTAGTCCCTGGTGGCTCAGGAGCAGGTGGAGGTTCTGCCCCATCCCAGTCTGTCACATCCCTCATCCAAACCCCAGATGCTGCAGTCAGAGCTGCAGTGCTGATGGTAAGCCGAGATACTCTACCTGCCGAATCAAAACAGGGACCTACTAAATTCAGTCTTTAGGGAGGTGTAAAGAAGAATGTCATCAAGAGAACAGGGGGAGTCTCTTGGGGCAGGTGACTCACTCTAGCGGGTCCCAGTCTTTCTGCAGCTTTAGGGTTCACCTATTTCCTGCTGCTTGCTCTGCCTCTGTGCTCGTGCACTGATGGATTCACCCCTCAGGGCGCACTCCTGCTCTGCCGTGTGTCCGCAGTGCACTCGGTTTGGACAGAGGAAATGAGTGAAGTGGCCAGTTTCTGCCAGGGTGTTGCTGGCTGGCCCAATGTCCCGTGCCCTAGGTGACAGTCCTCAGGGCCCCACCGGGCTCCGGCGGTGAGGGCTGCCCAGGGGCCTCGGGCAGGGCAGGGCAGAAGCAGCGGGAGCTGTGTCAGAGCAGCCACGCATGCCTGCAGTGCCGCCTGCCGGGACACTGCTGCTCAGGGCTCCTTCCCTCCCCGTGCTCACGCATGGCACTGTCACGGGGCGTTTCCTGCCACGCAGCCAGTCCTGCCTGCAGTGGGACACCTGCGGTGTCACACCCCTGGCCAGCAGAAGTGACAGGGCATCTCCCTTGTCAGGCTGGCGTCCTCTTTCCTACTTGAAGGAAAGCCCAGAAGAAATGAGTGTGAGTAGAGTATCACAGCTGAGAATTCAGACATTAACCTAGAGCATTTAACAGTTTGTTATTAATTAACTGTTGTTATGCAACTGTTTTATCACCAGCTGATCTTTGGCATTGGTGCTGTGTGGTGACAAACGCTGTGGGAGGGTCAGGCAGTGGGAGCACGGAGTCAATGCCAGTGGTTATCAACTCGTCCTTTGCTCCCTTCTGGACAAGGTCATTCTGGGCAGTGCTTCATGCTGATGTCTTTTTTATTTGCAGAAGGTTTTGATTCAGGGGAGGACACGGAACCGGAATTCCTGGGGGAGCAGCAGGGAGATTAGAAAAGAGGACTGCAGGGCAAATTTCCTGGGGGTTTTACGTTTGAAGCAATTTTAAAACATTAATCACATAGGCAGCAGATAGTTCCTAGAGTGTTGCAGCTGTGCTGCGGGCAGAGTGGCTGGAGGTAGGGCAGGACACCTCAGGCAGGAGGGCTGGCAGCTGGGGGAATCGTGGCAATGGCTGGAGGAGGGGGCTGGCAGCCAGCAGGTTTGCATCTCCCACTACTTTTGAGGTGGGCAATGGCAGTGGTGAAAGCAGAGACTGGGAAGTGTTAAGGAGTGCATCACTCAGCTGGTGTGTTGGTCTCTCCGTGCTCCCCCATCCCCTGTGGCATGGCCCAGCAATGCTGCGGAGGGCAGCAGTCACCAGGAGAGGAGGTGGCCTGCCCTAGAAATTGTCACTGCTGCTGTAACCCATGGCAATAAAACATGGAAAGTGAGTGTCTATGATTTACCTTCTCTGTGGCAATGGGTCAGGCAGCCCCAGATGCAGAGTCCTGGCTTCTTGCGGTTCCTGCAAGGATCAGCCCCCAGTGGGTCGCTCTTCTCAGCATCACCCTAAGGCTGTTGAGACCCAGGACCTTGCAAGGAACTGCAGGCAGCCTGACATGAATCCCTTTGCTTTGCGTCACCCTGAAGAGCTTCTGCCAGCTCCTGCCTGCAGCTGTGGGACTGGGGCAGTGGCTTTTGCAGAGCACATTCCTTCTCTGCCATGTGCCTGCACACACAGAAGCATCCCAGATGCCAGGTGCAGTGATTTAGCTTCCACCCATTTCCCAGGTGGCATAAGCTGACCATAAAGTCCCTTACCTTGGGGATGAGGGCTGGTAAAGAACTAGAGCCAACTGCCAGCACTTAACCCACGGGGGAAAGGATGCTTTCTACCCATGCCAGGGCCCTAGGAAGTTGTGTGGCTCTGCAGACAGGCCTGGCAGGAGCACATCCCCCCTGCCAGCCTCACCTCCCCTTACCTCATCACAGAGCAACCTGCTGATCTACAGCTTTCAAGTCTGTGTTCCTGCTGGTGGCCCTGTCCCCAGGACTGCCGAGCACCTCCCCAGAGCAGAAGCAGGAGGGTATAAAAAGGGTGGGAAGGGATGCTGGAGACAGCAATGGGAGCTTCAGCCCAGGATTGCTGGCACATGATTTTTTTTCTCGTTCTTCCTTTTGGTCTGTATCCTACCCTCACCTCCATCCCTCACCTTTCCCCTGGGTGCCCTCCTTCCTCCTCCCTCCCTCTCTCTGCAGTGCCTGTCTCAGTGTCCCGTACTTTCGCCTTCAGCAGAGGGGACTCCCTGGCTGGCTCTCCAGGTAACAGGGCGTGGCTTTGGCCAGGGACCTCTGCATGTGGCAGGCTCTTTCCAGCACCCTGTCCCCCTTGCCTCAAGCCCCCTCAACCCTGCATGCTGGGCAGTATCCATGGGACCCCTGGGCAGCCCCTCACTGGTTGGAGCATTGGTGGCAGACTGGGGACAGCAGTCCTGCCACAGACTCCCTAGTATGATGCAAATCCCAGGAAAAATGGGATGGGGACAAGGGGGAGCCATGGACAGCTTGGGCTTTCTTTGGTGTGCACTTCCTGTAATTTCCTGCACTTAGCACTTGGCGTTTTGACTTGCTGCTTTTGGTGACAGTGACCTGCAGCGCTGCATGCCTGCTGCCCTGCCCCCCTTGCTTTCTGGTGATCCGGGTAATAAAAGGGCATTTTAGCAGCAGAGCAAAGTCAGCACGATGTCACCCGTGCAGGGAACAAGCTGCCTTTGTTCCCTAATAAATCACTGACTAGACAAAAATCCATCACGCTGTGTGTCAGAGGCCACGCTGTGTGTCAGAGGCCATCAGTCAATGTGAGTGACAGGCCAGCTTGCCATGGCAGCCTCTCCTCCTGATCTGTCATAGTCGGGGTGAACAGGAGCGTGCCCTTGAGGCAGGTTAAGCAAATACTCATGGGCTGCCGGCTGCAGCCAGAAGTTGTGCCAAATGCGGAGCAGAAGGCCAGCATTAACAGGAGAGCTGTCAGTGACAGGCAGCAGCCCTAACTCCTGCTGCTGGCACCGGGTCAGAGTCCTGCCCGGTCCCGTCGGTGTGTGTGGGGCTGACACAGCACAGTCTCCACACCAGCGGGCACTGAGGAGGACCGGCTGCAGGTCCCCATCAGGGCCCCTGCCAGCCCCGTGTCCTGGGGAATAGCTGCTGGAGGTGACTGGTCCACCTTGGCCCTACACCAGCACTGGGAACACAAGCAATACCACGGGCAAGAGTGAGTGTTTGCCTCTCTGCTGTCCCCTCCTGCAGTGAACAGGTCACCGTCGCGCTGCAGTGGCCTCAACCGCTCCGAGTCCCCCAACCGGGAGGACTGTGGAGGCAGCAGCACGCAGCTCCACAGCAGCAGCAACAACATCTACACGCCCGACTACTCCGTGCACATCCTCTGCGACGTGCAGTTTGTCAAGGTATGGGCAGGGCTGGCAGAGACTGTCCCACCCTGGCCACTCCTGTCCAGGTGCCCTTTTGCCCCACGGTGCCCCAGGAGCCTGGTGGGTGCCCAGTGGGTGCTGGGGAGTCCTGCACTTACTCCTGCTGTCTGGAGGTTTGGTTGGAGCCACCAAGTCTCCGAGAGGTCCTGGTGGGGCTTGGTGCCCACTGAGCTGGGTGCACATGTCTGTGTGCCCAGGTGACCCGGCAGCAGTACCACAACGCCCTGGTGGCCAGCCGCATGGACAGCTCACCCCAGTCCCCCGACATGGAGGCCTTCGACAGGGATTCAACCAAGGCCTCGACTGCGCGGGGAACCCCACAGACACCCAAGGAGGACCCCGCCACCCTCCTGAACGAGAGGAACAGCATCATGTGTGAGTCACCCAGCAGCATTCTTTCCCTGCCACAGGCCAACACTGCATGTCCCCCGGGGGGTCTGTGCTGGGACCCTCTGGCACGATGCACGCACCAGCTCTGGGATGCAGTTGCACATGGAG
This sequence comes from Edolisoma coerulescens, assembly GCA_013397115.1. Taxonomy (NCBI): domain Eukaryota; kingdom Metazoa; phylum Chordata; class Aves; order Passeriformes; family Campephagidae; genus Edolisoma; species Edolisoma coerulescens. Next base: position 725,315 of record VWZW01005525.1, read on the forward strand.
TGGGGCTCGTGGGCATTTGCACACACACACATCTGTGGATGCCTGCACGTGCACACAGCTGCCAGTGTAGGCAGGTAACTCCTCATTGCCACGCGCTCGTGTCCCCCGGGGTCCCTGGCAGTGGGACCTGCTGCCATGGCTGGCATCCTGCCACATCCTGCCCCAGGGCACAGCACCTCCCTGCCCTGCTGCCATGCCTGCCCTGTGTCCCTGCAGGCAGCCGCTCCGAGGGGCTGCGCAGTCCCAGCGAGTCAGTGTTCCTGCGCATGGAGGGCATCCCCTTCATCCAGGAGGAGCTGGCTGACAACGAGGAGAACAGCAAGCGGCAGAGTGAGTCTGGCTGGGGGCACACGCACTTGGCCCCGGGGGTGGTGAGGCCACGGTGCCCTGAGGCGCTGCAGCCACGCTGGGCTTTTGCAGACAGTGAGTGCTGCGGGACCGTCCTGGAAGCAGAGTCCCCAGGTAGAGAGGCCAGAACCAGCTCATCGCCAAGCAGCTCTGAGGAGGCACTGGGCAAGAGGCTGCTGAGATCCCTCAGTGAGTGACTGACCCGGGGATGGCACATCCAGGGGAGAGCTCTGCCTCCTGCCCCACTGCCTGTGTCAGCTGCTCCCCAGCTCTGTCCTGGGGACACCCTGCATGGGGCTGGCGTGGAACAGGGGACAACCCAGTTCCCTGTCAGTACCTCAGCAGCAGGCAAAACTGCACCTAGGGCTAGCTCAGCAGAGCCAGCCACTGGGTTCTGGCCCAAGCCTATGCACCCCTGCCCTGAGCACCCTTGCTGCTGCAGGTGGGCGCAAGCAGCGGACATCATCGGAAGGTGACAAGTCGCCAGAGGAAAGCTCCAATCTCGCCCCATTAATCACCTGAGCAGCAGCGTGGCCAGGGCACAGTGCTGGAGGCCCATGCAGACTAGAGGTAGGAACCTGCCTCTTGGTGCAACACTCCTTCCCCAGGAAGTGGGAGGTCACTCATTTTAAATAGTGCAAAACCAAGTTGCAGGCAGCAAAGCCAAACGGTGTGGTTTGGAGCCCATGCAGGTGTACGTGTTGCTGGGGGCTGGAGGAGGGTCAAGGGATATGGAGCAGGGTCTGCTCTCAACAGCAGACTGGATGTCAGAGACTGGAGTGAGACCTTGGCTCACGTTTTCACTAGAAACCTGTGTCTGCACCAGTATACCCCTGAGCGTGGCTAGGAAAGGTGCTGCAGGCTTGAGCAGCAGCAGGTCAGGGAGGGCAAGCTCTGGCCACCTGCACCAGGCTGTGCTTGTGTCTTCCAGGTCTGCAGCATGGGGGTCTCCTGCCGTGAGGCTCACGTCCAGCAGCAGGAGGTCTGCACTCGCTCGCCGCCCGTCCGCCCGCTCGTGCCGCCCCTCCCTGCAGGACTTGTGCAGAGCCCCATCCCCAGGCGAGAAAGGATGTACCCCTGGCAGGGCTGAACCACCCAGGCAGCCTGGACCAGCTAGCTGGAGTCCGAGGGCCCTTGCCCAGCTGCTCCCTGGTGGCATCTGGTCTCAAGGAAGAGGTGGAAAAGGAAAGGTGAAAAATTGTCTGTCACGGCATCCCTGCAGGCAGTGCAGGGAGGGGCAGCCCAACCCAGAACTGCCCCTTAACATCATTTACCATCCCCATCCCAGCGAGGCCCGGAGCCCCGCGGTGCTGGGTGCTGCACAGATGTGGTCTCCACCGTGAGGAGAATGTGCTATTTGGGGGGTGCCACATGCACCTCAGGGCCCCAGCACACGTTTGTGCCGCGCCTGGTGACACGTCCGCTTGCAGCGCCTCGCTCACGCTGACCATCCACACAGCCCAGCGCTCCCGAAGCCCTGCCTGGCACAGGGCAAGGAGCCCCGCTCGCCCCCGAGTGCAGCCCCCTCCCTGGGGAGGGGCCTCTCCGCGCTGCATTGGACCATCCTGCTCTCCACACACGCCTGCCCGTGTGAGGGAGGCTCGCACCCAGACTTCGGGGTGGCACAGACCAGTCAGTAGTTTTTGTAGAGGCTCAACGCAACGGGGATGTCAACATTAAAAGTGATTTTTCCCTGAGCGATGCCCTCTCTGTCTCGGGGTGTAGGGAAGGCTTCTAACCCCTCCCACCAGGCCAGGCCGCTCTCCTACCCATGGCCAGAGGTGTCTGGAGTAACAGGACTCGGCCTAACTGAAGGGAGCAAAAGATCGGGTCAGCGAGTGCTACCCAACTTCCTGCCGTGAAGCTGGGCTCTCTGTCACTCCTGCTGCCAGGAGAGCACTTGGCAAGCAGAGAGATAAGCCCCAGCAGTGCAGACAAGGACTGGAGAAAAACAGGAGTTAATATCAGGCCACTGCAAACACAATAGTGGGATACACGTGCTGGAGTACAGCCTGACAGATAACGACAGAAATCTCATAGTCCACCCATGCTGATAAAACTTCAGCTGGAATAACTGCAGCCCTGTCTGGGCACTGCCCTTCTAAGGAAACACACAGCAATTGAAAAGTGGACAGAGGAAAGCAAGGGCTGCAAAACAACCTACCCCAAAGGCTGAAGGAAACAGAGTCACTTAATCTTAACTGGTGAAGGATGTGAAGGGGAGAGAGGAAGTTTTCAAATATATAAAAAGCTGTTGTACAGAGGAAAGGAATAATCTGTTCTCTGTTGCCATGGTAAATGGGATAATTGGTAATGAGCTTACACCACAGAAAAGGAGAAATTTAGGTCACTCGCTAGGAAAAACAAGGCTGGTAAGACTAGCAAAACACCAACATAGATCACATGGGGTGGGCCAGCCTTCACACCAGGAGGTCTGTAAGGGCAGAAGTGTAAGCAAATGTCACAAATAACAAAAGCAGAGTTGGTTCCTTAACTCCTCCTGAGATCATCCCTAGAAGCCACATTTTAACCACTTCCCCATCATCCCTGTTGTGAATGGACACCAAGAGGAGAAAAAGCTCCCCACCTGCAGAGAAGAGGAAAGGCTGCCTCTGGCTCACTCTCTTCTATGACATGAATCCTAACCCAAAAAAGAACGAACAGAAGACCCCATGCATTCTGTGCAAACACAACAAGGCAATAAGGCATCATTTTTGCCTTTTCTGTCTAAGCTGCAGCACAAGCAAACCCATCAGGGTAACAGTGACTACTGCTACCTGACCCAAGGAAAGCTGTCCCCTTTCTTCACAAGATCCTGTCAGGAGGCTGCTCTGTCAACTCACAAATAGATCTGCAGTGACTGCAGAGAGCAGAAACAGATGGTCCCAGCTCTTTTTCAGTGCCAGAAACACAGACTGTTGCTGGCAGGCCCTGCTGAAGCCAATGGGAGTAGATGCTGGTTCACCAGGGGCCTGCTGAAAAGGATGAAGAGATAGCTTTTTGACATCCTAGGGGCAGCCCAGGGGCCCTGGGCCAGGGAGGGATGGCCAAATGGCTGGAAACACTTGACCATCCAGAAAGCAAGCACAGACAGACAGACGGCATAAGCTGGGCAGCATGGGGCAGGGGGGCAGAAGGAACACAAGATGGATAGAGGAGGAACTGGCTGGCTTCATGTAGTCACAGGGAGCTCTCAACAACACTCTCCCAATAAGAATCCCCCTTAGGTAGTGGCTGTGATCATCAGAGATGCAACACACCCTAAGAAAGGGACAGCCTTGAAACAAACTGAGTAAGTGGACAAACCAGGAGGTTGAGGCTTTAACCTCAGCCTGGGAAGAGGTTCATACAGTCTGAAGACACGACATCACAGAAGGCAGGGGTAGCGTTCAGAGACAAAGGTTTAATTTCATGTCAGCAACACAAAGAAGCAATTATCACAATTACAAATGTTTGCTCGTGTAAGGCTCAGAAATTGGGAAGGGGTGGGACGGGTGGAGAGAGGAAGCTAGCAACAGCTTTACCACTCCCCAAAATACTAGTGAGTGACATTAGTTCACGAGCCATGTGAGATCCCAACCACTGGGCTGTTATCCCACAGTGCATTGCACTGGCACCAGACTTTGCCGTGATCAAAATGATCAGTTACATGGAGTTGATTAGGATGTGCTAAAGATGCAGCTCTAAGGCCCTCAAGACCAGGCTGCTGTTGTGAAACAAGAGCTGAGGTGGCTCATGCTGCCCCCAGCTCCTGGGGGCACTGGCTTACCATATTGCAAGGACCACTTAAAAAACATCAGAAGATGATTATCCCTGATTGAGCTACAGCTCCCATCTTTATTAAACTCCAAGAGGTGTGGGAAAAGGCAAGCCATGAGCAGAGAAAGACATGGACTACACACTATAGCTTTGGTGACTTCATGTAAGTTTGGTTGTTCATGTACTTCATTGGATTTTTGTGACAGCTTCATGGATGGACTTGGCCACATAGTCCAGGTTCTTGGTAGTTAGACCACACATGTTGATGCGCCCACTAGCCATCAGGTAGATGTGTTTCTCCTTGATCATGTACTCCACCTGCTTAGCTGCAGAAACAATTGGGCATCAGGTCAGAGCAGTGACCCACAGCACAAAGAACCAGTCAGGGATGCGTGAATCTTTCACAACAAGCAGAAGAGTTCAAGCACTGGCCACTGAAATACTGTCTGATGCTTCATCCCGCCCCAGCAACAGATTCAGCGATGCCAAAACTCCAGTGAGACTGAGAGATTCCTACTTGGACTGCTTCAGCCCAGTTCACCCACAGCAACACAGTCCTCACCCAATCCTCCCTTCACCAGGCCACTCGATACTTACGGTTCAACCCTGTGAAGCTGAACATGCCAATCTGCTCTGTGATGTGGTTCCAGGTGCCTGGGGTCCCAAGGGCCTCCAGTCGAGACCGGAGCTCCGACCGCATCAGCAAGACCCGGTCTGCCATTGTCTTCACATTGCCCTTCCTGCAGCGGGCAGGAAGCAGAGCATGAGGATGGGCACCATTTGGTTTGAAGCCATCTGGCCAAATCTGACACCCAGGGAGACAGCTTCCCTCCCCTCTCCCACCGGCCCTGGCAACACGTACCACTCATCAAAGAGCTGCGGGGAAGAAAGCGTAGTTGCCACAATGCGCGCTCCCTGGGAGGGAGGGTTGGACCAAGTGGTGCGCACAATCTTCTCCATCTGGGATAGCACACGCTGCACGTTGTCCGCATCCTTCCCCACCACGGTCAGGTTCCCCACCCGTTCATCTGTGGACGAGCCAAGAGATGTGAGCCATTGGTTCCGCACGTCGTGGCAAAGCAGAGCATTCCCCACCCTTCAGCATGCCAGCCCCATCTGTCTGGGTATGATGCTACTGAGCCAGCTTACTGCCAGACACTCACTGTAGAGCCCAAAGTTCTTGGAAAACGACTGTGCACAGAAGAGCTCAAAGCCCTCGGAGACAAAGTATCGCACAGCCCAGGCATCCTTGTCCAGGCTGCCAGAGGCAAACCCTTGGTACGCCGAGTCGAAGAATGGAAACAGGCTCCGGCGCTGCAAGGAGGAACAGTGTTAGAGGGAAATCCCCTCCCCACAACCTCTGCTTTACCCCCCACAGTACCCGTAGGAGGGAAAAATGACCATTGAGTTTCTGTGTGAATTCAAAGGAAACGTGGTCCAGCAACACCAGACTGAAATACTTTCTTTCTACAGGGGTAAAAGAATAGAAAGACTAAAGTGGTCAATAAAAGTCAATGCAGGAGAAAACTGCATTTGAGGACACAAGAAGTGCACCACTTCACACGCTACTATCCAGCACCTGCCTGCAGATAATCTTTCCAGCGGGACAAACCTCGCTATAGCCCATTCCACAGAGTTTGAAAACAAGAACTTAGAGGCACAACGAGAACTGCAATGCATTTATCCTCTGAGCACAGACAACCAGCATAGCTGTCAACCTCTCCCTCCCTTCTGCCACACCTCATGCCACTCCCCAAAGCCCATTTCAGATGCAAATGCTCTGGCTGGCTCAAGAGCTATTTGTCCCCTCAGCACTGCTTTAGCCCCAGCAGCAGCCCATACCTTCATGACAGCAGCAATCTGCTTCCACTGCTCGGGAGTAGGGTCTGTGCCTGTTGGGTTGTGCGCACAGGCATGGAGGATGAAAATGGAGAACTCCGGGGCGTGCTGAGGAGAGAACGTGTCTTGGTCACACACACACATGGACGAGACTGGGCACCCGCAGCACAGGGAGAGGCCTGGAGCTGCTCTGGGCAACAACAGCCTCTTTTGCAGTGACCCACTTCCCAGCACAGCACACAAGAGCCCAGCCAGCTGCAGATACTGAGAGTACAGCACCAAGCTCAGCCCATCCCATGTCACTTCTACTCACCTCCATGTCATTCAGCAGCCCCTGGAGATCCAGACCCCTCTTGGCAGCATCCCAATAGTGGTATGTTCTAATATCTTTGAAGCCAGCATCCATAAACACAGAATTGTGGTTCTCTGAGGAAAGAAATAACTTGTCAGAAAAACAGGCCCTATCTCCAGCAAGCTGCCTTCTCCAGCCCCAGCACCTCCCACTACGCACACGGGAAGGCCCCTCTCTCACTGCCCAGGCCCCTGCAAGGAGCAGGGCTCTGCCTCCCTCACTGGCTGACCCACAGGGCTCTCTGAGAGCAGCACTCACCCCAGGATGGAGCGGAGACGTAGACTGGGGTGGCTGTGTTGTTGTTCCCATTGTACCAACGCCGCAGGAACTCTGCGCCGATCCGCAGAGCGCCCGTCCCGCCCAGGGACTGAACGCTTCCGACCTGCAACAGAGACACTGCCAGCTTTGTCCACCCAGGCCAACACCGCTGTCAGCGCACAGAAAGCAGAGGAGCTTGCAAGAGCGAGACAGGATCCCAAACGTGTCCCCTGGGGTCACCCCCGTGAGAATGCCGTCCCTTTCCAGTGGTCTTCAACCTCCTCCAGTGCTCAGGCCCATCCTGAAAACCTCTACTGTTATAAATAGACTCCAGTCATTCCTGTTACATTTTGGCACAGATTGTCAGCTAGTAGTTTATTTCAGGAAAGGTGGTATATTATCTGACTTGGGTTTCCTGTGGGGAAACTATTAAAAGATGAAGGAAAACACAGATTCCAATCACAGCCCATGTATGGTTTTTCCCCCAAACCACAACTACTTGCACAAACAGTTTCAAGTAGATGGGTTCATCAAGTAAGCTACAGTCAGGAAAGACCATGTCTGAGAAACCCCCAAATCCTGCCAAAATGCAGGACCTCTACACATTTGTGCTCTTCTACTCAATCTGCTGTAGGGACACCCCAGGGACCCCAGTGCTCCCCATCCACCACATACCCGGTTCTCCTTGATGGCAGGGCTGTCATCACCCAGGGCGATCCGGGAGGCGTTGGCCCGGAACTCGGGCAGGCCCAGGATGGGCAGGTACTCGTGATTCAGGCTGTTGTCGTTGGCGATCATCTGCTCCACCTTCTTCACCACCGGCAGGACCCATGGCTGCCCCTCGTCCGTGCGGTAGGCTGCGGGAAAGGCAGAGCCGTCCTTACTGCACCGGGGGGACGCTGCGCCGCCCGGCTCCCCGAGGGACCTGCCCGGGACACCGAGGACGGCGGCCGGGCCGGCGCCGGGCTGCCCCACGACCTTGGCGCCCGCTGGACCTCGCCACCCGCCCACCCCCCCGCGGCCCGGTGACCTTCGGGGCTCGGGGCCC
>VWZW01005525.1:733193-753688 GCA_013397115.1 Edolisoma coerulescens
CAGAGCCGCCACCGGCGGTGCGGCGCCCGGTGCCGGAGGGCTCCCCCGGCTCCGGAGATGGAAGGGGGTGGTCCCGGGGTGCAATGCCCCGTGCAGTACGGGGTGCTGCGGAGGATGCCGCGCCCGAGGCAGCGCTGCGCTGCGGCAGTGCTCGGGGGTGCAGTGCTCGGGGTCACGGCACAGTCCCCGTTGAGCACCCGGGGCTGCAGATGAGCCCTGGAGCGCAAGGCCGGGGTGAACGGCAGCCCCGGGGTGCTGTGCCCGGGGTGCAGGATGGTGCCGGGGTGCAAGGCTCGGCGGGGGCGGGGAGGGGCCGGGGGGCCGTGCCCAGGTGTGACGGGTCCGGGCGCAGTGCCCGGGGGGCGGGGGGGTCCCAGGGCTGCGGTGACGCCGGTGCGGGACGGGGACCGCTGTGAGGACGGTGGGTGTTTCCACGTCAGGGCGGGTCCCTGGGACCCCCCCTGTGCGTCTGCCCCGGGTTTTTAAGGCACTTCCCCGATTCACAGCCACCTGCAGGTCAGACGCTGTGGGCTGACCCCCGAGAACCTCCCAGCCCCGAGGAAACTCCAGGGTCAGCCGTGGGGGTCTCCCCTACCACTCGTTAGCGCGGGACATGGCACTGATCCGTGGGGTGCTCCTCGCAGCGCCTCGCTGCCAGACTCCACGCCCTTCGCGCAGGCACAGCGCTTCCCACGANCGCCTTCCCGGGGAGAGGGGTCGGTGCCTCCTGGTACGTGGCCGGCTCCGTTAGGATCCCGCCACCTATCTCGAGCGGCTTCTGAAGTTTTTGAGAATCCGCCCGCAACCCTGCTGCATCTGGGAAAGGCTTTGAGGGACACGGGAAGGATGTCGCAAGTAACAGCCCCGACAGCGTGACACACACCACATACACCCCCCTACATGACATAAAACACGAGGTCACAGGACAGAAAAGGCCATGCTGTCCCCAGATGCTTTTGGAGACAACCCGTGTTATATGCTCCCTTTGGAAATCCAGCCAAGATTTCAGAGGGTTGGAAATCCAACCCTCTGAAAACCAGTTTGGCTCCTTGCCCCCCTCCCATGCCCAAGGTTGCTCCACAGCCCAGCTGCCCGGGAGGCAGCCCAGGGGCACAGCCCTCGCCTCCCCCGGCTCCAGGCAGCACCTGGAAGAACTGCCCAGTGCACTTTCTGCTTAGCATGAGAGTGGGGAAGAAGCAGAGCTGTCTGTCGGCACAGCAGCATGCCAGCACTTCTGCCTTCAGAGAAAACAGCGTAATGGGAAAGGCAGAGGAGCAAGACAGCACTGCTAGACCAAAGCCTTGGCCCTGGCGTGGTTTTTAGTCCAACTTGCATAAAATTTCATTCAGGCCTTGAGAAAAAGCTGCATGGAAACCCAAAAAGAGCTTCAGGTCTGCTCTCTGCAATAGCTGTGAACCTCTGCAAACACCTGACCTGGCCAAGCTGCTCTCAGGGCATCCAAACCTTAACCCTAACCCTACCCTTAACTCTAGTCCCAACTGGATGAAGAGGTCTTGGGTTTCTCAAAGTCAGTGGATTCTGCTAAACGAGAGATGCTGCAGTGCTGGGCAAGGAAGCAGCTGATGAAAAGAAGGGCATCAGAGGGATCTGGGGGTAGCCCACTGCAGGGTGAGTCATGTTTTCTGCTCACTGAGAGTAAAGCACTGCACAAGTGGAATGCTGGAATGGGACAAACAGACAGAGGCTGCTTAGAGCATCCTATTTCTGGAGCAGACAGAAGTGCTAGGGAGTCCCCAGACTATCAGGCTCTCACTGCACTTACTGGTTTCTAATCCTACCACTTTCCAAAGAGCACTGGGATACTTGGGGACATGGCCAAGTGCTTTCCCAGTGCAGAACAAGGAATTCACAAAGGCACAGGGGTGCTGCCTGCTAAGCTGGCTGCATCAAGCTGCTGTCTGGGACTGCCAGAGCAGGCTGAGCAGCGCTCGTTGCACGAAAACAGGCAATTTCCCCAAATCGGCACTGTTTTGCTTCCCTTCCTCAGGAGCTCCTGGGCAGTGTGAGCTCAGTGCTGCCAGTCTGGTGGAAACCGTGTGTGCCACTGCCTGTGCCCGCGAGGCCGAGGTCACTGACCCAGCAGGAGTTACCTGCCAGTGTGCTTGGTGCCTCCGGCTCAGCCGGTGTCCTGTGCCCTTGACAGCACGGAGTGGAACTCTGCTGGGAAGAGATGCAAGAATGAGACAATAAGAGACAAAGCAGCAGGCTGTCGGGCCCCCGAGCTGGGTGGCTTTGCGTTAGCAAGATCCCTCTGGCCCTGTGCTTTCATCTCCTCAGCCTACACAAAGGGTGCCACCAACATGTATGTAAAAGCAGGAGGAACATGGGAGCCAGCCCTGAGGCATCCCTCCCTTCATCTCCTGCCTTGGACTGACAGCCAGCAATGACCTGCCACTCAGTGGGAAAGCTTGCACACCTTACCCAGAGCGAAGAAGCCCCCGGGCACGCACGGCCGTGCCGCACGCAGACAGGGCCCCCCGCACTCGGCTCCTCCTGGGAGCTAGGGGCAGGCGGGCTCGGCAGCTAGCCTGGCTCCTGCAGAGCTCAAGCTGCTGCAGGGCTACAGGGACCACTGGGGACCAGGTGATGGCCTCCCCACACCATCAAGCCTCACATGGTCTTGGAAAAAAAGCCCTTTTTATGAGGGTGAGCTCCACTGGCCCCATCCCATTCACTCCCCCTCTCAAAATTCACCCTCACACCCCTCTGGCCTCTGCCTCATCCTCTTCCTCTTCAGAGTGTCCTGCCCAGTACTGGGACACTGTTGATCCTGGTATCACTGCAAGGGTTAAGCAGCCTGCCCACCTCGGTCTGAGGCTGGGTGCAAGCAGTGTGTGGCACAGAGCAGAGCTGAGGCTCTTCCCAGTGGGCGCCGTGCGGGGGCTGTTTTCCCAGCATCCTCCAAATACAGATGTTTTCTCAGTGCAGGATCCAGACAGAGGAGGGTAAAATGTTTTCATTCCAAGCTCCAGAGGTCAGGTCATGGTTTGTCTAAATGGCTTTTGTTGCTGTAATTATCAGATTAGCTGATCTCTGGCGGTGCATTTAGGGGCAGCTACATTAACTGTGGATCCTGACCCCTCCACTGCCACCCTGCCCAGCTGGGACAGTGGGTTTGCAATGAAGCAGTGGGGATTGGAGGTGTCATGAGAGCCAAGTGAAATGCTCGTGATTAGTTTTGAGCTGGTACCCAACTGGACCCTGGCCCAGGAGCAGGTGGTACGTTTGAGGAAGACAGCAGCAAGGCTCCTTGACCTCAGAGCACGCAACGATGCTGAGCTTGGCCTGATCCTTCCCTCCCACTCCAACCTGCAATGCGCAGCAGCCGTGGAGCCCCGTCCCAGGCACCTGCCTGTGCTGTGGCTGATGCTCAGCATGCAGACGTGGGATGGGGGCGTCTGCGGTGCCTTCCCTCACTCAGAGCTGGTGCTCCTTGCAGGCACCAAGCCCAGCAGGTCCTGGGGGAGGATGGTCCAGAACCTCATACTGTGGCTGGGATGGGGGAGCCTGGGGCCCGTGCCTGGCCGCAGGGGTGCTGTGAGGCTGGGCAGCCCCCGGCAGCCGGCAAGGCACAGGAATAGGAGCGTGAGATACCGGGCGAGACACAGAGCATGACAGGGAGATGAGAGAGCAGGCTGAGGGGCAGATAAAAAGGGATCGGGAGTTTCCGACCCCCGCCAGCCCCTTGCCGGGTGCATGGGTCCATCTGTCAGCGCCTGCGAGTGCCGATGGCATCGGGCCCTGGTGGCAGCCGGGGCTGCCGGTCCTGCCGAGGGGCACGGTCAGGGGCGGGACGGGGCGCTGCCCCCGCCGTCCCGCAGCGCCAGGGCGCTCACAGCAGCTCGGACCGCAGCGCGGCCCGGGGCGAGCCCGCGCACAGCCCTGCAGGTGCCCCCTGACCCTGAGCTCCCGGCCGTGCTACCTGCAGCATCTACCTCCTGTCTTCCTGCACACACAGATAGGGAGTGCCAGGGCTTTCACCCACTGGCACCAAAAAAAAAGAGTTCCCACTCTGCTGAGCTGCAGATCAACAGCTGGGTGCTCAGAGGCTGTTTGCTCGGGCACCGTGCCTGTGGCAGCCCCCTGCCCCCTCATCCCACCTCCCCTCTCACCTGCTGTGGGTGGGAGAAACAGGAGATTCCCTTGAGCAAAGCAGAAGCTCTATAATGAAATAAATCAAGATCAGGAAAGACTTTATTGTTTCTCCATAAAACAACTTACTGAAAATGTGGCTTCACTGCATTTCAGTTTCTGAAGCTTTATAATGCCAGAGCATAACACCCCAATGAATGAATGCTTCTGGAGCAGAATATCTACATCTTCTCTTTCAAAGAATATTTCAATCCCTTTAAGTGCTTCAGAAAATTTCAACAGCAAAATTTTTTCTTTAAACACCATGTTCCTACAGGAAGTTTTGGCTTCAGCAAAACATACATTTTAAAGAAATAGTGAAAGCTATGTTCCTGGTATTTTTCCCAATTGCCACCATGACAGAACTTGGTTAGCTCCAAGTCCATCTTTGCTTCCAGCTCAAAGCCAGAGAGCAACCCAGGGCAGCGAGGACAGTCTGTGCACCCCAAGAAGGAGCATATCCGCCTACCTAATCAGGCTCAAACCTCCCCATTGCCATTGCAGCTTCTTGGACACAGGCAGAGGTTTGCTATTTCTCTAAAACCATTTTGCACATTAGTCCTGGGGTCCCTGGAATCCTAGCTTGGCTTATGGACCACTCATGGCCATGCTTGCCTATTCTATGTCTACTCATTCCCACAGGCATCCAGGAGTTTCCTCTAATTTTTCCTTTTGCATCAGCACCTGCTGGCAGATGTCAGGGGACTGACCCATGACCTGCTCAGGCACTGACACCTGGCACCCTGGTGCGTTGAAGGTGTGGAAGACAAGTGGGGGAAAGGACAAGCACTTCTATGTCACAGCACAGACTTCTGCACAGCCAAGGAAAAGGGCTTTGACATGAGGAGATAGCTGCCATTCTCAAAAGCAGCAAACCTCCTAGCCAAGACTCTGCCCTCTCACCAGTGAGCCTGGCTCAAGCATTGGGACAGACACTGGATGTGTTGCAGGGAGCTGCTCTGCCGTGGGGCACCCAGGCTGCCGGGCAGCCGCGGGAGCTGTGCCCGTGGGGCTGAGGCAACCGCAGCACAGCCAGTCCCAGCTGGACCCCTCTGGACAGGGAGTGTCCCCCAGGACATCCAGGACAAGGCCAAGAAAAGGGAGTCCAGCTCTCTTGCAGGGAGCCCAGTGCTGAGGGTAGCTTCTGGACCTTGGTGTAGGAGCAGATTTACTGAAAACAATTTATTTAATATCAAAAATAATTTCTTGTAGCGTTTCAGCTGGCGTCAGCCAAGCGCTTACTCACCCGGGAATTCAAACAAAGGCAGGGCTGGCGCCCAGCCAGGGGGTCGGGCGCTGGGTGGTCGTGTCCATCCCGGCCTTGGACCCGCCTCTGGGTCACTTGCGGGCCTGTGGCATGATGTCTCCATTTATTTATTGGAAATGTTTGAACAGGAAATGCTAATGGTTTGGGTTTGTGGAGACAGCTGGAGGGGTCCGGACGGAGCTGCTGAGAAGGAGAGGGTGCACTGGGACAGCAGAGAAGGGGGAATCAGGGCTGCCACTTGGGATTTGTCCCCTGTGTTTGTGGTGAAGAGCCCAGTGGGAGGTGAGACCACAGAGGGTCCTGCCAGCTCTGCTGCCTCCTCCACTGCTGCCTGCATCCCACACCACTGGGGTGCACGGGAATGGCTCTGACAGAGTGGTGAAAGAGGAACAGCAATCACAGGGCATGGCACACCTCACCCCATCGCCGGCCTGCTGGGTGCCCATCAGCGTGGGAGAGATGTGAAAGCACTGCCTCCCCCTGCAAGGGGGTCGAGAGGTTCCTATGCAGCCCGGCTCTGGAGCGGGCTGTTCCTGCATTTGCTGATAACAGCGGAGGTAAAGCCTGACCCAGGAAAGCAGGCAAGATCCGCAGAGATAAACTCCCCGCAGCAAGACAAAGGCACTGACCTCCTCACTGCGCGAGCTGCTGCATTCCCACAAGCACAGCAACAATTGCCCAGGAGCAGCCCTGAGACCTGCACCCAACCCCACTGGCCAGCCAGCGGGAAAGGCCCCCACGGCAGCCAGGGACACCTCTTGCCAGGATCACGGCACAGAAACCACAGCTTGGGGTCTTTAACCAAATCTACTGTCCATTCCAATTGTCCGGGCAGTGAGAGCCAAGAGCTTGCTGTCATTGCTTGCTCCTCGTTCAGCAGCTTGGCCCTGCCTGCGTTGCACAGCCAGAGGGATGCTGCACAAGCACCCCTTTGTATTTCCTACCTCACACTTTTATCTGCACACTTGCAGTACAAACAGACTTTAAGTTTCATTCCCAAACACAGCTGAGGGTCTTATGCACTCACTGATGCAATTCAGGTGTGAGTGCCTGGAGCCCCACACACCCACAGCACACCCAGGCAGGTACGGGCTCAGCTCTGTCCTGCCTGTGTCCCACCCATGGACCAGGAGGCTGGAGGCTGAGTGGCATTTCCCCATGTCAGGTCTGCCCCAAGAGTGCACCAGCTGAAAAAGGCAGAGGCACTTAATGGGATTTGCAGAAACACAGCTCAGTTACACACCATACGCCTGTTGTCTCAGGCATGTTTTTAAAATCTTTATCTCTGCATCATTAAACACTGATCTACATTTGAAAAGAATCCCTTCGGTTCCCTACCTCTGAAATGAGGATAACTATCCTTCACCTCATAGCAGGGTTATGAGGATAAACAGATTAAAGACTGTGATATTGTTGCAAAGAAGGTTAAATGAGCCCCTGTGACAGACAGCCCAGGGGCAGGGACCAGCATCAGAGCCATGCACAGCATAAGCCGCCGACCCACGTCTGCACCATGCTAATGACCCCAAAATCTCAGCGACAGGTTTGCCACTGTCTGCCTTCCCAGGACGCAGTCCCCAGCCAGCTGAAAGCCTGCAGAGGGGATAGTGCCCCAGTCCAGGATGTGCACCTGTGCCCTGAGCCTGGGAAAGGGGAGTGCAGGGGTGCAGGGGGAAGAGGGGCTGGGAGGTGCTCATTAGTAGGACAAAGTTTCAAGAGGACATTAGAGATTCAGGTGCGGCCCTCTGCACATCCCTCCCCTCAGAACAGAGCAACCCTCTTCTACTGCCCACAGTCCTGTCCATCCCTGCCCCTCTGGGTGCCCTGGGCTGGCAGGGACAGTGGGGAGATATGCACTTCTGCAGAAAGAGCTGGTGGGGGAGAGGATGAGCCAGACAATTACTGTCTGGAAAGTCTCACCCGGATCCCTAGTAAAATAATGGCACAAATATTAAGAAAAGGAGCTCTGTAAACATCTAGAGGATAATGAAACCATGAGCTATAAGCAGGATGGGATTTGTAAATAAAGGACTGTGCCAAAAACAACAAGCCCTCCATAACTGTTTTGGATAGAAGGACAAGATTAGTGCGGGAAGGGGACTCGGCGGATGTCATGAGAGGAGACCTGGAAGCACCGGGTCTGTCCTCCTGCCTGGCTGTTAGAGTCTCTGGCATGTTTGGGCAGGTTTAAGGACGCTGACCTGCACAAAAGGTGCCCCTGATGGCACAGCTGGCACTTGGGGACATACCTGACCTCTGCAGCTGGACACCTGTACTCTCCCAGCCTGTCACTTGTCACACCAGCACTGCGGCAGTTACTCACACTTCAGCCTCCTCTGAGCTGCCAGGAGAGAGCAAGGCTAAACCTGAGTCCCCATCCCAAACAAGGCACATTTCCCCACCACATCTGACAGGGCTGGGACCCATGCAGGGCAGGAACCGGCCAGCTGGATGGTCATGGAGTGACAGAATGAGAAATAAAACCAAGCAAATCCAGGAGCAGGAAAATAATGCTGGCAGCTTCCATGACATTCCCCAGGTTCAGACAAAACTCTGTCTTTTGTGAACATCAAAATGGCATGTTCTGTGGGACTGTAGGGTTCCCCGGTGCTCTCAAGTATTGGCTTTTTGGCCAGACATTCAGGAAATGTGCATGCACCTCCTTGCAACCAGCCCTTTGAAATGCTACTATAAAAGCACACGTAAGCCTCACCAGTCATCTACACTGCACAGGCCAAACTCGTCCAGTGTAGACATTGCACGGAAGGAAAAGCAGAAGCCTGGCCAAAATGTACCTGATTTTGTACTCGAGCCTTGGGTCCCTGCAGCACCCAGCGGTGCTGGATAACGCGCTCGCCAGCTGCGTGCGGCATGCAGGGCAACGCATGCTCGCAAACCGAAGATGAAATGCACCATATATGGTGAAGGTATTATCAGTCCATAGCTTCTTCCTAGGATCTTCTGAGGAAATCCTGCCTCAAAATGGGGAACAAAGAGGTTTGACTGTGTCTCAGGCAGGGACTCGAACTGCCCATAGGACCAAAAGCAGTGGCTTCAAAGAACCAGGGAGCAGTGAGGTGTCAGACCCTTGGGTATCTGTGAGGTGCTTAACAATATTCTGGTTAAGTATTTGTCTTAATTAACACTGCTTGCCCACCCATTACCTACACCCTGACTGGCCTCCAGAAGTTGTTCTCAACAGGGAGATGTTGCTGCAATGGTGTCAGCACTGGTCTCCAGGTACCCAGTGCAGGCACAGGCGAGCTCAGAGTTGCCACCAGTTCACTGCTGCCAGCCTTGGCTGCAGCCCTACAAGTCATGGAAAAGATGGAGTACCTGGTCGTGGGTTTTGACTGAGCCGAATGCCAAGCTGCATGTGTTGGCAAAGAAAGTGGGCTGTCCCTCTGGGTGGCAGGGGCTAACACAAGCCTCTGGCTCAGACTGGGGTTGGTTTGGGGTCCTGGGGGTGAGCGGCTGGATGTGAGCACAATGCTGGTACCACGTGGTGAACACAGTCCTGGGCACCGGAGCTGGGAGTGCAGCAAATGGGAGTTGTGAGGCAGTGGTCTGTGCAGCACAGGATGGGATGCCAACCCTGAGATACTGTGACTAGCCTGGTGCCCCACTTTAAAAAGATCCAGATGAAGTCAGAGATGTAAATTTGATTCCCCCCCCCCCATATTTCCCACAGCATCCTTGCAGACAGAGTGGGGAGGTATGGGCTGGAAGGGGGAAGAAACAAGGTGGCTTAAAAACTGAGTGAAATTATGGAATCTGCATCTTCAGACATTTCCAAAATTCAGTGGATTGAGGCCCAACCAGCGGGCTGCACTGCCAGAGTTCCTGAGGCCAAAATTATTCTGTGAAATGAGAGTGCAGAAAACAGGCACAGAAAAGACACAATTGCAAGAGAACGCACCCCACAGTGACAGAATCAAGCTCAACCTGTTTTCTTCTTAAAAAAGCTCAAGAAATTTGACTGCTATGCACAAGTACTCTCATAGTAAGAAAATACCATGTGCTAACGTCTTTTTATTCCAGCCAAAAAAGGCAGAACAAGAATCAATGGTTGGAAATTAAAAGCCAGACAACCCTGCATAAGAAATACGACATACATTTACTGAGCAATGCTGATTAGCTGGTGGATTAACCATCAGTGATTAAATAAGACCAAACCATGAACTCCCTCATGCCTCCAGACCAGATGCTTTTGAGCATTAGTGAAACCCCAGGTTATTCGGATCCAGAAGGAGTAACAAGACAAGGCAGTCAGGGAGATCAGCATAGGTGATCTAATGACTAACTCTGATCTTAAACATCATGAGTAAAAATATATCGTGTTACTAATACACATAGAAGAATTCTCATTGCATAAACTCAGTGTAAACACTGGACAGTTGACATCTGCAAACCCACAGATGGAGGGGGACAACAGTTGTTACTCCTGTTTTAGAAACAGAAAAACACCCAGCCCACGGACGGCCTGCAGGGGCCTTGCAACAGGACTGAAACCAGGAGAGAGGCACGAGCTTGGAACACCAGGAGTCTGTCAGCAGGCAAATTCATGAGAGACATGGGGTCTGCCCCAGGATGCTTCTGGATACGGTGTGATATATGGCACATTGGGTGGGGAAGAAATGGTCTCTCTGTACGGGGCTTTGGGGGACCACACAAGGCATACCATTCCAGGAAACGTAGGATCAGAGTGATGTACAGAAACAGGGGAAAATTTGGATAGAGAAAAACAATGGTTAGGAGTAAATAACAACAACAACAAAAACAAAAAACAACAAAAAGAACCCAAACCAAAAAAAAAAAAAGCTAATAGAAACATTCTCAGCTGAAACAAAACACACCTGGCAAGGACCAGTCCTGAATAGACTGGCCACAGGCAAAATGATCTTCCCTCTTTTTAGTATCTATATTCACAGAATTATAAAAAATAAGCCTGGAAGGCCCTTGAAAGGTCACCTAGCCTGTCTGCCTGCCCCCAAACAAATCAAACCCTTCCCGGTGGAGCTTTTGTCTAAACTCTTCCTAAAAGAAGCCTCTAGTGGTGACGACGGCTCCCAGGAAAAACAAGTTTTAATCCCTTTTACCGCAGTCATTGCAGGGTGAGTCTATGGCTTCTTCTTCTACCCACCTGAAAACAAGGAATAGCCCATTATCTCATACTTTGTAGCAGGGCTTTATGCATTTAAAGACTTTTATCTTATTTCCCTCTAGTCTTTGTGTTGTGATACTAAGCTACCCTTCAGCCTTCTCCAGTATGTCATGTTTTCTGAATTTCTGATCTTGTTCTTCCCCGGGCTTTCTCCAAGAACAGCAACTTGAAACACTGAGCCCCAAGTGGGATTCAGTGCTGAGTCTGACACTCTTTAAATGCAGCAGGATCACGTCAGGTGTCTTACAAACACATTGTTTATATGTCCTCGTCTGATTTTGCTCTTCTCACTTGGGCTGTTGCTGTCTCACGCTCCCTGTGGGACCCACTGTCACCTCCAGCTACTTTCCCACAGAGCAACCTTGCTCATTCCCCAGCCAGTGCTTGCAATGTTGATTTTTGCCAACTCATAGAAGAGCCTTATATTTTTTCTTATCAACAGGTTTATTTCAGGTTTCTTTGCTTTCTCAAGAAAATCACTCTTGCAGACTGGTGCTGCAGGTGAAAATCACTGATGAAAGCACTGACTACCCCTAAACTAAGACCAGGCCCTGTCTGAGGACTGAGCATGGGAAGCTGCCCTTTCAATACCTTTCCCCATCCAGCTGTGCTGTCGTGTAGTCACACACTCACCTAGACCACATTTCTCCATGACTCACAAGAATTCAAGAATTTCATGTGGAAATGGGACTAAACTCCTGTGAAAGTCAAGATTTAGCACATCTTGTCTTTCCTACATCAGCCAGCACAGAAACCCGCAGGTAGAAAATCTGGTTGATTCAGCTCTTAGCTGATGGCCAAAGCTGTCACTTACTGGTTCGTTATCTCTACTCTCGTGTTGTGTCACTTAATGATGGATTTGCCTGTCTTCAGTCTGTTTATGATCTGTTTATGCCAAAGGTCCCTTTTTCCTTTACTTCTGTACCCCTGGTCTTGAGTAAAGCTCAGGAACTTGGAAAGCCACAAAGATTCATTTGGGGAAAAAAAAAAAAACGGGAGGGAAAAGAAATGCTCAACAACAACTACATCCTCAGAACTCACATGTTTATCCAAATTCATCTGAACCTTCTGGGGACAGTGACTTTTTAGGGTAAAATGAAAACAAGTTCAAGTGAGTTTTCCATCCCTGCAACAGTACAGTAATTCCAGCCAATCTGAAACAATTTTCCAAGAAGATTTCCTGCAACCTCACAGTGATTAAAGGAAATAACATTGTGAATAAAGGGACATTTTTCAAAGTCAATGAAGGAGCCACAAACTGTACATTCTCACAGAGGGCCGGAAAGCGCCGGCGCGAGGTGGATTTTGCGGTGCGTGGCCCCCCAGAAGGAAGAGGGTGGGCTGCCACTCCATCCCTCTTCCCCAGTCAGGGGTTGTGACCGGGTTTCTCCCAGAGTAGGCAGTGAGGGAAGAGGGTCCCCAGGCTCTCCATGCTTAAGGGCAAAAGGCTTGGGCCCACAAGCTCAGGCTGCCCACCTCCAGGTGAGAATTCGACAGGTTTGGAGTCAGGGGACAAGGGGCAAGAGCCCATCGACCCTCTCACAACCCAGGGTGCCTATGCAAAGAGCAGCATCCCACCACAGTTGTTTCATGCCACAACCTTCTTCCTAGGAACCTCCCCATGCCTCACGTTGCCTCAATCAATCCCTCAGTGCCTTTGCCTGGCCAAGCTCCGACACTGACACGGGAATGTGAACGGGCCCAAAAAGCCGCTTGGGCAGAGGCGAGAGCACTGCGCTGCGATGCTGGGCGAGCGGGGTGCTGCCCGCGGCCACCCCCTCACTGCGGGTACCCCGAGACTGGGACCAGCCACGGAGGGAGGAGCCCGCACTCCAACGGGCTGGGCAAGGGGACTTTTAAAAGCCCACCTTCTTAGCTAAGGCAGAGAGAAGGGGGTAGTGAGGAAGGGAGAAGAGCTGGGGAGGAAGGTGACAGGGGGCTCCCTGGCAGCCGAAACACACATGCTTCAGTTGGTGCTCTGTAATAAGGGAATTAGCTAATGAGCTTACTGCGACACACGGACAAGTCCTTTAGAAATATCATGGCCACCTGGGGAGGCTTGCAGAGGAGCCAGGCAGCCTTAATCTGCAGTGCTGGAAAGACAAGCCCCCTCCGCCCCTCCCCAGCCCCGCTTCCTCCCCAGACAGAGCGTGTCCCGGGGTGCCGCAGAGGGCCGACACAAATCCAAAAGGAACTGGGCATGAAAACGATAATAAAAGAGTGCTTTTTTAAAAAAATCAGCCCGTGCTCACAGCTAATCTTAGACATCCGTGCAGTGGGGATGGGGCTGCTCAGGGACCAGGGTGATCCAACTGCCCCTGGACAGAGAGCACTGCCCCAGACTGCCAGCACGAGGGCTTCCAGAAGCATGGATTGCGTTTTCCTGCACTGGCAGCTGTGAGGGATATGTCAGACAAAAGCAAATAACTTCAAAATATGGATTGGGTTTTTTTTGCAAGTCATTCAAATACAGCTTTATAAAATCTGGGCAAACTCAAATTCATATATAAGTGCCTGTGAATGTGCTAATTTGAAGGGAAAGTGGGTGAGAGAATCTGATGTTGAAAGTCACTTAGAACAATGCAAACATTAAATATACAAATACTCATCAAATACTTATTTAGAAAGTGGCTTTAGACACTGAACAGACTGGGTTGAAAAAAAAATATTTGCTGATAAATATTGAACTCATTGAGGAATTTGGGCATGTGGCAGTATTTGCATGAATTAGAGCGGGAGAAGTATGAAAGCACTGAAGACAGAACACTCCTCCAACGAAAAAAGGGACAAGCAAAAACCTCAGCCAAAAATAAGGCTCCACTTAAAAATTACTCTCACACTAGCGAAGACAGGACCAAACACATGTATTTGCTGGAAAATGTAAATTGATGATTTTTATTATTATATTGAGGTAGAATTATTATTAATGATGTGGAAAACAAATTATAAAACTTACACTTATTCTGTAAAAAAATTGCTTAAAATTTTCTTGCTCAAAAAGAATTAGATTGAAAACTGTTCTACAGAAGCCAATTTCATTTAACTTTTCAATGGGATATTTTGAAACAATTTTTTCCTTTCAGTTTTCTAAAGCAGAAAGCTATTTGAAATTTGAAAGCATTGTTTCCAGGTTTTTCTTGCCTTCTTTTTCTCTGCTGCCCTGAAGCTGCCTGATGATGGCTGACGTTCATGCTGGATTTCCTCCTCTTTTCTCATCCTTTATTCCCTACTCTCAAGCTTTACAAAATTTGAGCATTCTTGTAAAAGAAAAAAAGAAAAACCCTAAATGCAGTATTGCTTCCTCAGCCATCGAACAGTTGTAAGAATAAAAGTAATAGAAGAAAGAAGAAAAAATTTTCAACGTTTAAATAATTTTTCAGCTGTAGTAGAAGCAATTGTGCCTCCTCAGGAAAGGTTGGGACCTACAGCAAAATGATCCTTGATTTTCCCCCTTTTTTTTTGTGTGAGGATTTTTTTCTGAAATACTTTAGTTGGATTTTTTTTCTTTTTTTTTTTTTCTCGTGGTAGGGAAAAATCAGGGTCTGTTTTCTGAGATGCTGCTTTCTGATTAGTCATGATGATTCAGGCCCTGGTGTCCCAACCCGCCTGGGGGATTCAGCTCCCACAGTGCCATCTGGGGAGTGAAAACCCTCGTCTGCTGCACCAGGAGCAGCAGCTTCTCCTGCAGCCAGACCCTCCAGCAGAAGGGGTGACATTAGGGGGAGCGTGGTCGCAGGGCTCAGAGGTGACTTGAGCCATGGGGATGACCCCACTGCTGTGGCAGCAGCACGTGTGTGGGGCTGCAGAGCCCCTGGCTCTGCACTGGGTGAGATGCCAGTGCTGGGCACAAGAGCCTCACACACCTGCAGCGCGGCTAATGGGAGGAAAACTGCCACAGCTGGCATTTGGGAAGGAGGGTGGGATATTCCCTTGCCTTTCCAGCTGGTCACCACTGCCCCAGCTCTGAGTCCAGCACAATGAGCACTGTGAGTGATGCCCCAGGTGCCCGCCCCACGCAGGGACCATGGCTAAAAGAATCACCCCTTCCCATGCCCAGTGAGAGGGGGCAGATGGAAGCAGTGAACTAAGCCCCTCTCTCTCTCAGCATCAGGGTCCTTCCAGAGCTCCCCACTCCTCCGAGTGTCCGCTGTGGGACACGGCACAGCCCCACGCCGAGGGCAGGGGACTGTCACTCCACAGCAATGAAACAATAGTCAGTGTCGATTATTTATTTTCCAAATAAATCAGCGGGTCCTGCAGGAGAAGGGCTGGAAATCGGTGAGTTTAGATTAGACCCTCCCCAAACCCCGGCTGGGCCTTGAGCCGCTGTCAGGGCTGCAGAGAAACAGCAGCGAACTCTCACGCAAATGGCCTATAAAAAAGGCCCCTGTCAAAGGCACCTTGACCTGGAGGCTCGCTGTGGTGCTGAGCTCCCCGTGGCCCTCCCCTCCCCGGGCCGCGCTCCCCTCGCATGATGTATTTCCCCTGCCTTTTTTAGAGCTGCATTATGTTAGCTCCAGGAAACAGCCTCTTCCTTCTTATAAACACAGCCCTGGGTTACTGACCAGCGGCCCTGCCACTCCACAGCCACTCTCTGTCCATCCATCACACCTCGCTGTCACCCTGGCAACATATCTCTTGGACCGGTCCGGCTCCAGAGATGGGAGAGGCAGGAGGGGGGGATAAGGGGGGGTCACATACACAGAGCACAATTCCAGCCTGCTGACTAATTCCCTGGAAACCCTGGGGCTGCACAATGAGAAAGCCTTTCCGAGGGTTTCTCGAGCGTTACTGGAAGGTCAGATGAAGGTCAGCGCAAGGACACGGCTCCTACTTTCCCCACCGTCAGCAAGGGCGGGTGCGCGGGGCGGACGTGGGTGAGTCGCGGGGGTACCACGGGTGCACAGCGGGAGGGATGTTTGGAGAAGGGAGCCTGGGCCCAGGCGGCCCTGGGATGCGGCACAGAGCCCACTCGCCGCTGCCAGGCACAGGGAACGTGCCTGGGACGGGGCTGGCGGGGTGTCCTGGCAGCCAGACAGGCGTCAGTGCTTCCAGTGGGACAGGGCATGGCCGGCGGCGTGGCCTTTTGCCACCCCGGCAAGGGAAGGATGAGGAAGGGAAGAACTACTTTGGCCCCATGCGAACTCCCCGACACCTTTGCTACGGCCCCAGTGCCTGACTGCTGGTCTGGCACAGCATCGCTGCACGGGGCATGCAGAGTGCAGGATGGATCTTGGGGCAGAGCACCGGGATGGGTCCTGGGGAGAGCATCCCAGACATGCTTGGATGCCCATGGTCTGCAGTATGCTGGGATGTCAACAGCACAGGGACAAGATAGGAACCATACCAAGAGATCCAGGTTGCCCTGTCAGTGCTGGCACAGGGACATATTTTGGCTGAGCCTTTGAGCCACCCAGCCTCTTGTATGCATGGCTGAAGCACAGGAACCAGAGCATGAGGGGTCCAGCCATGTCCTGCTCCTGAAACACCACCCTTGTCCATCCCCACCTGCTTGTCCTTCACATTAAGCCATTGTCTCCAAGAGGAAATGCCATTTAAAGGCAGGTATTTCAAAAGAAATGGGAGATCTCTACTCTCTGAACAACACAGCACTTCACTTCTGCCCGTTCCCTACGTAAAGCTGGGAGTCAGGTTTACATAGGGATAAAACAAAAAAGGCAACGCTTTTAAGGACAGATCTTCACAAACCCAAACCAAAGCCCCATGAGGGCAAATCCTTTCTAATCCATGCTCTTCCTCAGAGGTGTAAGTGGAGTGGAAGGGTGGAGGGGGGGATTTAAATCTGGAAAACAGTTCCCCATCCCTTTGGTCTGGCAGAGGGCCCACCGATAGACTAAAAACAAGTTTGCAGAGAAGCCTGTGTGGGATAATCCAGCTCTGGCCCCTGAGGGGATGAGAACAATTAGGAGTCCTCTCTCAAGTCTCCACTCCAAGATAGAAAAACAGTTTATAGTTTGGTCCAGAGTTGTTGTTAGAAAGTTCTGAATCATCAGGATACACTAACAATTTCTGCACAGTAATTGCCAGGATAATTCATTAGGCAGACTCAGAGATAAACTATTAACAGAAGCTTTCAAATCTCCTACCTGCCTTCCCGTGTGTAGGACACAGGGGCTGCCCTATTTATATATCAGCTGCCGGTGAGGATCTGGGTTCACGAGGGAACCACATGAGCAGCCATGGCTAAATACGAAAAGTATTTCAAAGGAAAACAAAAGAATGGGTATTTATTAGACATATGCAGGCCAAGCACACACTCTGCCATTAACCTTTCCAGGCAAGGTAATCAGCCAGGGAGCAGTTTGCCTCACTGTCCCTGAACACGCCACAGTCCCCACCCACAGCAACCATTCCACCTCCAGAGAAAAACCACCACAGCAGTGGAAGTTGGCCTGCTGTGGCCTCTGGAAGCATTGTGCAAAATGTCTTTGGGCTGAGCCTAACAGGCTTTTGACTCATCTTTACCCAGAAGAGACAGAAATGATGAGCTTCCCCAGCCCCATCTTCCTTCCTAGCCCCCAAGTGCAGGTTGAGGATATTTGTGTCCAATCCCCCTGAGCTGGTCAGCAGCAAATTACAGTTGAGAAGATGGAACAGTGCAACAGCAACTGGCTGTGGGTGCCCCTCGGAGCAAATGTCAGCCCCTATAGACAAATGCCAGCAGAGCTGAGGAATGCCACCACACAGAGGCCTGTGCACTGCCCCATGCATGTGCTCAGCCAAGGCTGCAGCGTAATTTCTGCCAAAGCTGCTTTCTGCACCCTTTCTCAGCTCAATTACCCTGAAACCACCCTGGAAAACCCACAGCTGCGTACCATTCCTTGTACAGATTTGCCAGGTCCGGGGGTAGCCATGGCCAGGATGGCTTCATCTGCATGGGAACAGCCAGAGGAATCTTGATTAAGCAGGGAGAGAAGTGGAGACTGGCTGCCAGGCAGATGCCCTAAACAAGAGCAACTTATCAGCTCTGTTTCCAAGATGAGACATCTGTCACCACCTTGCACAGAGCTAGCCCAGCCACTTGCTCCTCACCAGCATGCCTGTACAGAAGCACAGGGGCTTCCCTCTCCCTGAAGGAAGCCATAGAAATAGCCACCGTGTAATTCGTGAAATTTCTTCTAGAAAAGGCTTTGCTTGGGCTAGAAAAAGCATTACACCCAGAATGCTTCAGGGGACAGTGCTGGACAGGAGCAGGAGCCAGCATGCAGCTGCATTCCCAGCCTCGTGTTTGCCAGCGAGCCGGCCCCAGCGGCAGCGCAGGGAGGTCCCCAGCCCGGAGGAACACCAAGTGCTGCGGACAGCAAGGAACCACTCCACCAGCACACACAGAGCAAAGCCCGACACGGTTAATCCCTTCAGTTTATTATGTAATAAAACGCTTTCCAGACCTGTTAAAATTTAATTGGTTTAATCTTAATTGTTCCATTTTCTATGGCACATGCAAACACAAGAGCCTGACCCTGCCACTCTCGTGTGAACTGTCCCGCGGGCTGTGGTGGGAGCAGGATGAAACCCGCTGACCTCAGCGGGATTACGTGCATGAATCAGAGCAGCAGGCCTGGGCTCGGAGCTGAAATCCAGCACTGGGCAGGTCGCCAGCACAAGGCCCAGGGTCCACTTAGGCTCCACTTAAGCCCTATGGGATGCAAGTGGTACGCAGGCCTGTGGATGCCTCGTGCTGGGCCTCTGCTGAAGGATGAATTTCAGCTTCTTAACCTCATGGATGCAAACATACAGCAATGGCTTCTGAGACACGGAGCAAAGGTACTCCCAGAAAGGCTGTGGGGTGTGCTCCACCAATGGGGTGGTGTACGTGTGCCTGCAGCAGTGTCCTCCTTCTGCTGGACAGGGGACCGTCTCATCGCACGGGCAGTAACTGTGATTTATGACAGCTTCTACTCCAGAGGAAGAGGTGTTTTGCTACCCTCTGCACGTCCACAGCCACGGGGCTGTGTTGTGCAGCAGCGTGGCTTGGTGAAGCCTGGATATCCTTTGTGCACAAGAGATGCCAAATAAAAGCAGGCAGGAGGGGGTCCTTGGCACTGGCATTTCCTATCCTGCATCGCCTTAGATGAAGGATGACCTTTACCTGCTCCTGCAAGTTGGCTCTCACCAAGCTCAACATGTCAGCCCCAGTTTCAGAGGCCCATAAGGCACTGAAACCAAGGGCAACCTTCCCTTTGGTGTCCAAGCCTACTGAGTTCCCCTTGCTGCAATGGGCAGCACCCTTGCATTTGCTGCTCCTATCCCTCAAAGTGCTGAACACTGAATGTTTCACACAGCTACTGGTATCCCTCAAACCAACCTCCCACCTTGAAAACGTATGTGTAGGATGCTAGACTCTGGTTCGGACCTTTAGAAAACACATTTATTTTTCACTGGGGCTTTGTTTTGGGACATATTTCCAAGACATGCATCCCTGCAAGAACTGTGAAGCAAATCAGCCAATGTCAATGGAGAAAAAAAATACTGAAAAAAAGCAGATATTTGCAGTGATGTATTTCTCAAGAAAAGGGGCATTAGTTGGGTGGTTCTTGGTCAAACCAAGCCAGCTGGTTCTGAGATTCAGAGAGGTGCAGGCAGGTGTCAAGTGGCAGACCCGAGTGAACAGGGTGGTCTAGGCACTGCCCGGGCACAGCTGGGACACTGTGGGACAGCAGTGGGAGATGGAGACAGCCTGTTGCTGGGTGAGCATGCAGCATCCCTTGCCCGGACCTGGCTCTGCTGCCTGCAGAAGCCCTCTGCTCTCCTGAGGAATACAGATAACGTTTCTTTTCAGAGCTGTGAAAAAGAGCCTTTCCTGTGCAAGCGACAGCGCAGGGATAAACGCCATCCTTTCCCTGGGGAGCCGTGACCAGGCGGGCGCACTCAGGGAGCGAGTCCGGGCTGGGAGCTGCCGGCCGAGCCACTCCGTGTCCGATCCCGACGGAGCCCCTCAGGGCGCGCCCGCTGTGCACCGTGAGGGGTGCCGAGGCTGTGTGCGAGGAGAGCCGGACCCGGGAGAGGGCGGAGCGCCGTGCCGTGCCGTGTCGGACGCGGGGTCCGCTGCTGGCAGGTGACCGAGCCGTGCGGGACCGGTGCGGGCTGCACGGGGCGCGGCCCCACCGGCGGCGGGTCGCNTGTCCCGGGACCCGCCGCCTCCCCGCGTCGCGTCGCCGGCCCCGCCGTGCGGGGGCGTCCCCGGCGCGCTGCAGTTCTCACATAAATCAGGACCGAGCTCCTGGGAAAGGGCCATCCTTCACCGGGCGCTGCTGACAGAGAACGAGAACCAGACGGGCCCTGAGATAAACCACGGCGCGCAGCGTTTACACAAGGGCAGGCTCTGTGTAAATAGAGCCGGGCGCGGGGGGCAGCTNAACAGGGTGGTCTAGGCACTGCCCGGGCACAGCTGGGACACTGTGGGACAGCAGTGGGAGATGGAGACAGCCTGTTGCTGGGTGAGCATGCAGCATCCCTTGCCCGGACCTGGCTCTGCTGCCTGCAGAAGCCCTCTGCTCTCCTGAGGAATACAGATAACGTTTCTTTTCAGAGCTGTGAAAAAGAGCCTTTCCTGTGCAAGCGACAGCGCAGGGATAAACGCCATCCTTTCCCTGGGGAGCCGTGACCAGGCGGGCGCACTCAGGGAGCGAGTCCGGGCTGGGAGCTGCCGGCCGAGCCACTCCGTGTCCGATCCCGACGGAGCCCCTCAGGGCGCGCCCGCTGTGCACCGTGAGGGGTGCCGAGGCTGTGTGCGAGGAGAGCCGGACCCGGGAGAGGGCGGAGCGCCGTGCCGTGCCGTGTCGGACGCGGGGTCCGCTGCTGGCAGGTGACCGAGCCGTGCGGGACCGGTGCGGGCTGCACGGGGCGCGGCCCCACCGGCGGCGGGTCGCTGTCCCGGGACCCGCCGCCTCC
>VWZW01005525.1:772388-784160 GCA_013397115.1 Edolisoma coerulescens
GCTGGGCTGCGCCGCCCCGCGCCTCCCGGCGGGACGAGAGGTGAGCGGGGACTGGGCTGCCGGGGGAGCGGGCTCACCGCCGGCCGCCGGTGCTGAGCCGCCGTGCCGCCGTGCCGCAGGTACCTGGCGCGGGCGGAGGAGCTGGCGGCCACCGACACCGAGGACTCGTCCCTTAATTACGGGGTGGTGGTGGACTGCGGGAGCAGCGGGTCCCGGGTCTTCGTCTACTTCTGGCCCCCGCACAACGGGAACCCCCACGACCTGCTGGACATCAAGCAGATGAGGGACCGGAGCAGCCGCCCCGTCGTCAAGAAAATTAAACCCGGTGCGTGCTGCCCCTCTCCCGCCCCGGCCCCGAGCCCCCCGCGCACGGACGGGGCGGGCTGGCTCACGGCCGCCTTCCCCGCCAGGCATCTCCGTGACCGCCGCAGCCCCCGAGCAGGCCACCCCGTACCTGCGGCCTCTGCTGCGGTTCGCGGCAGCGCACGTCCCGGCGCGGAAGCACAAGGAGACGCCGCTGTACATCCTGTGCACGGCGGGGATGCGGCTGCTGCCCGAGCAGTGAGTTCGCGGCCATTGTCAGGCGAGCCAGGGATGCGCTGGGATGCCTCAGCCCCGAGGAGCGGCAGGACAGCTGCCTGCTCTTGAACCCTGCGGGAGAATCGAGAGCCCTGGGGGTGGGAATTGAGAAGGGAAAGGGCATGTTTTTGGGGTGAGTGGCGAGGGATGCAGAAGGAGGGTTTGAGCATTCTGGGAGGGAGCTGAGAGGAGATGCTTTTGACTGAGGATCTCAAACAAATAGATCTGGTTTTCGTCTCCAAAACATGCTGGCTGCAGCAGCAGAACTTGTGGGGTTGAACGGGGGGTGCAGTGCAGTGTGATTCCTGGTCTCTTCACCAGCAATGCTGATGAAGGTCCCCCGGCATCTGTCCCTCTCGTGCACCCTTGCAGGCAGCAAGCTGCAATCCTGGATGACTTGGTGAGAAATGTGCCCCTGGAGTTTGATTTCCTCTTCTCCAAATCACACGCAGAAGTGATCTCAGGGAAGCAGGAAGGTAGGAGCTGCCACAAAGCACTGCTTGTTCCTCTTTAGTATATTGTTGTAATGACCTTTTCTGTCTTGTGCAGGTGTCTATGTGTGGATTGGCATCAACTTTGTCCTGGGACGGTTTGATCACGAGGACGGTGAGTCTGGCTGCTCGTAGAACAGCTGGGAGGGTCTAAGCAGAGCGGTGCTGGACCTTGTGCCAGTGCTGTAGCTAAGATCAACCTTTGGAGTAGGCAGCAATGGCTGACCCCTGTCATATGTGTGAAACTTTCCCAGACCTGGGAGGTGATCCTTGCAGGTGGCCCTTGGGGTCTGACTGCAGGGGTGGAGGAGCCCCATGAGGCAGCTGTGGGGGTGGTGGTGGAAGGGAGAAGATGCTGCCCCCGGCCCTGCCTCTTGCTGATTTGCTGCTGTGGGTTGCAGAGGAGGATGCAGTGGTCACCGTAGCGCTGGGGGACCAGGGGAAGCCCCTGGTTCGGAAACGAACAGTTGGGATCCTAGACATGGGAGGCGCCTCCCTGCAGATTGCCTACGAAGTGCCCGACTCTGGAGCCATCTCCTCCCCACAGCAGGTGCGTGCCTGGTCCCCAAGAGCAGCTCCTGCCTGCCCTGGATTGCTGCTCATCATGGACCTATCTGTGTCACCAGGAGGAGGCTGCTAAGAGCTTGCTGGCAGAATTCAATCTGGGCTGTGACGTGCAGCACACTGGCCACATGTACCGTGTCTACGTCAACACTTTCCTGGGCTTCGGGGGCAATTTTGCCCGGCAGCGCTATGAGGAGCACGTGCTGAACCAAACCTATGTGCACAACCGGTATTGCTGCCTCACCTAGTGGTGCCCCCACTAGAGCATTGTGAATTGGGGTGCTGGTTCCTTCATGCTGCCCTCTCCCCCCTGGATTTGCCTCAAGAGCTGCCTGCGGTGATAACAGCTCCCACAGCCACGCTGGCAGCAGCTGTGTGGCAGTGGCAGGTGCCTGGGCTGGCACAGAGTACTTGGCTGCTGCCCTTCTCCAAGCCTGGCAGGCGTTATCAGTGCCACAGCTCCCTGCCTTCCTCCTTCTCTCCTCGTGACAGGCTACAGGGAGGCCCCTCTAGTGGCTTTTGGCTTTTCCTGCTCTTTCTCTTCTCCAGCACCGATTCACTCAGCACATCTTTCCATTGCATCTCCACCTCGAGCTCTCCTGTCTCTCCTTTCCTTCCAAGAGCACTACGTGAACCTGTCACCAGAGGTGGAGAGGCTTGGTGCCCAGGTACTCCTGTGCCGAGAGCAAACCCTGCCTCCAGATCCCCAGGGGCTATGCAGAGGCACAGATCCCCATGAGCTGGGTGGGGTGGGCTGTGCCTTGTTGCACCCTACAGCTGCTCAGAGCATGTAGCCCCAGGCCAGCGTGACAGATCTGGCGAGTTCAGCCTTAGCAAGAGGTGGCAGGGCAGGCACCAGCACTGCAGGGTACAAGGGGACACAGCCTGGTGCAGAGGGTATCTGGACGTGGGAGAGGGCTAGATTAGGCTTTTGGGAGGTGGTATAGGACCCCCTGTGCAATTGCCATTTCTTCCTGGACTGTTTTCCAGCCTGCACAGCCAGCAGACAGGGCTGAGCCCCAAGATGCCCTTCTTGGACCCCTGCCTGCCCATGGGGCTGGAGGACACGGTGGTGAGGGGTGGCCAAACCCTATACATGCGGGGACAGGGGGACTGGCAGGCCTGTGCAAAGCTGCTGCAGCCCCTCCTGGCAGGGTCCAATGGCAGCCATGCCTCCCTGGTGGAGACCTACAAAGCACCCATCGACTTCAGCAACAGCGAGTTTTACGGCTTCTCAGAATTTTTCTACTGCACCGAGGATGTGCTCCGCCTGGGGGGCCAATACAGTGCCCCCACCTTCACCTCTGCTGCCCAGGTGGGTGCTGCCCCAGCACAGGGGCTGGGGAGTTGCTGTTCCTGGGGCTGGAAGTGAGGGCTGTTTTCTCTGCTCTGAACCCCAACTTCTCCTTCCCCCAGGAATACTGCAGCCAGCGGTGGGAGGTGCTGATCCAGCGTTTCCGTGGTGGCCTCTACTCGGCCCACGCTGACCAGCACCGGCTGAAGTAAATGGACTTGCTGGGAGGTGCCATGGCTGGACCTCCTGGGGGGCTTTTGCTGGGGTAAGGGACTGGTGCAGTTGTTAGTGTCTGGCTGATGCTCCTGTGTGCTGTGTCTGCAGGTATCAGTGCTTCAAATCAGCCTGGATGTACCAAGTCCTTCACGAGGGCTTCCAGTTCCCGCTGGACTACCCCAGCCTGCGCACGGCCCAGCTGGTGTACGACCGGGAGGTGCAGTGGACACTGGGAGCCATCCTCTACAAGACGCGATTTCTGCCACTCAGGTACCACCGGCTCGCTGATGGCACCACGCAGGGAAGGGTGGCTGGGGAGGAGCAGGAGTAACTGCACTGGGTGAGGGCTCTGCATGGACCACGGCTGGGCCCTGGCAGTGCCCCACTGCATCTCGTGGCCAGTCCTGACATTCCTTTCCGCAGGGATCTCCGTCAGGAGAGCATCCGGCAAGCGCACGCCTCCTGGCTGCGCCTCTCTTTTGTCTACAACCACTATCTCTTTTTTGCCTGCATCCTGGTCGTGGCGCTGGCCATCGTCCTCTACCTCCTGCGGCTGCGCCGCATCCACCGCCGGCAGCTGCGCTCGGCCCAGCACACCCTGCTCTGGCTGGACGAGGTGGTGGTGCCGCTGGGCCAGGGAAGCGTGCCGTGATGCCAGTGGTACCCAGCATCCAGTTGCACCAGCAGAACCAGGACTGGCTGACAGCCTGGGCTCCGAGGGCTTGGACTCTTTCTTGAAGACCATCTCAAACTCTGCACCCCATCATCTCGGCATCAGAACCAGAGTCGGGGGGCTGAGGCAGCTATGGATGCGAGAGCTTTCCTCTCCGCCTTGCCCCAGTCCTAGTCTTTGCATTCCTTGGCCTCTGGCCTTTGTCTCACTACGTGGTGTAGAGCAAAGTCCTCTGCTGCCAGCAAGCTCTAAGGCTGCAGCCCTGGCAGATCTCTCAGATAACAAGGACACTATCACTGAGGCAGCCAACCCAGGGCTCTGGCCTGAAGCACTGAGCACCCCATGACTCAGCCACCAGTTTGCAGAGCAACCTGGTGAGGTGCTGTGGTTCATCACCTGGGGTGGCCTGTCTGCAGGCCCTGACAAGCCCGGGGCTGGAGAACAGCAGGCACCCGTTTAAGTTACTGCGGGAACAAGGTAAACCACGAGTTCCACCGGGCTGCTCTGCCCCGCCTGGCCCCTCTTGGAGCATTCCTGAAGAGGTGTCCTGTTCTTTGCTATATCTTTCCTCTGAGGACAATCGTACAGTCCTACCCATCGTCCCAGACTGAGCCCTGAGGGCTCACCAGTTGGTTCTTGAGGCACCACCAAAGTGGGCTGTCTTTGCTTTCACACATTCCCTCCTGGGCACAGGTGCCCCGCGGCGTCCCACATGTTTACCAGGCACCAGTGTCAGGACCTGTGGTTCTTTCCTCTGTGAGCGTGGGCTGGCCCTGCCCCTGGGAGAGCCACCTCAGTCCAGCCCAGCTCACAGCCCCAGGACAGGCTGGGGCTGCAGCTGTGCACACAGGCACAAACCTTCCCTGGGGCTGGAGCCCCACCGATGGTCCAGTGAAGTTTGTCACTTTTTACTGAACTCAGCTGTTCCCATTCCTGCAGCAATAAACAAACCCCTTGAGCCATCCAGCACTGGTCTCGTTTCCTAGTGAGCAGCTCCCAGCAGCGATGGCTCCTGGCTGGCGGTGTGGCTGGGGGGCTGCCTGTCTGCACAGCACTGCTGCTGCTTCGCGCTCCCACAGTGGGCGATGGAGCTCCTTTCCTGCCAGTATTGTTCTCTGATTCCAGCAGGACTGAGCTTAACTGAGCTGGTAGCAGCAAGGGGAGCTCTGATCCGAACCAAACTGTTGGGATCCTTGGAGA
Source organism: Edolisoma coerulescens (assembly GCA_013397115.1). Lineage (NCBI taxonomy): Eukaryota > Metazoa > Chordata > Aves > Passeriformes > Campephagidae > Edolisoma > Edolisoma coerulescens. The sequence continues at coordinate 777,406 of VWZW01005525.1, forward strand.
CAGCATCCTTTGCTACCCTCTTCCTAACAGGAAAAGCCTGCCACACTCGGAGCCCCTGGAAAATGTTGGTCTCTGCTTTTTACCTTAATCCCCACCTGAGTCTTGGAGAGCTCCCGGGCAAAGAGGCTGCTGAGCTGCTCCAGCTGCTGTACAGCCATGGAAATGGCCCAGCACAGCTGCAAGAGGCTGGGCAGGTACCCAGTTCTCTCTCTAGCACATGTAGTTCCCTGCCTGTGACCCTGGTCCCACAGCATGAGTGCACAGGTGGCATCAAGGATAAAACTTTCCATGCACCAGTGTGCTGCCTACCTGCTCAACAGCTGAGGATCCCAGCCTTGTTCTCATGGTGCAAGAACCATGTTGGGGAGAGGAAAGATGTCTCAATAAGGCCAAGACTGTTCCTCAGCCTCAAAGCAGAAAGTGACTCAGCCTCCAGCATGACTTACTAGAAAAACGATTTATTTCCACAACACAAGTTAAACACAGACAAATAAATAAATACAGATAAATTATCTGATAACTAAGGGGAAACCTGAAGCACAATGCCCCACTTGGCTCTTCTCAGAACCTGGACCCATCTTGGCGTGGTGGAGATACCTAAACACTACTGCAGCTGCCTCACTGCTGGGGTGGGAGACACAGCCCTCCTTTCACCCCCTCCAGCAGACCCCAACACCTCCTTTATCACACCCAAGGGGGTCTGCATGCTCCTCCAGGGTCAGCCCTCCCTTCTCCCATCCCCAGCCAGAATCTGCCTTAGCAGGGACCACCCCCACCACAGAGGATGCAATGGTTCCTGCCTTGTCATGCAGAGGGGCAGCCAGGGGATGTAATGACCAGGGACAGGGCAACTAGCTGGGTGGCTTGGGCTACGAGCAGGGGTTTCACATGGGGGCCAGGACAGAACACACCAAGAGGGCAGGGCAAGCACTGCTGGGACAGGATCCGCTGGCACCACACAAAGATCCCTCTCAGGATGGTGCTCAATCACTGCAGCACTGGGCCAGCTGAAGGGATCTCTCCCTGGTAGTGTGGCTGCTCCTAGTGCTGGATTAGTAGGCCCTCGTCCAGAGGTGCTGCCTGCCATGCTCGGGGGCCCAACCATCCATCAGTCCAGGCTGCAGTGCTCCAGGTGTGCTTGGGCAGCGGGTCCAGCCTCTGTCCCAGCACCTCTGGGGGCTGTCTGGTACAGGAGGGTAGAGGTTGGAACAGCTACAAGAGCTGAGGGAGGGAGAAAGGAAGACAAGTTAGTACCAAACTGCACTCATGAGGAAGCTCCCACACATTTGAGAACTAGAGTGCTTGATTTGCTCAGGCCCAGTGCAGTCAGCAGCCCCACACTGGGACCAGCTCAGCCACAACACACAGAAGGCAAAGCATTTCCCCCAGCCCAGCAAGGGCCGAGCTGCAGCTCCCTCCCCAGCCAAATACAGGCAGGCAAGCAGGGACATCTCTGCCACCCCAGCTCTCTGCTCACTCACGGTGATGGATTTGACGGGGGTCTCTGCTGAGGCGCCAGCTCCCAGGGACTGCTCACTCCCAGAGGAAGCGCACGTACCAGATGGTCTCGTTCTTCAGCTGCGGCCCGAACAGGGGGTTGGCCTGGGCCAGGATGGCGATGAGCCAGCTGCAAAGGGACACAACCTGCCGTCATCCCCCCTGGCAGGACCAGAGCGCCGGGAGCGGCTGCTGCCCCGGGGGTGATGGGCCCGGGAGGGAGGCGGGCCGCAGCCCGGGGGCGGTCCTATTCATCCACGGAAGAAGCCGGACAGCAGCCACCGTTCCCGGTGAAGCCAGCGGAGGTGGGGGAAGGGTACCGGGCCCGGCCCGCGGTACTCACAAGAGGTAGCAGCACACGGCGGTGGTGACCAGCATCGTGATGATCACCCTGCGGAGACACCGGCGTTAGCACAGGAAGGCCCAGCCGCAAAACCCCCGACCGCGGCACCCCCCGAGCCCCCACTCACCCGCGGTTCGGCCCCTTGGGCACGAACCAGGGGGCGGCGATGCCCACGAGGCCCCAGAAGGCGGAGAAGAGGACGAGCGGCAGCGCGAAGCTGTGCGCCGTCATGGCCGCTCCGCACCGGACACGGCCCCGCCCACTGCCGCGCCGCGCCGCCAATCCGCGGCCGGGGCGCGCCGCGCCGGCCACACCGCCGCCTGCCATTGGCGGAGACGTTCGGCTCCGCTCGGCCCGGCCCGGATCCGCTCGGCTCGGCCCGGCCCGCGGCCCCCGCATCCCTCCGCACCTCGCTCCGCAAAGGCGCACGCAGCCACACACAGCCGGTTCACAAACTCCTTTATGTTACAAAGTTCGCACTCACACCCGCCGCCGCCGCCTCCCGCGCCAGCCCGGCTGGGCGCACATCCCCCTGCGCACCCGCGTCTCGGGGGCTCGGCCGCCCCTGGGTCCGGCGGTGCGGCTCCCCGAGAGGGCTGTCCCGCCGCTGCGTTACTTGGGAACTCTCCGGAGCTCGCTCATGAGCCACAGCGCCATGCTGAGCAGGGCCAGGGAGCCCGACTGGTGCGTAGCAGCCAGAGGCGTAGGGACATAAAGCAGCAGGGTGCTGATGCCCAGGCCCACCTGCCAAGAAGGGAGAAGAGGTAAGAGCAGTTGTGGATGCACCACTGATACCATTCCCAGCACAAAGTCTGGTGTAGAAAGGCTCATGGCCACACCAGGACTTGCCACCCTCAAATTCAGAGTGTGCATGCAGTATGGTGAGGTGTGGGGTCTAGGCAGCTCCACCTCTCAGCTCCGGGCTCTTGGAGCCAGCGTAGATCCAGGTGTGGTCAGCTCTGCCTTGTGAATGTGCTACAGAGGAGTAGGAAAAAAAAAAGGGCAGTACCTGTATGCAAGCCACGGCCAATAAGGAAGTCACAGCCATCCTGGTCCTTCGCGGGAGTGGGATCTTCCTCGAGAAGAGGTACAGTGCTGTGACAGCTGTGACAGACGCAATTCCCTACAGAAGGGAAGGGAAACAACCACCCTTCAATGAAAGTTCAAGGGAAATGGGTGCAGAGGCCTTTGGCTGTGCCTTCTATGCAGTAAAAGAAATTCTGTGAGCAATATTTAACTAAAGAAACATATTAATGGCCATGACCAAATCCTAGAGCTCCCACGCCATCAGGTTAAACAACCCTGAAATTTAAGTGCAGTTACAGAGACTTTTATTTTGCTCCAAATGAACGCTTTATTTTCAACAGCTTTTCCTCATTTATTCAAGTCATTAGGGATTATGTCTGCCCTCTCCCCAGCTGTCACCTTGACAAATGAAAGTAGAAGCTGTCATCTGGAAAACTGAACTCATTTCCACCACTCAGCTATAGTTCACCCACATAATCTTGCTGTGCAAGTCACCCCAGGTGATCCAGCTTAATCTTTCTTTTTTTAGTCTTAGCCACAGCTTAGTTCACAGCAGTGCTGCCAGTGGTATTTAATATCCGGATTGCTCTAACTAGCTGAGATATTTTCACAGGGCACTACTGTGCAAAACAAGTTCAGAAATGCTGGAGGAAGCATTCGATATCAGGATTCCCAAGTTTTATTTCACACAGCTTTCCCAGGCATTTCAATAGCAAGGGGTACCCCACACTGTAGCTCATGTTATGGAAAAGGAGACTCAGAGAAACAAAGTGTGTTACTTGCGCAGGAGGAAGACCTCCTTAAGGATGAAAGCCACATGGAAAATAAATAACAATGCCAAACTTCCCCTTCCTGCAGAAGCAAACTGCTAAGACGCTCTCAGGCCCTTTGGACACCCTAGAAATCACTCAAGCTGACAGAACCACAGCCCAAAGAAGACAGTTTGGCTGCAGGAGGCAACCAAGAAGCAGCCCAGACATATCAGGAAGACAGCACTTACCAAGATCCTGTGATCAAACTGTACAGTTGTAGGATTCTCAAAGATATTTCTCAGCACAGGGGAGAAGGCAAGGAGATCATCTGGGATCCAGCGCTCCCCCATTTTGGGGAAGGAATTGTATACAAGGCCAGCATCCAGCCCTGCCACAAAGGCACCTGCAATTCCAGAGCAGAAAATGAGACTAACAGAGCAGGCAAAGGTGTCACACCAGGTTGCACAGCTCTCATTTAAGAGCTCAGCTTGATCCTGAATTTCTTTTAACATATACAGAGATCACACAGCCCAGGCAGGCTGAAAGGTGCATCTCCACCTGTCCAGGAAGGACCAATGAGGAGGTTCTTGACTGTAAGCTCCCTGACAGCAGCAGTTTTCCCAGAGAATGGATGGGGTTGCTCTCAGTCCCCACCAGATCAGAAGAAAAAAATCAAACCAGCCAAGAGGAATGAGTCACAAATTGGACAGCAGAAAGAAAGAGCTTTACCTGAAAGAGCAGTAAGAAAAATGAGAGCTGTAGTGCCATGAGCATATCGTCTCAAGCGAAGGAGCTGATGGGTTTCTGGCATCTGTAAAACAAAAAATAAAAGAAAAATAAATAATCAAGGCATTTCCAGTGCTGTTGGCAGCAGCTAAGAAAAGCCTTCACTACATACATAGGCCAAAGGGTTGGCCTGTATTTTACAGAGGGAATATATAGACCAGCACACAGCAGCCACACTTCAGTGGTCCCTCAAAACCACAGCTAATCAAGTCCAGCTCTGTGCAGAAACTGAAGCGGCCCCTGGACAGTTACTGGCATGAACCATTTAGCCCAGCCAGGCACATCCCTGCCTGAGCTTCCACAAATTCTGAGACTAATCACTTTTGACCGGAACAGCACGAGCCAAAGCAAGTGTGCCATAACCAAAAAGTTTGCAGGATGGGTATTTTGTAACACTGTAAGTATTCTGGAAGTATTAGTTCAGAGTCAGGAACAGAGACTACAAGAGAAGCACCATCAGCCTTCACATCACACCCCAACCCTCTGAACTGACATTGCCCTGGGCTTTCAAATCCTGACACACCACTCCATACCTTGTGTCGTGGAAGCAGCAAGGACAGCCCTGTCCACAGGCTGGCAGAGTACAGGACCAGCGCGGAGCCCAGGTGTGCTGCCAGACGGTACTGACTGACCCGAGGGATGTCGTAGGAGTCTGGCTTCTCTTCCAGCCCACTCTTCACCATGTACCATCCCAGCAGCCCCTAACAAAACAGAAGAGGGCTAAGAGCCAAACGGGACAGCAGCAACTACTAAAATGCGATAAACATTAGGGGCAAAGCAGTTTGTTTCCTCTACTTTCAACTAGCTACCAGCTCTTGATACACTGTCATGGTGTCACTGACACCAAGCTATATCATGGCTATGCTGAATCAGAAGATATCAAACTGACAGAGGGCAGGTTTAGAGTAGATATTGGGAAAAAATTCTTTATTGTGATGGTGGTGGGCACTGGAACAGGTTTCCCAGAGAAGTTGGGGATGCCCCATCCCTGGTCAGGTTGGACGGAGCTCTGAGCAAACTGATCTAGTGAAAGGTATCCCTGGTTGGGGGGTTCAAACTAGATAATCTTTAAGGTCATTCTGTGATATTCAGACGTTGCCAATAATCCCTGTGGCTGCAGAGCTCTCACCTGGAAGCAGACCAGCCCACAGAGCGCGAGGACACAGCCCTTGAGGGGCCGGCTGAGCCAGCCCCGGCGCCAGAAGTAGGCAGCAGGCAGGATGTAGGCCAGGCCCACCACGCGGCCCCACATGCGGTGCGAGTACTCCATGTACCAAATGAACTTGAACTCTGCCAGCGTCATGTCATGGTTCAGGCTGTTAAAGGACAGTAAAGCAATTGTTTCACAGCCCCGGACTGAACTTTGCACAACATGGGATCGCCTTCCTCAGAGAAAGGCAGGGAACAAAGGAGCCACCACCAGGCAGGCTTTGTGTGCCTTCCCAGTGACTTCAGAAAACGTTTTCCTTCTTACAAGGGTTTTTTGAGTGGCTCAGTCACAGGAAGGATGCTCTCAGCCCACCCTCCTTTCAATTTTGCACACTCACATTTTAAACTCTGGGAACTGCTGGTACTTCTGGAACTCAGCTTCCCACTCCTGCTGTGTTCGGGGGGGTTTCATCTCCTTCACCAGGTGCCAGTCGACCATAGAAAGACCCGATTCTGTCAGCCTGGGAGCAGAGACACGAACAGGCACAGCTCACTCCCTGACGGCAGGCAAATCTACTGAACTGAAGCGAGAGCTGTTGGCTGCACAACAACCCAGGAGTTGGGACTTTGATGGTCTTTGTGGGACCCTTCCAAGTCAGGATATTCTGATAACCCTTAAAACCCTTGTTCAGACAATCCTTAAGCTCACAATTAGAAACAGGGTGGAGATCAGAGAGTCTGTGAGTGATCAGACCTAAAATTACGATAAATGTGTAAGAGTTACCCCCCAGCAGCATCAACAGGCTGTGAACAGTCTCCCTATCTCAGTCCTATCCCACCATGTCCCCTTGCAGGCAGGAAGGGAAGACACGACAGGAGCTCTCACAGGCACTCTCGGGGTGGGTCTCGGTGCGGGGGCAGCCGCAGAGCGTCACCGGCAGGGCGGACCGGAGGGCAGACAGGGACGGCTGCCTCCAGGGACCCGCTCTGCGCCCCTCCCGGCGGGGCTGGGGCTGCCGCGCTCACCTGGTGACGCCGCCCAGCACCACGGCTCCGGCCACGGCACCGCTGCAGACCAGGAGCCATCGCCCCACGGCGGGCGGCGGCGCGGCGGGCTGGGGCGCCTGCTGCAGCAGGCAGCGCTGAAGGCAGAGCCGCGGGGGGAGGCGGCCGTGTGCCGGCGGTGGCGGTGGCGGTGGCGG
>VWZW01005525.1:784356-919094 GCA_013397115.1 Edolisoma coerulescens
GCCGGCGCTGCCCGGGTGGGCGCCATGGGGCGGTCCGGGGTGACCGTGGCGCTCCCGTCCCACAGGCATGGATGATGGGTTCCTCATGGAGGTGTGCGTGGACTCGGTGGAGTCCGCCGTCAACGCGGAGCGCGGAGGTAGGGCCCGGGGGCCTCGCGGGAGGGGGCTACAGCGCGGCGGGGGGGGGTCTGACGCGCCTCTCCGCCGGTGCCGNTGGGTGAGCCGCGCCTGCCCCTGGGCCGCCTTCCCTGTCGGTCTCCTTTCGCTCCCGTCTGTCCCGCTCGGCTCTCTCCCGGTGCCCGGTCCCGTCCTGCCCGCCCCGGGGCCGGAGCTGCCGCGGCGGGCGCTGAGCCGCCCCTGTCCCGCCCGCAGGGCTGCTGCAGGTGGTGAAGCAGTGCGTGCGGGTCCCGGTGTTCGTCATGATCCGGCCCCGCGGCGGGGATTTCCTGTACTCGGACCGGGAGGTGGAGGTGATGAAAGCCGACATCCGCCTGGCCAAGCTGCACGGCGCTGACGGGCTGGTGTTCGGGGCCCTCACCGAGGACGGGCGCATCGACACGGAGCTCTGCACGGCGCTGCTGGGTGAGGGTGTCTCCGGGCAGAGCTCTGTGCCGTGGCAGCGTTGCAGTGCTGCTCCGGCTGATGCCTTCGGACTGTACGGAGGGTTTTGTCTGCACATCCCGTCTGCGGTCTTGCCATCTCTTTCCCCCTCTTTGGGTTTCATTTGCTGCCATACCTGTGAGACATTAAGTAGTTAAGAAACTTTGCAGATGAAGGGTCGCAGCCCCAAGCTGCTCACACAGAGTTTGAGGCCACCTGGGACATAATAGCGAAGTGTAAGAAGGCTTTGATGAGCTGGTTTGAGGCCATTCAACTGTTGCATTCTCTCCCTTCCTCATTTTCCTTGCCCTTTGTTCTTTTCCGTATGTCCTTGCTACAGGTGTCTATGATATGTATCTCCTGGACTTTGGCCTTGTGTGTAGCCGGCAATTCATCTTCATTTTTCTCAACACACACAGGGAGAAAAGATAAGGAGAGAGAGAGATGTGAACACATAAAAAGCTACTGAAGCTGCAGTGGGAGATTGTTAGTCCAGGCCACAAACATGCGGAAGCTAATTCTGTTTGTTTCTGCATATTTTTTGGAAGCTGCAGCCAAAGCTAAAGAGGGCTGAGCCTTTCCCTGGTGATGTGATGCTGAGCTTCTCATATGAAGGTGAATGTGCTGTAAGGAATGCAGCAAAAGAAAAGGGTCTTGCCAGGACTTAGCTCCACTAGGCCAATGTGTGCTCTGCTGTTTCCGGGGAAGAGAGCAGGTGGATATTTTTGTAGAAATAAATAAGGTTTGCACAGTAAATAGAGCAGCTCTGGTGAGGTTTGCTGTGGTCTGAGAGCAGAAATTGTAGGTAGTGAAAGAAATCACAAAAATCAGCTCTCCGGCTTTCAAAGAGCAACGGTCCTGTCCTTTCCCCAGGTAGATGATACAACCTTCCTGCAGAGAAAGTCATCTGTGGTGGGATTGAGGGTTCTGCATGTTCCAGATGAGATGGGGGATTTTGGTGTTACCCATAAAAACAAAGGTTTGTTGCTTTCTCAAAGGGCAGAAGAACTCTTCCCCATGAAAGAGCCTGGATAAACAGCAGCCACTGCGTTGTTCTCAGCAAGAATGGGGACTCTTCTGAGCTCCCCCGGAATGGCTTGAGAAGCCTTTGCTCTCTCCCATGTCACGTACATTTCTGGTTCTAGCACAAGGGACTCGGTACCAGCCCTGACTGACCGTATGTCTTCTTTTTGCAGCCGTGTGCCGTCCCCTGCCAGTCACGTTTCACCGCGGTGAGTTGCCAGGGACAGTGGCCCTGGGCAGGGTCCAGTCTGCGTCCCACTGCTGGGGGAAGGTGGGGCTGGGTGGGAGCTGAGCTTGATGTTCTTTGGTTGTTCTTTGGAGGGGGAAAGCTCTGCAGGCTGTGCTATTCCCCGCAAGGGAAAAGGTCCAGGGGGCTCAGGTTTGGGGGCTGTCTCATTGCCCTGTGAGAGAGGAGGTATCTGAGGAGCTGAGTATGGTGGCCCTGGCACTGCTGCAAGGGGAGTGTTGCAGTCAGGAGCTGTGAATCCAGGGTGTGAGCAGGACCCTTCCTGTCGCTGCCTTTGGGCTCCTCGGGGGAGCTGGCTGAGGGACGGGGCTTGAGCACAATGAACCGAGCAATTTCTGAGCTGTTGTTCTGGTCCCTCAGCCTTTGACATGGTGCATGACCCTCTGGTGGCACTGGAGACCCTGATTTCCCTGGGCTTTGAGCGGGTGTTGACGAGTGGCTGTGACAGCTCAGCCCTGGAAGGATTGTCCTTGATTAAGAGGCTTGCAGAACAGGTGAGTGTTTGCTGTGCTCCCCTGGGTTACTGTGGCTGCTCCCTGGGCACTGCCTGCAGGCAGCTGCTTTATGGTATCCCTCATTTCTGGAAGGGAACTTCTGTCAAGGAGTGCTTGCCTTTCCCCTCTTGCTTGGCTTTAATCTGTTTGCCCAAGTCCAAGTGGGCTGGGCCCCGAAGTCTCCCACAGCAAAGACTGGTTGGGTTTTTCTTGCTTGCAGACTGGGGGAGGGTGGTGGGAGTTGGCTCCCACAGCTGGTGTGATGAGCCCACGCAAACAGCAGAGCAAGGTCCTTGCTGGGTGTCCTACAGTTCCTTTTAGGAGGGTGCAACTGGTGTACCCGAGAGGTAGCCAGGGGAGATGGAGAGGTAGGAGGGAATGGTGACAGGTTGTTTTAGCTGTAACTGCAAGTTCTTTTCCACTTTTCCCTGTAAAACATGAATGGTACAAAAAGATGGGTGAGAGCACACAAATTATAGACCATGGTGACATCCATGAGCTTAGGGACAGTGCTGCATGTGAGGTTTCTTTGTTGCCTCACATATACATGTATGGATATAGTGCTCAATAATATCACTAACATGTTATTCTTCTTTCAGGCGAAGGGCAGAATCGTGGTGGTGCCAGGTAATGTTTTTTTGTCATCTGTACGAGGTCCTGCAGTTCCCTAGCCCTTCCTTCCTAGCCTCTTGCCCTGGGATCCCCTCTCTGATCTGGCTTTCTGAGCCAGCTGCCCAGGAGGAGCAGCTCCTGTCCTGGTGTGAGTAAAGGCCACGCAGCCTGTTGGGGAGGGCAGAGCCCTGCAGCTATTGCTCCCTGCAGGATTTGGGGACAGTTCTAGATCTGTGGGACAACAGGAGCCAAGGCTTCTCCCATCTCTTTTCATGTGCCTGGGTCTCTGTTGTCCCAAGGGCTGTTTTTTCTCTTCAGTGGGTATGGCTCCTGTCCCTTAGTGGTGAGGTCTTGGGGTGATGTCAGGTCTGGAATAGTGTCACCTGCTTGGTGTGTGACATCGGGCTTGTTCCCACCAGGAGGTGGCATCACGGAGCGCAACCTACAGAGGATTCTGGAAGGCTCCACTGCTTCTGAGTTTCACTGCTCTGCTCGTTCAGCTCGGGACTCAGGGATGAAGTTCAGGTAACTGATTATTTAAGTTTATTTTTTAGCAGAACTCTCCGAGGTAAGGGCTGCATGAATGTGAACGTGAGTTTGTAGAACTGGCATAAATTTCAAACAGCTTCCTGAGTGCTAGTTGTGCTCTTAAGTGAGGGATCATGGTGCCTGACACTGTATTCTGCAGTGCATGAATCCAGAAGTGCTCCTCATGTGGACATGAGTTCCATGCAGATCCCTGGGGCATTTCTCTTGCTGCTGCTGCCCTAGGAGTTGTGAGGGCACTTGGAAAGACAGGTGCTGGTGTAGTTGCCTTAGACTTTTAACATAAGCGTGTAGGATTTGGGAAGCCAGTGGGATGTGCTTCTGAGAAAAGAGTGAGGAGTGGGTTCTGTTTGTCCATAGGTCTGCACTCCTTTGGGTTATTGTTCTTCCTGTTACTGTCCCATCTTAGGCTTGGGTGGCACCATCTTTGGCCAATGCTGAGACTAGGGGAAATATGAGGGTGTTTTTCATGGTGGGTCTTACTCATCTGTGTCACCAGCAGATCACCACTAATGGCTGGTTGTCCTGACAGAAACCCGAACGTTGCCATGGGAGCGTCCTTCTCCGCCCCCGAGTACTCCATAAAGGTGGCAGATGTGGCCAAAGTGAGGACCCTGAACGCGATTGCCAAGAACATTCTGTAGTGGACGGCACCGTGCTGGGACAAGAACGCTGAGACTCCAGGGTCTGCCCTGGCACACGGACAGATGGGTACTGCTTCCGTCCTCAGGCTGCAGAGGATGTGCACTAGGTGATGAAGCCTGACACCTCTTCCCTTGGCTTCCCCTGAAGTCCCTGGCCTGGAAACTTATGTTGGCCATTTTAAATAAAAGGACTCATTCCCAGATGTTGCAGCAACAGCTGTTCAGCAGCATTTGGGAGGAAGGGAGATGAGCAAGTAGGGGGACTGAGTTGTGTAGCACTGCATGTGATTGTCAAATAAACACTGCAGCTGCCCCCCTCTTGCTGTGCTTTTCTAAAGTTTATTTATATTTTCAGGTGAGACCGTGACCCATGTTGCATAGCCTGAATTAATCAGGACCCCGCTGTGCTGGAGAATACAATCACATCCAGAATGCCGGGGTGGGAAACATCATAGCCACAGCTGGGAAACAAGGCCTGCTATGGTCAGCCAGTAGGATAGGTGGGGATTAGCAATGCAGCAGCTGTAAGTGGTGAGAAGCACCTGACTGATGAGGTGAGGAAGCTCTGAGACATCCTGGGCTGTAGGCCCTCAGTGCTCGAGGTGGGGTTGGTGTATGAAGAGATTTCTTGGGAGGACAAGGTGATTTTCCTAAGGGAGTTTCTAGGTCCCTGTCCCAACATACAGCATAAACTGCTTGTTCGCCAGACAGTGCTTGGGGAATGTGCCTGTTGGGTTATTGCTGCCTAGTCAGGATTGAAGCCTCAGACTCATTTCAGTTACTCTGTAAAATACCCAATAAAAGATTTGAATGACATCAGAGTGGTCCACTGGAAGAGTAGAGACCCAGAGGTAAAGCACCTTTATCCTTGCTGCCTACTCTTCTGTAAAAGATGACAAAGCTGAAGAGAATCCTTCTGACAGCAGAGATAGTGGACCTCAGGAAGCAAAAGCAGGGTACAGATTTCTCTTCCCATCTTGGCAATAGCTTGCAGCCTGTGAGGATGCATGGAAAAAATGTGATACTTGACAAGGTGGCAGCACCTTTGTCTCCTTAAATAGAATCACGTCATTGAAAACCTGTCATCAAGACTACATATTTTCAGCCCAAAGGCTACATCCACCTTTTCCGATGGATCTTCAGAGGTATTGGTGTCTCCCAAAACACCTTGGGAACCTAAGTTCCTAACGGAGGAGCTGGGAAGGGAGTGAATGCATAGTGCTGGTGCCAGCCTGCTTCAGCGCTGATGGATATGCAGGCAGTAGGAATGATCAAAACTTGGAAAGAGTGATTAAATTTGTGGCTATAGGTCAATGTAGTTCAGAATACCTGCTTTAAGAGTTCATGGCATGTGTTGTGATATTTCATGAGTCATGGTTATGATTATGATACTGGTAGCTCAATTAAGATGAATATTCTGCTGACCCAGCCCCCTCAGGTTTTTGAACTCACATGGGGTTACAGCATGACAAGGCAGAGAAAGAGATGAGCAGTGGGGGCTGGAGGAATTTGTAGATCGCTTGGCAGAGACCTCTGGACCACACCCTGTGTGACACAGGCATGAATCAATGCCTAGTTTTGAAAAGTTGTAACATGCTGGACAATAGATGGATAAGGACAGGGGAGCACAGGGAAACTGATATTGTTGGCAAAGAGGTGCTACTGCTTTGATTATCTTGGTCCCAGTGAACATTTTCTGGGTACTTTAGTGGAGGAAGATTTATGGAAGGAGCTGAAGGACAGTAAGGCTTTGTGGGTTTTTAGGAGGAGCATGTCCCAGCTGTGAGGGTAGAGAAAGTTGGGGTGTGGTTGCCTTGAACATTAAAGAGAGCTGAATCCTGTGCTGAGGGCAACAATTCAATTCTGGGAGACCAAAGACAGGGTGAGGATGAGCTGTGACCTGCACTAAAAACTGAGACAAGCAAGGGCACAGGGGATTACATACGAAGTTGTCATAAGCAAGTGGCACTATTGGCAGCAGTGCTCTTCGGCAGTGGAGCCTTTGAGCAAGGCCAGCGGACACCTGTGCCAGTGTCAGAAAGAAGAATCACATCAGCAGTACAGATGGACGAGGGCTGAGTGACTGCTCCATTCACTTATTCCTTGCTCATTGCATCAGTTTGCAGCTCTCATGGGCAGTGTGTTGGTTCTGGCCTGGAGGACCTAGCACTAGGGGTAGTTTTATTTACAAAAATGTGGATTTAATCAGACAAACGGCTAATAAATAACCACTGAGTTGGACATTGAGCCTTTCTCTGGTATTGATGGTTCCTGAGCAATTACTCATTGTGTCACCTTTGACTTCTGAGTTATCTACTAACTCCATGTATGATGAGACAACATAATCATTGCAGTCACCCTACTGTCCCCTTTTATGTACTGTTCCTCAGGAGCACACGTGATAAAGCAAATCCAGTTCCAGCCTAAGCAGCTTAGTAGCACCGTCCCACGTGTCCCTGTCATGCCTAGGCCTTTCTAAACAACAAGTGTTCAGTGGCAATCACTCTCCTCAGGAATCGTCCTCTTTCTGTCTCAGATGTTGGGGGTTACCTTAAAATGAAGATTCAAAGTCTCTGGGATTTTGTGGTCAGCCAACTGCCATAACACACAGACAACCATGGCAATGTGAGAAAGAAAGAAACAAAAGGAGGATTTTGGAAAATGTTCAGGCTCTGCAGGTTGGAAATTAGTAAAAGGAACCCGAATCCTGAGGACTCAGAAAGACCAGTGCAGCATGTGGTCAGCTCAGCTGCCAGACACTACAAATTCCCAGGCCTGGGGCACTGCTGGTGTCATGGGCCCCCTTGGCAGGTGGCACTACCCGCTGTGGGACCAGCCGTTGCTGGACTTTTTGTTGGCATGCAGCAGGCTTGTTCTCACCAGAGAGGTCTGTTGCACCAAAGTAATGTCTTTAGCAGGTCCAGATGAGTTTGTGTCTGTTGGTGTGCACTGATCAAGGCTGTGGTTTCTGAGCAGTGGCTGTGGTGTCCTGCAGTGACTGTGGCTTCCCTGTATCGCCCCTTTGATCTCTTTCTTGGGTCTTCCTCTCCTCCCTTCTGAGCCTGTGCAGCTTCCCAAGCCTTTTTGGCTACTGCTTTGGTTTGTGGGGTTGTGCAATAGCACCGAGTTAATGAATAACTGCATATCATCAGGGATTTTGTCCCAAGACCGTGTGAGGGTGTGGGGGGACTTTTATCCCAAGCATCCACCCAGGTCTGTCAGCTGGGCAGAGCGAGGGGAAGGAGCTGCTGTTTCTTCTCCCCTGAGCTATGTCAGCAGCCCTGGATGAGTTCTGCGGCTCTGTCTTCTGGGTGAGTGGCTGTATCATCCCCATTGCCATTCTTGGGGTAGGACACCCAGTGGAGGGGGAGAGAGTGGATTCCAAGGCTCACAGCTTGTCCTGCCGCTGGTCGGCAGAGGTTCTGGTGTTTATCCAGGACTGGCATGGCACTGAGTGCTGTGCACTGCCTGCACGGTGTTCACCAGCCAGTGAGGCAACGATGCTTCCCTGAGTGAGCTCTATCCCATTTTAGCCCACCTGGGAACACAGGACACCCTGTATGGACGTCCTGGGGAATGATTTGGCTTCAGCTGCTTCTGCTGGCTTGGCTCTAGCAAGGGATGGCCATTCCACGTTCAGGCAGAGGGATGGGGAGAGGGATATCACTCGGACCTCGGCTGAGTGCTGAAATGCTCAGCCAGGAGGGTGGGTGTTGAAGGGGGCGATGCGATGGGGTGGAGCTGGGTGGGCAGGACCTATAGGAGTGTTAGCTCTTGTCCTGTGTGCCCAGTGAGAGTCAGGCCATCCCAAGTGACTCAGTGTTCTGTCCTTGCTGCCCCCAGAATGATTCCTATCTTGCTCGTCCGGATGCCGACCTGCCTGTGTGCTTCCAGCAGACTGTGCTGGTCTGGATCCCCCTTGGCTTCTTCTGGATTTTGGCCCCATGGCAGCTCCTGCCCATGTGCAAATCCAGAGCCAAGAAATCCTCTGTGACCAAACTCTATGTCATCAAACAGGTAGAGTGGAGCTAAGGGGGCACAGATGACAGGCTGGAGCAGCCTGAGGTGTAGGTGGTGGGAGTGGAAAGACTCTGCTACAGTCAGGTGTGGGATGGAGAGATGAGAAATGTAGGAGGGAAGGAGCAATAGGATAGGGGACCATCTGGGACAGAAATGTGAAGGGGAGTCCAGCATGAGGCATGTCTGGGACAGAGGGGATAACAGGACTGGGATGCACTGGGAGGGAGGCAGAGTGTGTACTGGGGTCTCTCATCTTGTGGGCTGTTACCTTCCAAACTTAAGATGATGGCAGTGCTCCTGTGGAACTGTTGCAGCTTCACAGGGTTGAAAGCTCTCCCAGGCCAGGTCTGGGGTGAAAAGGGTGTATATTTTGCTGAACTCTATTGTCTCCCAGTGGTTCCCAGTGTCCACAATGGGCTGGCCCCCTCTCCCCACAGGTGCTGACTACTCTGCTGACGCTGACAGCAGTGGCAGAGCTGGCCCTGGCATTTTTAGAGGATGCTGAGGAGGAGACTGTGCCAGCTGTCCGGTACACGAACCCCAGCCTGTACATCGCCACCTGGGTAAGGGCTGAGCCATGAACGTGCTGCGTGTCACCAGGGACAGGGTGAGACTGCAGTGCCAAGCCAAGCAGCACAAGACTTCCCTAGCACAGACATCAGTAGAAAGCTGTGTCCATGAGGGAAGGGTAGCCTGGAAATTGGGTAGGACTAGCCCCAAACGTGTGGGTGGTGCATGAGTGCAATATGTTGAGGGCAGGTGCCTGGTTGTACAGTGCTCCCTGCTGTTATCCTTAAAACTGGGATGGTTCTATGCCTGCGAGTGTAGCTGAGCTCTCTGACAGAAGCTTTACTAGGAGCAGTGTGGGTTTCACAGGAGTGATTTTGCAGTGTGAACATCAGGCCATGGCTCGCTGCTCTGATATCTCACAGCTTCCTGTACATTGCTGCTCATTTTTGTGCAGAGAGCCAAGAAGTACCATGGGATGCCCAGGCGGAGGAGAAGGCTGAGGACAACGTAGGGGCGATTAGCTTGATGGAATATGTACATGAAGTTACAGATATCTTGTGTGAGACATGGGATATTGTAACAGTCTTAACAAATGCTCAGGAGCTACACTTAAAGGCAAAAGTAACACCTCAATTTGCTATCCTTCTTATTTTGTCATGTCACTTAGTTTCACATGCAGAGTCCATGTGAGATGATAAGGCAAGGGGACTGCCCAGGGAGGCTGCACTGCTGGGACGTGGTCTGGGTTCAGTTCCAGGTCTGGAGGCAATGTGCAAGAGACAGGGCGTGACCCCTCACAGCTGGACATATCTGAGAATCTGGACAGAGAACAGCTAAAAAGAGTGATAGTGCCCTACTATAATGTCAGGGTACATTCAAACCTGATCTTTTGTCTTCCCGAAATGAACCTTTGCCCTATGCAATTAATTCTGAAGCTTATGAAGGGTTGGCGGTGTGTTCAGGCACTCAGGGTATTAAAAGCAGTGGATCCCAGCAGGATCATGTGTGCTGGCATCTCAGGACACGTGCTCCAAAGGCACTTTTAGAGCCAGACCTAGTCCTTCAGCTCTACCTGAACCTCTGACTGATTTTCTTTTCCCCAGTTCGTGGTCCTGCTGATCCATGATGCACGACGCTTCTGCTTGGGCAGAGATTCGGGGGTGCTCTTCTGCTTCTGGACCCTGTCCCTTCTCTGTGGGATACTGCCATTCCAGTCGCTCGTCCGGAAAGCCCTGCAGGTTGGATTTGGCAGGAAGCTCTGTGCTTCCCCTTGGTCTTGTTCTGTTCCCAAAGAAAGTTTCTTCATACTCTTCTCTTGACAAGCTCTCTGTGGTATCACTGAGGTCCCAGCTGTCCTGGGGCCTTGGGGAACCAGAAAAGACCTGAGAAAGAATTGCTGCTTGAATTCATCCTGTCTCTTTGGGGAAGTATAAGCTCTCCAGGACTAATTTCTCCCCTTAAACACTTACGGGAGGAGGTCAGGGAGAAGCAGGGAGAGGTGGCAAAGGGAAGCTGATCCAGGACTCAGAGCGAGTTTTGCAGTGCTCTGTTGGGCTCAGCCGGGGGATGGATCTTGCCTCTGAGTACCAGGTGGCCCCAGCAATAACCCTGGGCTTTCCATTCCTACAGGAAACAATCTCTGACCTGCCACAGTTTATCCTTTTCTTCATCTCCTATGGGCTCCAGCTGCTGCTCTTCTTTGTCTCAGGCTTCTCAGATGTTGCCCCAGAAACAAAGGAAATCGGGAAGAAGGTATGAGGATTATGTGGGAGTAGGTTTGGGGCACCACATCCTGAGCATTATGTGGGGCAGGGCAGGCTCCATGCAGGCTCCAGGCTCCTTGGGAAGACCGGAGGCACCACAGTGCCCAGCTGGAGCCTGCAGCATGGGACATCTGTGTCTGTGTCGGGGGGCGGGGGGGTGCTGCTGACTGTGAGATGAGGTTTCTGGGGCTGGAGCTGGCATGATTTGAAACCTGTAAGGCTCCTTAGTGGCTGGGGGTGCTAAATCAGCTTTTGTTAACACCATCCCCCAGCATCAACAATCTCTCAGTACCCCCTTTGCTTTGTACCATAGAACCCAGAGGTGACAGCCTCCTTCCTGAGCTCCATCACCTTTGAATGGTACAGCAGGTGAGCAGGGCTCTGAGGGAGCTTGGGCTGGCAAAATGCAGGGGTGCCCCAGGGGAAGCTGCAGCACAGGCTGCTTGGAGTTAGCTGGGAGAGGCACCACATTGGGTGCAGCCTGTGCAGCCTGAGCCCGGGGCCAGGCTGGGTGTGAAGGCTCTGCATTTGCAGCAAGGAGTCTCCAACAAGTATCATGGGATTTCTCTGTCCCACAGCATGGTTGTCAAGGGCTATCGCAAGCCGTTGGAGATAGAGGATGTCTGGGAATTGAAAGATAAAGACAAGACAAAGGCTCTTTACGCTGCTTTTGAGAAGAACATGAAGACCGCGATGCAGAAGGCCCAAGCAGAACTGGAGAAACGCAAACGCAAGAAGAGACGCCGGGAAGGTGACCCAGACCATGGGAACCACATGAGCAAGGCCCAGAGCCAAGACATCCTGGTGCTGGTAAATCCATTCCTACTCTTGCACTTGTATGGGACGGAGAGATCCAGGTCCAGCCTCGGGGAGTAGGGTCACCTCACTTCTCTGCAGCCCTCTTAGCTGGGTTTTCCCTTCTTTGATCCTGCAGGACCATGGGCAAGGATAGAGGAACCCATGACAGGGTCTTCCTGTCGTGTCCTTGGCAGATCCCCATATTTTGAGGCGCCAAGAAAGTCTCCATCCTTCTGCCTTACATAAAGACAGGAACCACCCTCAAGTCTGCAGTACAAACACTTCCCTTATGTCTATCTACCTCAGATTCTTCCCAGCAACGAGGTCAGAGTGAACATAATTCCACAACCACCCCTGGCCTCAGATTCTTCATGATTTTTGCCTGACTTTTGGCCTGAGAGGTTCAGGCTGGTTTGGGTTTTAATAATTGTCTTTGGTACAAAAGAGAAGGTGTTAGTCCTGGGTGTGCATGACGTAAGCAGAGATCACTGAAAGGGAATGTGACAGGAGCTAAAGCTAAGGCTTCATTTAGGATACCTGATCTGGAGTCTGTGAGGTGCTGCCCTGGAATTCCTTCCAGATGCAGGATGCCTGCACAACCAGCTCTCTCACTTCTATGTGGGCTTCCCTCTAGGAGGAGAAGCAGCCAAAGAAGAAGAAGAAGGGAGACAATGAGGACTCTGGCCCTCCCAAGGATTACGCCAGGGGCTGGTTGGTGAAAAGTCTGTGCAAGACTTTCCGGCAGAATCTCTTGGTAGCAGTGGCGTTCAAAGTGGTGCATGATGTACTTGTGTTTGTCAGCCCCCAGCTGCTGAAGTGAGTTCTTCCTCTCTCTTCCTGTCCTGACTTTGCACCCAGCCCTACCACCTCCCAGTGTGTGCACTGTATCCAGCCCCACCATCTCCATGTGTGCCTCTGCCAGCCACAGACCCTCGGGACATTTTGTGTCCTCACCAAAAGTGGGAGAATGTGTTGGAATACACTTTAATGAAGAACTGATCTGAACTGGCTGCCAGCTCTTATGTGTGATTATCTTGCTCCCTGCATGCTCTGTTATGCAGTCCTGCTCCCTCCCTGGAGGCAGTCCAGCTCTTCTTTGGGGCCCTCCATGAGTCAGTGCAGCTCAGCCCAGCAGGGCCTCCCCGGCTTGTTTTGCAGAGGGGCACAGTCTCTGTGGATGATCTTACATTAGTGACCCTCTGCCAGGGCTCCCAGCTTGCTGACCATTGCCAGCTCTCTGGGGCAGGGTTTTGGTCACCACTCTTGTGAGGATGCTCTCCCTGCATTCATTTGGAGCATCCTGCTTGGTTTTGTCTCAGTAGGGTGTGTGTCTCACGAGCTTCTTTCCCCTCCAGGCTGCTGATTGCCTTTGTGTCAGATGAGGATTCCTTTGCCTGGCAAGGCTATTTATACGCCATCCTGCTCTTCCTGACGGCGCTGATCCAGTCCCTCTGCCTGCAGCAGCACTTCAGCTTGTGCTTCCAGCTTGGCATAAATGTGCGTGCCAGTCTCATCGCTGCCATCTACAAGAAGGTCTGTATGGTCCTGTCATCGCCCCGTTGGCCTTCTCAAAGCTGGGCTGTGGATAAAATCATCCGTTGCCTGCCCCATCAACCTGGGGTGACTGGGGTGTGTGCACTTTACTCCTCAGAAGGCACAGGGAGAGCTTGGGGGACACCCATCCTGCACTGGGGACACTGTGAGCCCTAGTTCTGCTTGGGATCTGGGTGCTGCAGCCATGTGTTTGACAGCTACCAGGGGCCAAGGGAGGTTTCTCTTCAGAGCAGTGCAACACCTAGGGCAGGTGCCACTAGGATTCCTGCACAGGGATGCATTTCTTTGCACCCAGCATCCAGTGGCTCCAGGTCTCCAGCAGTGAGGAAAGCACCTGTGGCCAGTACAGGGGCACCCCGAGCAAATCAGAAGTGGTTTCAGCCTGGCCTGCTAATTCCCTGCTCTGAGCCACGCTGCTGGCAGCAGGGCTGCTCCCAGACTGGCTTGTGGTGACTGTGCTTTCTCTTTCCAGGCACTCACCATGTCTGGAGCCACCCGCAAGGAGTCCACGGTGGGAGAGACTGTGAATCTGATGTCGGCTGATGCCCAGAGGTTCATGGACGTGACCAACTTTATTCACCAGCTGTGGTCATCCCCCCTGCAAATTATCCTGTCCATTGTCTTCCTCTGGGGAGAGCTGGGCCCCTCTGTCCTGGCAGGCATTGCAACCATGGTGCTGCTCATCCCCATAAATGCGTTCCTGGTTGCCAAGGCCAAAACCATTCAGGTCAGTGGTGGGTGCAATATCCTCCCTGGTCCCCCACGTCCAACCCCACTGTTGCTCCCCTCCCTCATTTTTCACACTCCCTACCCTTTGCTGTTATGCTCTGGATCTTTCTCAGCCTAGGAAGTTGATCTCACTTGGGCTGGGGGTGTCTCTAGCCTGAGCCAGAGGTGATCTGATGCCATGAGTAGGAGGCAGGTGAAATCTGTTCTACCATCACAGCTGAACTTGAACCAGACTGGGCACAGCCTTGAGGACTGAAAATGAGATATTGCCAACCGTAAGATGAACCTTTAGCTTCTACGTGACAGCAGGGTGGTGTTTTTCCCCAGCTTGTCCAGAGCTGTAGGGAGCCAAGGCTCAACATCGTGGGATGACTTCTCTGGGCTCTGGAGCCCATCCTTCCCTTCCCTGTGGCAGCCCCGATGTATTTCCAAGGGTGAGCTGCTGTCTGGTTTAGCTGATGTCTGGCTCTTCTGTTTGTAGGAGAGGAACATGAAGAACAAGGACAAACGCATGAAAATAATGACCGAAATCCTCAGTGGAATCAAGGTGAGCAGTGGAGTGGAGACTCTCTGGGCAGCTACTGCACTCCTCTTCTTGGTGCACTGTACCTGGAGGCAGCACACCTGTATAACCCTACAGCACCAGTGTTAGTCTAGCTTGGGGGCCCTGTGTCTGGGTGTCAGCAATTGCCTTGGCTTCCTCGTCTATTGAAAAGTTGGCTGGGGAGGAGCTCTGGATATCTGGACTAAGACTTGGGAGCCAAGAGAGGGTTTTCTGAGTGTTTCCTCGATGGCTGTGGTAGTGGCAGGGGGGCTGGCAGTGACGTGTAAGCTGAGACTGAGGGAGTGGGAGTGCAGTGGGGAAATGCTATGAGCAAGACGGGAGAGGGGAGATGCAGTGGCCAAGCAGGCTTCCAAGCAAGCCAGGAGCTGGTGATGGAGGTGCTGGCCACCAGTGAGCAGAGTGTGGAGGTGGGCATTCCTGTGAGGCCAGCATCTGCTCACCCTGCTCATCCTGCAGATCCTGAAGCTTTTTGCCTGGGAGCCCTCCTTTGAGAAGCGAGTTAATGAGATCCGTGCATGTGAGCTCAAGAACTTGGTGAACTTCGGTTACCTGCAGTCAGTCTCTGTCTTCGTGTTCACATGTGCCCCCTTCCTGGTGAGTGACAACAGCCCTGGGGAGGGGTGTACCGTCCTCTGAGCTGGGCCTGGGCTGTGTCCAAGGGGATGGGAAGTATTTGGAACCTCAGCTGGAGTGCTCCTGCAGCAAGGAAGGGGCTGGCTGGTGGATGCCTGGGATGCAGATCGTGGTTCTGGCTGCTGGCAGGAGAGCTGTGGTGGAAAGGGGTCCCATCAGGGTGGTGAAATGGGGCACAAAGGAGAAGGGAAGCAGGAGGGGAACAGGTCCCCAGCAGGAAGGCACTGCTGAGGCCCTGGGGCAGTGTGAGGGTCTGGGCTGCACACCACCACACTGATGGTGGCTTTCCCTGATATCTGCCCTAGGTCTCCTTGGCAAGCTTTGCCGTCTACGTGCTCGTGGATGAGAACAACATCTTGGATGCACAGAAGGCCTTTACTGCCATCTCCCTTTTCAATGTGCTGCGCTTCCCCATGGCCATGCTGCCCATGGTCCTCTCCTCCCTGGTGCAGGTCAGGCCTCACATAGGGCTGGGGGTGTGACCTCTGTCCAAACCAGCACACGGGGCACAGGTGTGTGATGGACCCCCAGGGTCAGTGCACAGGACTCTGCTGGCAATGGGGTGGGACAGGACTCACATGCATGATGTAGGTTTGGGGCTCAGAGGTTGGGTGTGGTCTCTGTGATGTGGTGCTCCGCTTATGGGGCTCCTGCCAGCCCACCCAGCTGTGCATCCCATGTGCCATCCTCATCCTCTTTCTACCACGGCAGACCAATGTGTCGACTGCGAGGCTGGAGCGCTACTTGAGTGGAGAAGACCTGGACACCTCAGCTATCCACCACAACCCCATTGCAGGCAGGTGAACCTTCGTATTACTCTCTGTGGGTCCCAGGCTGGCCCAGCCCTGGGCTTTCCCCTCTCTGAGGGACATCTCTCTCTGACAGGCAGTGCTGTGCGTTTCTCGGAGGCCACCTTTGTCTGGGAGAAGGACAGCGACGCTGCCATAAGAGAGTGAGTGCTCTGTGCCACATCCGGGGCAGAGGGCTGGGGAGGGGGAGGCTTTCTGTGTTAATTTTTGGGGAGGGCAATCACCTCTCACAGTGCTGCTAGACATGAGTGTCCCAGAGACACGGCTCTGTGCTGGTCCCACACAGGAATTGACGGGCGAACAGGCAGTGCTGCTTCCTCAGCCCTCATGTCTTTGCAGTGTCACCCTGGACATCACACCTGGGAGCCTGGTGGCTGTGGTGGGGGCTGTGGGCTCAGGCAAATCTTCGTTGGTGTCAGCCATGCTCGGGGAGATGGAGAATATCAAGGGACACGTCAACATCCAGGTGAGAGGAGCCAGCCGGTGCAGGGGGCTTTGGGGCTGCCTGGGAGCTCAGTGGGGAAGCAGAACTGTCCCAGAGTGATGGCTCAGGGCAAGCACAGACTGCAGGAGGAGTCAGTGCTCAGATCTCTGACAGGCAGCTGTTCTTATGTCTCCTTCCAGGGCTCCCTGGCCTATGTCCCACAGCAGGCCTGGATCCAGAATGCCACACTGAAAGACAACATCCTTTTTGGGTCAGAACTGGATGAAGCCAGGTATCAGCAGACCCTCAAGGCCTGCGCCCTCCTGCCAGACCTGGAATTGCTGCCTGCAGGTGACCAGACAGAGATTGGAGAGAAGGTACCAGCCCTGGGTACTATGGGTTTCCAATAGCACCTGCAGCAGAGGTCAGAGCTGTTGCCCTGTGCCAGCCCCATGCCCAGGGAGGTCTTTCCCTTCCAGGGAATCAACCTGAGCGGGGGCCAGAAGCAGCGGGTCAGCCTGGCCCGGGCGGTGTACAGCAACGCAGACATCTACATCCTGGATGATCCGCTGTCTGCCGTGGATGCCCACGTGGGCAAGTACCTCTTCGAGCACGTGCTGGGGCCAAAAGGGCTGCTGCAAAAGAAGGTGAGCACCCATCCCCTCCATCCCACCACCCAGCCAGGCAGGAGTGGCACTGGCATGGTGTTATGATCCAAGGAAGTCTGAGGTTGCTTGCTTTGAGACAGAGAGGAATTCTGTAGCTTTCACATGGGGCTGCAGCAGGCAGGAGAGGCCTCATGAGTCCCCAGAGGGGTATCCTGTGTCCTCATAGCCAGGCATTGATAAGCAGAGAAGTCCCCAAGTAGGAGATGGAGAGCCTGCAGCCCCATGGCTGGGGATGAGGGGTGCTCTGGTGATCACTACCCTGCAACCCCTTTGTTGCAGACACGGATCTTGGTGACGCACAGTATCAGTTTCCTGCCCCAGGTCGACAACATCGTGGTGCTGGCAGCAGGAGCAGTGTCTGAGCATGGCTCCTACAGCACCCTGCTTGCAAACAAGGGGGCCTTTGCCCAGTTCCTGAACTTGTATGGCAACCAGGAGGAGGATGTGTCACAGGAAAAGACCGCAGGTACTGGGAACACAGGGGGGCTGTGGCAGTTAGAGGGGCTGTGCATGCATATTGGGGATGTGAAGATCTGATCTGTCAGCCTGACCTGGCCCTATCCAGCCCAGGCACCAATGGTGGCTGCTGTGAATCCTTCACAGCTTCTGGCAATCAGCAGCACAAGGACTTCCCGGCTAAGATTTGCATTCAGGCATTATGTTGAACATTCAGCACAGAACCTGTTTAAATTTTTTACTCCCTTTTTAGTTAATTTATTATGTGTCCCAAGAACTTATGTGGCAACAAGCTCCATATTTTTGTGATGCTGGGGTCAGAAAGATCCTTTGGTTGGTTCTAAAGATCCCACTGGATAACATTTCATCTCTATCATGTTCCTCAGTGCTATGGGGAAGAGTGGTGTCAGGTCAGGTGGATGCTCACCCTGTCAGGGCTCAGCCCAGTTGTCCAGCTGCAGCCTGGCTATTCCCAGTATGTCTTCACAGGGCCAATCTCCACCTGCTCAAAGGGATGCTTCTGAGTTGGAGTGATATGACCTACCAGATCTTGCACCTACTAAACTAGCATGAATCTTTACTTGAGGTCTGGCCAGCAGTGCTGGGATAAGCCAGCAGCAGGGATTGCCTCCGTGCAGGCCTTTAGCCCTCTGTCCCCTGTCAGTTCTCCCTCCAGCACAATGTATTTCTTCCTCCTCCAGCTGTGCTGGTCTTGCAGCAAGGTTGGAGAAGGTGAGATATGTGGTAGGACACAGCCAGGGCCTAGGGTGCGGTGTGGGCTGAGTGCAGCGGAGGTGTGGTGTATGGGATCTGCTCTTTCCTCAGTGCCTGACCCTACCTTCCCTCATCCCTGTGCTTGTAGCTGTTGCTTTAGCTGGGGATGAAGAGGAGGCTGATGAAGATGTTGATCCTTGCATGGAGGAGGGCTCTGGTGATGTGGTGACTATGACCCTGAAGCGAGAGGCCAGCATCCAGCGGAGAAAATTGAGTCGCAGGTGGGACATGACCTGAGCTCTCAGCTCTTTCCCCTGCCACATGCACTGCTCCCTCAGAGACAGGGATCTGGGGGCTTCCCGGGGCATTCCTGCTGGGAGCCTCCCTGCCTGCTCCTACCACAAGCCGCTCTGGAGCTCCTGATTCTGTGTTTACACACGCTAGTGTGCCGCAGCCTTACTCTGTGGTCTTCCCTGAAACTTGTGCTGCTGGGTAGTTCTGCTTTTGGGAATGAGGCTATAATTTTATGGCTGTACGTGCCTAGTGCTTCCACAAGGCTCACTCAAAGCTGCCCCAGTTAGGACATTATTTTCCAGAGGACCCCACCACTGGAGACCCAGTGCAGCATAGGGATGAACCCCCAGGAGATCAGGACCAATCCAGCACCCTGTGACTAATGGTACTCATCACCTCCCTGCAGCCTGAGTAGAAAGAGCACCAGTTCCCAGAAGAAGGCCCAGGAGGAGCCCCCAAAGAAGCTGAAGGGACAGCAACTGATCGAGAAAGAAGCTGTGGAAACTGGCAGGGTGAGGAGGATGGAGGGACGGAGCACTGTGCTGCCCTGGCTAAGTGCTACCAGACCCTGACTCTGGCTCAGAGAAGCTGGTGTGGGCTGTCTGTGGCCCCACCACAGCCAAGAGACACAAAGGAGACAGAGCTGCCTGGGACTGGTGGGCGGAGTGGTGGAGGGGAGCAGCGTGGGCAGCAAGGTGGAGTCCTAAGGCTGTGCTGGGTGTCATTGCCTGCAGTCTGATGGGCTCAGTTGTCCACAGGTGAAGTTCTCCATGTACCTGCGGTACCTGCGTGCTGTCAGCTTGTGCTTTTCCTTCTGGATTGTCATGGGCTACATTGGACAATACGTCGCCTACGTGGGGACCAACCTGTGGCTCAGTGCCTGGACTGACGACGCGCAGCACTACGTGAACCAGACCTACCCCACGCAGCAGCGGGACCTGCGGATCGGTGTCTTTGGGGCACTGGGGGTGTCACAAGGTGAGGGTGGGAGGACAGCGCTTCCCACTCACCTCATCTATGTGGTCCAGGAGGGATATGACTTGCAAGGCCTGCAGCCAGCTGTGCAGCAAGGAGCAGGGCACCCAGCACTGTGTTCATTTGCCTGCTGTCTTCCTTCCAACTCCTGGCTGAATTGTGGACACACACCAGTCTGAAAGCTGCATAAATTGCCCCAAGTGTTGCCCCCTTAGCTTTAAGATCATTTTCCTTAATCAGATTGGACACAGTGCTATGGCCCAAGGCTTTCCAATAGGGTTAGTGTTCCTCCCCCATGCTGGGACGCAGTTGCTGTGGCCTCCCAAGAAGGTGGCGTGTAGGATTATCCCAGTGGCTCGCTGCAGAGCTGCTGGCTTGGCGCTGCTTGGTGTGTCCATCAAGCCAAAAGGTGCCTGGGGCCAGTGTCACACACGAGCTGGTGACAGACCCGTGCTCTCCTTGCAGCTCTGTTCCTGCTCTTCGCAACCACGCTGTCTGCCCAGGGCGCCATGCGAGCCTCCCGTGTCATGCACGAGCAGCTGCTCAGCAACATCCTGCGCGCGCCCATGAGCTTCTTCGACACCACCCCGACCGGCCGCATCGTCAACAGGTTTGCCAAGGTAAGAGAACACCCCCAACACGGAGAAGGTGTTTGTTCCAGCGGGTCTGGAGAGCGTTGGGTAGTGGCATCACCCTGCTCCTGTTGAGCACTGCACAGCTGAGCCCAGGTGAGGGCCAGGAAGGGGCCAGGAGGGCATGGTGGATGCAAGGCTGACTGTGAGGCAAACCACATCCTCAGCTATACTAGAAGACAGTGTGGCAAATCACAGGAAGTTGTTACCTCCTCTGCTCACTGCTAAGGAGGTCACACCTGGATACTGTGTCCTGTTTGGGGTCACCTGGGCAAGAAGGATGTGGAGAAATAGAAGAGGGTCCATACTAGATTGCTAAGAGAGGTAAGAGCCTAGAGAAGTCCTTCTGGTTATAGACTTCCAGCAAAATCTACAGTCTTTTCTAAGTGAAGGTCATAAAACAAAAAGAAAATGAGAAAGGAGGGAAAATACAAACAGGTAGTTTCAAGTGTGCTGCTACTCCACTTCTTCCTTTGGTGCCATCTCTTGATTTTTTGGGAATAAAAATTTCTCTTGAAATAAAGCCTGTGGGCCTGCTGGGTTTACTCTGAGTTGTGAGAGTATGTGGTGCCCAGCTAGGAGATGGATGAGGACCAGCTGGAGACCTGGGTGCACCTGCATGGACCTGGAGTTTGTCCTGTCCCTCTCTTTGCTTCAATTACTGCTCCTGCATCCTAGCTCCTGATAAAGATGTAGTCCTTAAAGCTGGTCTGTGTAATAGGGAAATATTACAGGAAGTTTCTCAGTTAATTCATCTGTTCCCAAGCTAAGAAATGTGGCCCTAAATGAGGTTGTGACCATAACACTGATTCAGGGTCATCCAATATTTTTACAAGTGTCTGGCGCTGTATTACCATATGAGTATGTAGGAACCCTGTATGTATGGGGCCTTTGGGCTTCTCCTTCTTGCTGGGGTCACTGACTGCTTCTCTGTACTTTTTTATACGCTCCAGGACATCTTCACGGTGGATGAGACCATTCCCATGTCCTTCCGCAGCTGGCTCTCCTGTTTCATGGCCATCATTAGCACACTGCTCGTGATCTGCCTGGCCACTCCATTCTTCGCTGTCATTATCATTCCCTTGAGTATCTTCTACTATTTTGTGCTGGTGAGTAACTGGGCCTTGAGTGAAGCTTCTGCCCTGCTGAGAGCAGTATCTTTGTGGCTGCTGGGCTTTGTGTTGGTAACCAAGCTGTGTCCCTCATTTCAGCGCTTCTACATCTCCACATCACGCCAGCTAAGGCGTCTGGACTCCGTCACCAGGTCTCCCATCTACTCCCACTTTGGTGAGACAGTGTCAGGCCTTTCCGTGATCCGGGCCTATGGACACCAAGAACGGTTCCTGAAGCACAATGAGACCACCATGGACATAAATCAGAAAAGTGTTTATTCCTGGATAATATCAAATAGGTGAGTTTTACCTCTTAGGCCACAGCACAGCCTGCAGCACCTCTGCCCAACGGCTTCTGGGTCCTGAGGGAGGTCCCTGGGAAGCTGCAGTCCTCCCTCCTGATCTCAGCATTGAGGGTTTGTGTAGGTGCTGGGGGAGTTTAGGATAGGGGCACCATCTGTGGCAATGGGACATTTTGGGATGATTTTGAAAGGCAGAGTAGGCCCCCCTACAAACGATCCAGAGGCTGGGCAGGGGGAGTTGTGCAGTCAAGGGCTGAGATGCTCTTGGTGAGTTCTGGGAAGAGGGTGATCCTCCAGGCCCGGTGGGAGTGCAATGTGGGCACTTCCTGGTTTTGACTCTTACTGGTGAATGATTTGGGTGTGCGAGGGTTGTATGGTTGGGGCTCTTCTGATACATGGCATTACCAGCACAGGAGGTTATGTGTGAGACACGGGCTGACATAAATGAACCTGCTTGCAGAACTGGCCACAAACGACCTGCTGTGTACATGTACCAACGTGTGCTGTGTGTACAGCACTGGGTGCGAGGGATGCTGCTGCAGTGCTGCTATTGCTGGTGGGCTCTGTGTTGGGCACAGGCAGACGCCTCCCTGCCTCTCTCACTGCCCTTCAGGTGTCCTCTCCTGGTGCAGGTGGCTGGCCATCCGTCTGGAGTTCGTGGGGAGCCTGGTGGTGTTCTTCTCTGCACTTCTAGCAGTGATTGCAAAGGGCACTTTGGAGGGCGGCATCGTGGGTCTTTCTGTCTCCTCCGCTCTCAATGTGAGTCAATGAAAGCATTTTCTCATGCCGGGACAGGGTTGTCTCTGGGAGCTCTGGGCTGGTGGCAGGTTGCTGCCCTGACACCAGCTGTGATCCATGGAAATGGGATTATCTGGGGTGTCCCATCACCTGGGAAGTGGCTGTAGAGCCAGGGAAGCACATATCCATCCCAGTGTGAGTGGGATACTTGCTGCCATGGGGAGGAATATGGCCCTGCTGTGGATCAGAGATGGTGCAGCAAAGTTTTTGAAGGGCTGGAGAGAGGTGAGCTGTGTCTTGGCAGTGGAGCATTAGGGGCCAGGCCAGGGATGCTCATGCCCAGGATGAGTCCCTGGGCTGAGGTGGGAGGTGGTTGTTCCTGGGTGCCACTGAGCTCTGCATCCTCTGATTCTGCCATGCAGGTGACCCAGACACTGAACTGGCTGGTGCGGACATCTTCAGAGCTGGAGACCAACATCGTGGCTGTGGAGCGGGTCCATGAGTACACAAAGGTGAAGAATGAGGTGAGGAAACCAGGATCCAGGCAAACACCTGCTGCACAGCTTGGTGCTAGCCAGCATCGCAGAGTGAACCCCCCTGACGCTGCTGTGCTCTCCCCCAGGCTCCATGGGTGACAAAAACGCGTCCACCGCGTGGCTGGCCCAGCAAAGGCGAGATCCAGTTCATTGACTACCAAGTTCGCTACCGACCTGAACTGGACCTGGTTCTTCAGGGGATCACCTGTAATATTGCGAGCACTGAGAAGGTGCCTTTGCCCTCCCTACACTCTTTACAGAGACTCTGTTAAAGTTGTTTCTTCTTCTTGGCTTCAGCCTGTGCACTGGGGTGGGATGGCGATGGGATGTGGCTCCTGGGGACTCAAGCTGCAGGAAAGGAACCAAAGCAGACAGTCTGGGTGCTGGTAAGGGCAGGAAGGCCCACCAGACCAAGAGGGAGAGCGTCTGCGCTGTTTTCTACAGCCCTGTCAGCTGGTCTAAAAAGCTGCTCCCACAGGTCGGGGTTGTGGGCCGGACCGGGGCTGGAAAATCCTCCCTCACCAACTGCCTGTTCCGGGTGCTGGAGGCGGCTGGAGGGAAGATCATCATCGACGACGTGGACATAGCAACGATTGGCCTCCACGACCTGCGCAAGAACCTCACCATCATCCCCCAGGTGAGCTGATCCCCAGCTTTCCACATCCCGCTGCTGCATGGCCCCCGCAGGAAGTGCATGGCCTCAGTGTGTCCCTGCGTGCTATGGACGTGCCAAGGGCCTGTGAGCAGGCTCTCACCACATCCCCTGCCAGCTGCAGGCAGTGGTGTGGGCAGGATGTGGTCACACTTGGGAGGCCTGGAGCCATTGCCCCTGCTGAATGGCTGTGGTGGGGCTGAACATGGTGCTGTCCCTGGCAGGACCCTGTGCTCTTTACTGGAACCTTGCGGATGAACCTGGACCCCTTTGACCAGTACTCAGACGAGGAGGTCTGGAAGGCCCTGGAGCTGGCTCACCTGAAGACATATGTGCAAGGCCTTCCCGAGGGGCTGCTGCATCTCGTGAGCGAGGGAGGGGAGAACCTGAGGTGAGCAGAGGAGCAGATGCAGGCCCAGCTCCCCTCCCTTCTCTTCATCCCAGAGACCAGCCTGGAACAGCAGCCTCCAGCAAAGTGGCTGTCCAGGGATGACGCACAGAAGCTTCTGGGAAGTGCGTCTTCCCAGAAAATGGCTGAGGAGTCAGGGCTCTTAGGGAGCTAGTGTGAGCCAACCCTTCTATGGTGACCCAGAGAGCAAGATGCTGAGGGATGTGGTGCTCAGGGTGGCAGACGGTCAGCAGGGGAAAGGCCAGGGACAGTGTTGGGGTCAGAGCAGCAAGAGGCAGTAGGCTTGCAGAAGCTCTGCTAGTGTTGGTCTAGTAACTCATGCTCTTCATCTCACCCCAGTGTTGGGCAGAGGCAGCTGGTCTGCCTGGCCCGGGCCCTTCTCCGCAAAGCCAAGATACTCATCCTGGATGAAGCAACAGCAGCTGTAGATCTGGAAACTGATAATTTAATCCAGACAACAATCCGGAGCGAGTTTGCTGACTGCACTGTCCTTACTATCGCCCACCGCCTCCACACCATCATGGACAGCAACAGGTACCATGGGACACTACTGTGGGGCAAGGGGAATGGGGATCTGGACTCCTAGGATGGGGCGAGAGGTGGACAGCAGCGGGAGCGAGAATACAGCCAGAGGGGCAGGGTAGGATGCAGTGCCTGGGGCAGTAATACACAGTGGTGAAGAGAACAGAAGCATAAGAAAGATGCCCATGCAGTAGTTATGCCTTTGTGGGAGAAACACTTTTTGGGATCCTTCTTTACAGCAACAGATCATAGACGCATTTGCTGTTGACACCTCATGTGTGTGACGCCGCCAGCACAGGGAGGGGGCTGTGCCCTCCCCACTGCTGAGAGGAGAACCACATAAAGTGGCTGTAGGAGGAGTGAGGGTTGGTGGGGCTGCAGCGCGGGCGCCAGCAGCGCTATCCACTGGTATCCTGGGAGTTCAGGCCTTCTTGTTCCTTTCTGCCAGGGTGATGGTGCTGCAGGCTGGGCAGATTGTGGAATTTGACAGCCCCGAGGAGCTGCTCATGAAGCAGGGCCTCTTCTCTGCGATGGCGAAGGACGCTGGCATCGCCGCTACAGAAACCACCGTGCTGTAGGCAGAGCGCTGCCGGGGCCGGGGGTGTGAGGCAGCTCCTCCTGTGCCACTCACCCAGCGGGCACTGGTGTCTCCCACAGCCAAGCTGCCCAGGAACTGGCCTCTCTGCAGCGGGCAAGCAGAGGGTGGCTTCTCTGGTTGTCCAGAGACAGCATCCGGACTCGAGCAAGCTGCTAACCTTGCTACCACATCCTGGCTGCTGTGCACACAAGGGTCTGGAGCTGCATAATTTACTCCAGGAGAGAGGGGAAAAGCTATCTGCCAGGCAGGGAGATCATGACCTCCATTGGGGGTGGTCTTAGTTTTTGTATTTCACCATGCCAGGTGAACCTACCTAAGAGATGCTTTTGCACTATGGAATGAAATTTACAGTTTAATCTAAGAATGAATGTTATAATTTATTTACTTTTTGTAACTTTGTAGTCTTCTAACTAAAAGGCTGATGTCAAGGCATGTTAAGTAAGCCTTGGTATACTTTAAGCCTGGCTAGTGCTTGGGTGGGGTCAGCTGCCAACAGAGGTTACACAGAGCTGGCACAGCTCCACTCAGGGAAGAACACTACTCTGTAGCAAAACGAGGGCTGCCTGCCTGCCTTCCCTGTGGCTACTGCTCCCTTTGATTGTAGTGCAAATAAACGAGTCCCTTCCTGAGGCTATCACAACCACCTGTGGGGCAGATTTCGGGCTGTGGCTCCAGACTGCAAACCTGATTGTGGGTAGAGACAAGCTGGAGAGCAGCAGGCACGTCTGTGCTACAGCCATGCACACACAAAGTATGGTGGTTACTGCTGACAATCCCTTGACCCTGTTCTTGGCCCTGACCTCAGCTGTTGGCATGCAGGGAGCAGGTGCCCACGTGGAGCAGGGCTAACACTCACCCCACCAGCCTCTACTGCCCTGCAGCCCCAGCTGAGTCAAGTAACACACAGCTGGGGGAAGAGGGCAGTGCAACCACTTCATCTTAATAAAGAAGGTTCCTGTGAGGGTTTCCCTGTGCTTGAGCTGCAGCTGGAACAAACAGCAAGGCAGTAAAATGCTGGATCCCACCGAAAGGGAAATGTTTTTCCTGGCCCTGTAGGGTCTGCATGAAGTCTGTGGTCTTTGCTCCCAGCACTTGCCAGACACTCCTCCCAGGTCTCCCAATACTTGCAAAGGCACCTTCTCTACACAAAGGCAAATCTTTATTTACAGAGCAGCAGTACAGGGGCTACAAACATTGCCCCATGAAGGGAATTTCTTCCCTCTGGGACACGGCAGCAGCAGTATCACACACCAGCCTGGCAAAAGGCACCACACACCTCCCAGGGATGGTCCTGCCATTCCAGAATGTCAGCACCCTTTCCATGCAGGAAAGCACAAGTGAGGCAATTTTGGTCAGACACCTCAGAAAACAGGCTGGAAGACAGCTTCTGCTTTGCCCTCTGCCCTGCCCCAGCCCAGAGCAGCCGGGTGGGCATGTCAGTGCAAAGCTGGGTCCTGGGCACAGCCAATACTGTGCTGACAAGGGTATGGTGTTCTGAAAGATGAGAACCTGATGGCTGCTGGCAGCAACAGACCTTGGAAAGGCCAAGCCCCTGGGAGGCCAAGCACAGGGAGAAGGCACCAGCTGGGGGCTTTGCTGTGAGGGTTTCAGAGGCCCTACCCATCCCAGGCCTGGAGCTCATCTACTCCCAGAAAAACTCAGAGCTGCTTCCCCAGGCAGTGTGTGAATGTCCCACCGTGAGTCCTGCAGAGACAGGTGAGACCAGGCTCCTGCTGCACATGGAGCACATTCACAAGGTCTGAGCTGCTTTTAATACTACTTGACTAAAGACAATCTCCTAAAAACTCGGCATTAGCCTTCCACAATTTAAATCCACAGCAGCTCCTCAGCCTGAGTCAAGCCTTACCTTCCCGGGCAGGCCACAGCCCCAAGCTTTGCTCCCCTGCTCCTGGCTGGACACAGGAGGTCAAACACACCTCAGGGGTGAACTCACCCCTGCCCTCCTGCCTACCTGGCCAGCCCACCCTTCTCCCTCCCCTGAAGGGACGATGGCAGCCAGTGTCTTGGGGCCCAGGAGCACTGCACAGCTGTGAGAGGCACAAGCAGTGGGGGCTGCAGGGCTGGCCAGCCTCCCCCAGATCCCGAGCAGTCCCAGCAGGAACAAGGCATGGGGTGCAGGCTCTGTCCGCTGCCTCACGTGTACTCTGTCTTCCGGATGTAACTTGAGGGCACGTAGCCCTGCTTCCCATGGGCCTCGGCCAGCCACCACTCCTGATTGCCTGTGATGTCCTCAAACTGCAGGATCCTGAGTCTCTGGTTAGCTGACACGCTCAGCTCGTTGGTGTTTCGGCCTTTGAAGGTGTAGAGAGCATAGTAGACCTACCAGACAAGGGGAGAGCATCAATTAGATGGTCACACCACACAGCCTTACTCTGACACAGCATAGGATGTGTGGGCTTTTGTCCTTCTCCCCAAACAGTGACAGCCCTGGCCCCATCCTGGCCTCTGCCCACCCCCCTTTTGCAGCCCAGTTCTCTGTCTCATACTCTACGTCTTACATTTTCCCTGTCACTGCCAGGGAGGAGGATGATTCAGTCCCCAGTCAAACAAAGTGGTTAGCCCTTGGCATCCCCGTCCCCATGAGGGTGGCTGAAGACTCACCTGGTTGCCCTCTGACTCGCTATTCTCCAGCCCAGAATCTCTGTCCTCCACCGAGGGCATGGGCCTGAGATGTGCTTTGGTGGGGTGCCCGTTGCGAGAGCTGGGGCTGCAGCCCAGCTCGGGGCGGCTGTAGCGGCGCTGAGATGTCACTGTGCCAGCCAGTGGGGCTGTCCTGTCACCAGAGCCAAGCTGGGGCAGAGAGGGGGAGTCCACTTCCAGTGGGGGCTGTGGGGACTGGTACAGATCTGCCGGGGAGGCAGAGTCCTGCAGGGGTTTCTGAGTGAAGGTGACGGCCGCCCCGCTGGGGCTGAAGGTCAGGGTGGCATTGCTTTGGGGAGAGGAGCTGCTGAGCTCCGACTCGTTGGAAGAGTGGCTGCCCACGGAGACATCCGACTGGCTGCGGCGGGGGTTGTAGGGCTTCAGAAAGGAGCTGTACACAAAGCCTTTCGTCACTGCAGAGAGGGAGAGGAAGGGAGCTCAGACTGGGGCACAGGGAGACCAGAGAAGAGGACTCAGCAGGCACCAAGGGCAGGGAACAGCCACCTACCCCCATTGTCTATGAGCCAGCGATTCTGGCTGCCCATGGGGTCCTTCTTCTTGATGACGCCCACAATGTCTCCTTCCAACAAGGAGACATCCAGGTCTTGGGCAGCATTGAAATTGCGGTCAGCCTGGAAGAGACTCTCTGGGGGATAGCGGGCCAGGAGGGCGGCTCGGATGTCATCTGACTGCAGGAGGTAGGTTGGCTGCAGAGGAACAAGGCAGGTGTGAGTGGCTGTCCTGGGCTCTGCAAGCCCTGACACGGGGCAGAGGGCACTCACCAGGCCGACAAGGGGCTGCCGCCGGGCAGACTGCCGTTCCATGCTCTTCCTTTCAAAAGTCTTCTTGGGAGCTGCCTGGGACTCGGGGAAGAAGGTGAAGGCCTGGAGCTGCTGGAGGACTCGACTGTGCTCATCCTGGAAGACGGCAATCAGGTTCCCTTCCCTACCAGACACCTTCAGCAGCTGGAACCAGAGCAAAGTCGGGGATCCTGGTTAGATGACAGCTGCTGGGAGAAGTGGCCAGGAGCTACAGAGTAGACCACGGAAGGGGTCTGAGTCCTGCCTGTGACTTGCATAAGACCCAGATCTGCAGTCCTGTCTGGACTCAGCTCTAAGTGGTCCTCAAACTCATCACCTGAGATTCTGCCAGGCGAATGCTCTCCTGCCACTGCTCCAAGAGCCTTCTACACACAATTGCATCATAACCCTGCAATGCCTGCCCCAAGCATCCCACAGGAACCCTCCACAAGTCACTTGTGGCCTGAAACTGCAACAGCTGCTTCCCCCACGATGTGACAGGTCCCAGTGATGCTCAGGGATAAACCCTGCACAGATCAGTGCTGCTCTGAGCCCAGGGCGCTGCCTGCACTGCGGGAACCCACCGACAGCAGGGGTCTGAGCTCCTCCAGGGCCAGGCGCACGAAGTCGCAGTGCGCCTTGGCATAGCCCCGCACGCAGCTGGCAAACAGCTCCTTGGCGAAGCGCAGGAACTTGGGCAGCTCGTCCAGCAGCTGCGCGTTGAGGGCCTCGTAGTTGTTGCGGGCTGACTGCAGCTCCTCCAGCGTTCGCTTGTCCTTCAGCTTCTCCGCTCGCTCGGTGCAGTTGTGGAAGTCGAGGAGTTTGTCGAAGCGTTTCTGCACCAGCTTGTGGGGCCCCGCAAACATGCTCAGCAGCTGGCTCAGGGGCGAGCTCACCAGCCGCTCCGTCCGCTCTTTCTGGGAGGCAGAGGTGCAGTGAGAAGGTGAGACGAGGTGCTCTCTCCCACTGTGAACGCCAGCAGCCCACTCTCCAGCACACAACCTCCCCAGGACAGTACAGTCACTGTCTCCTGTCTCCACCAGAGCTCCTGAGGTCCCTTTTAACAGCAATTTTTCTATAATCTTACATAACTGTGCCAGCATGGGTCACTTTATGGGAAGAGCCTGAACCACTCACATAAAGAGCTGTGGCATTTCAGGTAGGGCTGAAAAAATGCGTACCTAACAGGCACATTCATAAACTCCCAGGCATCAAAGCTCCTAGGAGGGCAGAGCTAAGCAGGAATGCTCACTGCTCTCCCAGATTACCCTCCCTGCAGCCTCCCAGGGTCTGCCCATCTGCAGCAGACCCCCAGGGTGGGCCCCAAAGGGGCATCCCCAGCATACCAGAGCACAGCCTCACTCACAAAGCTGGAGAAGAGCTGGTCGCTGATGAGACGATTCACTTTCTGGAACTGGTCCAAGTCCCCAGTTCCCTTCTCTGTGCACAGGTCCCACATGCTCCCTGCTGCCAGTGCCTTCATACAAGCTGATTCCTGCACCAGGGAGACACAGTCAGCGGAGCCATCCCTGCTGCCCAGAAGGGGCTCCCAGGGCAGCCCAGACCACCCGGCCCCAGCAGGGCTGAGGCAGGAGCCATGGCCAAAAGCACTGCAGGGGCACACCACACAGACAGGAGGGGCAGTGCATGGTGAGCCCCATGGGCTGGGCATCGCACCCAGACTGACTCACCCGGACATGCTGCAGGTAGAGGGAAAGGTCCCGGATGAAGGACTTGATCAGACGCTCCTGCATCCGGAAGTTTTTCTCCGTCTCTTCAAAGGCTTCATCCTTCAGCTGCAAGAGAAAGTGTTTCAAGGGAGGCAATGAAGGACTCAGCACCTCCTGGAGTACAAGACGTGGGGCCCTCCTGCCCACAAGCTGCACAGCAGAGATGGGTGGGTCAGACCCTAAGCTCACTCTGCCTCGCTGGCCTGGGTCAGAGCTGCACAGGGGGAAGAGGTGTGGAGGGACAGCAGACACCTCTGGAGAAACACTGCAGGGTGTAAGTGCACCTGATGCACAGTACCTGGGGTGCAAAGCCTGTGAGATGCTTGAGGTGGCTGCTCACACGGTTGGATTTCTTGATGATAGAGTGGAAGTTGAGCTTGGAGATCTTCTCCATGAGGCTATCCTCATCCCCTTTTCTGTACTTTAGCACTAAGGAGATTGATACAGAAATCAAAACCCTTGTAAGCACAAACATCCATGTCTTACACTGCCTCATCAACAATCACCTTGTTAGTTCTCCTCTTCCCCAAGCCTCTGTAGTCCCAAGAACCCCACATATCATTACAGAACGGCTTGGGTTGGAAGTGACCTAAAAATCATCTAGTGCTAACCCCCCTGCCATGGGCAGGGACATCTACTAGAACCAAGTTGCTCAAAGCCCCATCCAACCTGCAGTTGAACACTTCCATGGGTGGGGCATCCACAACTTCTGCAGGCAGCCTGATCCAGTGCCTCACCACTCTCACTGTAAAGATTTTTTCCTTATATCTAGTCTAAATCTACTTTCTCTCAGTTTAAAGCCATTATCCAGGCTTATCACCACATGCCCTTCTAAAATATTGTATCATAACCTCCCATCCCATCCAGCACTGTGCCACCTATTTGGTTCTTGAGATGCCCTACAGTTTGAACACAAACGATTTGAGCTCTTCCACAGGATTATGCAGTGCCAGCATAAGATGACACAGGAGATGGTGTACAATAGTCACTGGACATACAGAAAGTGTCTCTATTGCTTCTCTAGCAAATACAAGCGATCATTACAGGCAGCCTCTGTCATCTCAGCTTCAGTGGGACTATGAGGCAGGACTAAAGTGTAAGATTTGCATGAACCAGGGACTTCCAAGGGAAAACAGGGAAGGTGGCCAGTAGGTATCAAAGGGAGTAATTTTCTCCCTCTGTTCAGTCCCAGGGAAGCTACACTTGGGCACTGTGTCTAGTTTTGGTGCCTGAAGGCCGTGAGAGATGTGGGAGAAACACAGCTCCTAATCCACAAGGAGAGCTGGGGGAGCCAGGAAGGCTGGACATGAGCAGGCAGAGGGGGATCTGCTCACAACTAGCAGCTACTTGAAGGGCAGTTACAAAGGTGATGGGGCCAAACTCCCCTGAGCAGTGAGACTTCCTCCGTGACCGTGGCTGCCAGCTAAGGCTCAGTGACCAGCAGACACCAACCTCAGCTGTCTCAACCTCAGCACACCCACTCCTGTCTTTCTCTGCCCAGCACTGCCCAGCTCCTCACCCAGGTCCTTCCGGCGCTTGTACTCGTTGATGTTGACGTTGATTTCTTTGACTGCGAGGACAGCAGCTGTGAGTGGTGCCTTATCAGGGTGAGCCTCGGGGGTGGCACTCAGCAGCTCCATCAGCAGCAGTGGGTACCTCATCACCCTCTGCACTGGCTTGATGAGGAAGGAGCCCAGGTTAATGTAGTTTGTGCAACCCCTGGAAAAGTCAGGACAAAGGAAATGTATCAGGTATCAGTCCAGCTCTGCCACACAAATTCTGCCCCCTCAAACCAGTGCCAAGCAGACCCAGAACTCCAATGCCCCTAAATCCACTGTACTCCCTCAGTCATGCCACCCTTAGGTCCAAACTCATTGCACTCCTGAACTCCTGATGCTCTCAGATCAACCCCAGGTTTCTGGCCCTCACTTGCACCAGATGATTCTTCCCAGCCAGGATCCTCTCCATTACCAGACCCACCTCAAAATCCCACACAGGCACAGCCTCACACTTGCCAGAGAGCCACTTGTTCCAGATGCTGTTCCACCACCCAACTGCCCAGATCTGTCCCCCAGTGCAGGACAGACTGACTGCAGGACCGCAGTCACTGCAGGGCTTTCCTGTCTCCTCAGGGCTGAGGGCTCCCAAATCCTGTTTCCTGCCCAAGACCGCCCCTTGCCTCATCACTTGTGCTGCCTAGCTGTGCAGCCCACCCACTGCCTCTGCTGCACTCATGCCACAGACACCCCTCTCCTCCCAGTCGTGCCTCCACAAGGCACTGTAAGGGCCCCCAGCACGCACCCAGCCCGTGGCAGGAGGTTAGGTACAAGGGAATGGCCAGACCAACACGGACAGACACAAAGGGACTAAGAGGAAGGACGCACTTACCACTCACTGTACAGGCTCCTGCTGGCCCACAGAGTGCCAAAAAGCAAAGAAAAGCAAGGGTTAATAGGGTGGCAGGTGTGCAATCCCACAGCCAATGTCTGTGCCCTGCCTGTGAGGCTGCTAGGGCAGTGGGCAGCCCTGTTCTCCCGGAGCAGCCGTCGGCACTGCCAGCTCCCGGGGCATTTACCTCCACGAGTTGGAGCCCTGGCACTCACTGAGCCAGGCAAAGCAGCTCCTTCCTCACCACCCATGGTGGCTCAGGGTTTGGGGAACAGGAGCTCTCAGTCCAGGACATGCCACCTTCTCTATACACTGGTGGCTTCTATGCAGGTTTTAAGGGGGTCCACAGGTTTCCCAGCACCTGTGCATTGGGGCAGGGAGCCATCTGAACCCAGAGCCTGGTGAACTACGCAGTACCACTGTCAGACCCTCTCCAGTCACCACCTGAACTGTCCAAACACTGCTGACAGAGGGGCAGGGATGCTGGAAACTGATCCCCCTATCCCAGCCTGGTGGATGCCACAGCCGGAGGCTCAAACCTGAGGCTATCCAGCAGGTCCAGAAGTAGTTTCTGCATCTTCTCATCCTTCTCATAGGTCTCCAGAAGTGCGATGGCCTCATCATGGTTCTGGCAATACACCCTGTAGACACTCTCCAGCTCTGCACGCTGTGTCAGGAACACTGGCCCTGCAGACAGCAGCAAAGGAGGACTTCAGTGCCTCCTGGTCCCCAGCTGCCTCCAAAAACCCTGGTGTGTCTCATGATAAGACATCCAGTGTTCCTGTTCCACACACACAGCTCAAGAAGACAGTGCTACTACAGCATGCAGGAAGCCTCCTCATCACCCCCCAGCACGGAGAGCTCAATCCAGGTCTCCCAGGGGGAGCAGTGGAGACATTGGTCACTGGAGCCACAGGGCAAAGGCACAGGCAGCCCTAGGCCTGAAACGGCTCAAGCTGGCAGCACTTTGGGGCAAGGGGCCACAGATGGCCACAGGCACTGTGTCTCAGCATGGTGACTCCTGGGGCAACACAGATCTCCTTGGCTTCGCTGTTGGACTGATGAGTGGCAATGGGGACCAGCAGGGAGAAAGCCCAGTCCCAGTGATCCTCTCCCACCATGTGAACTGTTATGCCCTGCCACTAGCAATGCCCATCCCAGCCTTCTGAGAAAAGGTAACAGCAGAATTCATACCGATGGCATCTGAAGCCTCCAAGGTGGACAGCAGCTGCTTGGAGAAGTTAATTACCATGTGGATGTTTCCAAAAAGGCCCTCAAAGTCTATGTTCTGCATCTAGTGAATGGGAAAAGAGATGTCCTGGATGGGGAACATGTCCCAGTCAGACCCAACAGCCCCCCTGTTCCCCTCCTGCAACCCATCAGTCCTCAGCTTCACAGCAGGCACCTGGTGTGACCTCCTCATTACAGTGACTCCTGTACCCATTCCTTTGTCCCCCAGGGCACTGAAACTCTCACTCCTTATGTGTCCTACCACAGTGTCCTCCTCTTTCCCGGCAATTCCACCCCTGCCTCTGCTCACCTGGTTTTCTCTTTCTCCTCCCACTAAATCTGTTCCCATGCCAAGACCCCGTATCTTTTTTCTCCTGTCAATGAATTTAACCTATAACCAAATGAATAGAAACTTTTCCTGCCCCAGAAAATCAATCTGTGATACTTGCTGCCAGGTCTCTCGCTCCCAGCAAGGATGTGAGTTCAGCAGGATCTCAGAGCAGATGGGCTATTAACAACGAGTGCAGGGAGCTGTGGGAATCACCCTCCTCCCCTCGGAATAGCTTAAATTTCCTTTTTTCGGTTTTCCTGATGCTTGGTCGCCTCTGAGAACTAAATGGACTCAGTATCCTCACCCCAATCCACCAGTGCTGCACCACAGCTTCCTCTCCGTTCCCAGCTCCTACCTGTGCCTGCTGCAGGGGCACCATGATCCTCTCCACACACATCTCCAGGTCTCTGATATAGTCCCGCTCTGTCTGGAGCAGTTCCTCAATAACCTTGGCCCTCTTCTCCAGCATCCTCTGCTCTGCGCTCTCACTGGCGGCCGAAGACGTCTCCAAGGATGGTGTCTGGGAGGACAGGAGAGTCATCTCTGCAAGACAGATTAGCGAGATCAGCATGCTCCAGCGAGGATGCAAGGACAGGAGACAAACAGCACCTGAACTGCGACACCTGTAACCTGTGAGACTGAGAAACAGCACTACTGAGAGACCAAGGGTCTTTCAGAGGGGCCATCCCCAGGGCTGCAGGCAGACCCGGCTGCTCCCACAGCCCACCCTCGCAGCACCAGCAACGCTGCCAAGCCCCGGCAGCGGCGCGCCGGCCAACAAACCTGCTCCACACGGTCTGCCCCTATACCGGCCGGGGCCTGGGTCCTCTCCCGCCCGGCTCTCCAACTCCGCGGCTCCGGGAGGCTGCAGACACGGAGGGAAGCCCCCGCTGCCCCGCCGGGCAATGGCGGCCGCCCCTCCCTCAGGCTGGGAACAGGGTCTCCATTCTCCAGCCCCGCGGCATTTCCATCTCAATGGCCGCGGAGGGCCCCGGGCACCGCAATGGTGCTGCCGCCGGCAAAGCCTGGAGCTGGATCCCGGCCAGCGGGGCCGGGCGGGGCCGCCCCGCCCGCAGGGCCCGGGGCTGCGGGCCGNTGGTCTTCCGTCCCACCTGCGGCCCCGGGCCGGCCCAGCCCCCTCCCGCTTCCATTGCGGCATTTTATCCCCCCGCAGATTCCCGGGCCCCGCCGCTCTCTGCCCCACCTGCCTGCGTTCAAAGGCTGTGCCCTCGGACCGAAACCACGGCCTGTGTTCCCACCGTGCCTCCCGGGCCCGGGAGAGCCCCTCCCCGACCCCTCCCCGGTCACCCCTCTGAGGCCAGGAACGCTCGGGTCTCCCCCTTTCAGGTCAGCACGGAGCCCCTTGCGGCGCCCAGCCTGCCTCGGGTACCCATTTCATGTCAATGGCTGATTCCACAAATGCTGTCTGCTACGGAGCCCCAGCGGAATTTTTGTTAGAGTTGCAGACATGCCCCAGCTCAGATATTTCTAGGAATGTTTTTGCAGGACAGGCACTTACAGATCTCCACCTCCCTGACCTCTCCGGTGACAGCCGCGGGCAACAGAAGCTCAGCCCTGCTTAATCCCAGGGACACCCAGCAGGGCTTGGGACTTATCCTGATACCACAGCACCGACTGTGCACGGCCCAAGAGACCCCCACGCTCCCAGCCGCTTCTGCCCAGGTGCTGGGCAGGCTGCAGGCAGCCCCCAGCCGTGCCCTGCGGGGTGATGGCAGTACCCAGCACGGCAGCATGGAACACGGGATGGGAAAATTGCTGCCTCAGCCTAACCATCCTGCCCACTGCTCTACCCGGGTCTTCACACTGAAACAACCCGAGAAAGAAGACACCCAAGCTGAGACACTGACTCAGCCCATGATTATCTGAAACCATGCCAGCCCTTTTGGCCTTTCCCATTGCAGAGCAGCCAGGGCAGAAACCAGGAGCATCAGCACCGAACAGCACGTTCTTACAGCCACCTGGGCTGAGGATGAACCACTGTGCTTCTCTGCAGAAAGAACAACTTCAAAATCATTCCCAGTGCTGGCCCAGCAAATGAGAAACCCAGCTGAAACACTCAGATACCCTCGATGTGGGAGGGAAGATACTCGTCTCTGTAAGCCGGCATCTCTGCTGCCCTGCCTTGAAATCTAGCCTGGGGAGAGGCAAAAGGACCAGCCCATGGAGGAGGATTCAGTGACACAACCAGCAGTACATTTAGTAGGCAATCATTGGGAAGAGAAGGCCTCACTGATTCCTACTGGCAAGTATCCTTAAGACTAACCCCATCAGAGCCTGTCTTGGCTTTCCAGCAGTCCCTGATGATGAACTTTATCAACTCTAATGCAGCAGGAATCCGCAAGGAGGGCCTGGGAGCAGATGCTGGGTTTAACCGGTTTTGCTCTTTGCACTTCCACAGCATCTGCAAAGTCTCAGCAGCATACTGGGCCCTGCTGTGCAAGGTCCTCCACAAACACTCACAGGGATATCCCTAGACACAGCACTCGGAGCCTGAACAGGATATGAGCATAAAAATGTACAGGAGATAATACCAGATAAAAACCACCAAGATAATACAGTCAGCAGGTCTTTGTGGCTCAGAGAGTTAATGAAGGAACAACAAATTAGTTATTTTAAAGAAGGCATGGCATTTCTTTTGCTGGAGAGCAAGCTCAGGTGGGAAGGCAACCTGGAAGAAACAGGAAGGTGTTAATTTGCAATGCAAACAGGTGTGTGAAACCCAGAGGGGGTGGGCGGGTGAGATGACACTACTGCATGGGGTGGGCTGGGAAGAATCTTGAAAATGAAGACAAGCCAAAATCACAGCCAGAAATGACCCGTGCAGCAGCATTTGGGAAGACAAATGGAAAAGATTACATTTGCTTTGGTCAAAGAACAGGATTTTGTATTTAGCCCCAGGCAAAATGCCACCACATTAAGTTTTGTACAGGACTCCTTGGGAGTTTACCGCACCACTTAACAACCCTGCTGTGCTCCCAGCCTTAGCCATAGCTAAACTGCAGTCACACCCTGCGTTTGGCTCCAGCTCCCCAAAACAGAGCTGGGGATGCCCAGCACTGCTGGCAAACACA
This sequence comes from Edolisoma coerulescens, assembly GCA_013397115.1. NCBI lineage: Eukaryota > Metazoa > Chordata > Aves > Passeriformes > Campephagidae > Edolisoma > Edolisoma coerulescens. The sequence goes on from VWZW01005525.1 coordinate 821,168, forward strand.
GCAGCTCCCCACGCTCCACCAAGCAAACCCCAGGCAAGTAAATCTAGGTTAGGCCCTTACAGAAAGTCCCTGTGGCAAGGATTCAGCCCACACTTGTGAGATTGCTAGCTCCATGACACCATTCTTCAGCAAGTCTCAAATCCCTGCCTATGGAAGAGAAATTAAAACCTTCCCTGCACAGATTTTAAGTCCACAGTAGTCATCAGCTCAGCTTGGTTGACCTGGCACAATGCTGGGCACCAGTTCTACCCACTTACACTGTGTTAGTATTTGCATGATTTTGAAAACCCATACAAATGAATTCTCCTCCGGCCTTCTTGCTCTTTCTGAAAATTTCAAGATTCCTTCAAAAACAAGGCTACATTGCAGTCGAGTCTCTTAGGACTCTTGTTGTTTATGACTAGTCCAGCATCCTCCTTCAGCAATGAACTCAAAAGTTGTCCTACTTCTTTCCAAACACTTGCAGCTCAAAATATTCAAATACAGAATTTATTTTTAATATTTGGCTCTTATATCTGACCAATATGTATTACTTAGTGTTTGTTTCTGATGCATTTAAAAACTCTCACTTTTTGTATTTCATACTATCTCTGTTATTTGTCATCAGTTTATTTTTTCCTGTTTGTCACACATTCTTGTATGTCTAATAGCAGCTTTCCCTAAATGAGGCTTATTAAGCAGTTAACTAAACCCACCAATTTCACAGCTGTGGGTTTTGGTCATCTAGTAAGTATTTTTTAAACAGATCTCCATTTTACTTCACAGATTTTCTATTTAAATGTTACCTTTCAATTTGATTAATCATGCCCATCAACTTTGAAGGTGCTAAGACACACACCACAGCCTGAATGGGCTTTGTCGGCCTGCAGGAATATGACTCGTATTTCTAATGAACCCACCAAATTCCAATCCAGTGACAAATTCATCTTTACCCATGACATAGTTGCCAAACAGGCATTCAGAAATACATTTCCATAAACAATATTCTCAATCACAATTTTTGGAGATTCAGATTTTGTTCTCCTGTTTCTCCTCGGTTTGATGGTCCGAGACAGCCTCCCAGGAGCACCTGCTTTTGAGCTTTGCTAGTACCCCTGCTGACCCATGAGAGATCCAGCTCCTAACTCAGCCCTGGCAACGAGGTGTGAAGATGGAGCACACTCCCACCTCTGCCCTTCCTGGGGAGGCTGTGATTTGCTGTCGCAATCACACGGCTCATCCTGCTCGTCGGAGAAACGCCACTGGTCATCAACTTTCTTCCAATTAACGAAAACTTTGAATTGTTGTTACCCAACCTCCTGGTGGGAGCACACACACAGAGGTTTTCCCTGCCCTGCTCTGGGCGCAGAGTTGACCCACAAAGCCCAGATCCAGTGGGATGCGTGTGCAGCACGCTGCAGGGCTCACCCAAAGCTCTGCACCGCCCCCAGCCGCTCCTCCTCAGGGCTCACCTGGCAGCATCCCGCAGGCTCGGCGCAGCCCGGCGGGCGCGAACGCAACCCGGAGAGGGACGTGCCGCCCACCAGCGCCGGGGACAATCCCGGGAATCTCCGGCGGAGCTGCACCCAGCCGCCAGGCAAGCCCGGCCCCGGGCCCTCAGCTCAGCACAGTCAAGCGGTGACTCAGGACAAAACAAACCAGCTGCAAATATTTGAAGTATGTGGAGGCCAGGAGGGGAGGAGCCACTGCCGACCATGAGAGGGGAGGCGATGAAACTAGGGCAGGGAATAATTAATCTGAGCAAAAGGCTAAACTCGCTGCCAGGAGCAGGGTCTGGCTGGGGTGAAAACTCTTACTCCAGACATTGGTAATACACCCGTCAGCCGAACAGGGGCAGAACAGGGATGCCTCTCCAGGGCCACTGGAGTGGTTTGGTGTCCCAAATATGTCTAATGCAGAGCCTGCTTGGTGGGGATGTCTCTCTGCCGGGTAAGACCACAACCATCACCTCAAACAGCCTCTGGTTGCCCAGACAGCCCCATGGCATTCAGTGTGAGCAGAGGATGATTCCAATCCTTGACACAGAAAAAAGTGAAGTAATATGATGGTGTAAAAGAGCTAAGCTTCTAAAGCTGAGGCAGGGCACCAACAAAAGTGTGAGCAAAAACACCAATGGAAAAAAGAATGAAAGCTGAAAGTTCTTTAAAAGGATGTGTTTTAAATAGACAATCCAAAAAACATGAAGAGAACACTACTGATGAAAAATCTGTCCTGCATCTGTGCTTCAATAAAGACAGCAAATATAAAAATGAACACAGAAAGTGGATAATAGATAATAGACACAACAGGAACTCTGAAGCCCAGAAAAATGAGAAAAGAAAGACATCAAGAAAAATCCATGGATGGTAGAATTCAGTTTTCATCTTTTAAATGAGGAAATAAAATGCTACTTTATAATAGACCTTTATTTCCATCCAGGACAAAAGAAACCCTACAATGACACAATCCCACAAGTAGGCAGAGAAAGTATGATTTTTGGAAAACCTGGGAAAAAGGTGGAATTATACAATAAATTTTCTGCTTATTTCTTTCTAAAAACCAAAACCAAAAGACCTTGAAAACCCACTGCCAGTGGAGACTATCCAGAAAAGAAGGCATTTCTAAACAGGTTATCCAGAGACTGCATTTAGTTAATTCCACATAATAAAGTACATGGAAAATCACTGCTGTCATGTAGAGAACTGAAGATCAGTTCAAGAGGATCACAAATAAAGATGAGGCATTTGAGTCACTGAGTGATCCAGGGTATCCTGTATAAGATGGAATTATTCAAACCAAGCAGGTTTAATGCAGACAAACGCATTAATGTATTAATGGGAACAAGAAACGCAGCCACACGCAGGATTGTATTCTGGGGAGTAATTCTTTGGCTTGATCAGACAAAATTCAACAGGAGTTCCCTGAATGCTGCAGAGGACAACTGGGGTTTTGGACAAGGGTGCAGGAGCACAGCAAGGTAAACTAGTGCTGATGCCGTGGTGGCAATCTCAAACACCCTCATTCATAACAGACACCCACCCAGAATGCCTCACCCTGCTCTGAAGTCCACTGTTTTAAAAGAGTCTGAACTGAAAAATGAGTGAGTATCAGGAAGAATAAACACTGAAAGGTCTTCCTGTGAGTCTTTGACATGGGTATTTTAAGACTCCATTCAGTACAAAGAACTGAAGACTGAAAAATTACTTAATTACAGTACCTGCCTGAAAAGAATATCCATCAACTAAAAAGCTCTAATTTAGGAGAAAAAGGTTGGGGTTCAGAGCTTAAATGCAACACATTAGCATGCAAAACCTTTAAAGAGTGATGGTGACTAAGCAGCAAAGCTATGACAGCTGGGTTCTCCTGTTGATGTGTCAGGCAGTCATATCGGAGTCTCATCCCAGCACAGGTGCTCTAACCAAGCAGCCGTCACACGGTTACACTGTAGAGAAATCTGTAAGAAGTGTGATAACCCTCCTAACAGAAAAGATCATCTCTACTGGCTTGGAAGTATTCAAGGCAGGCTGGATGGGGCCCTGGGCAACCTGATCTAGCATGTGGCACCCCTGCCCATGGCAGGGGCACTGGAACTAGATGATCTGTAAGGTCTCTTCCAACCCAAACTATTCTATGATTCTAGGATCACTACTTGGGGTTTCAAGTCCCAAATTCTGTTACTGAGTGGATGGAGGAGCAACTTGTGAGAGAAGTAAACAGCATTAGAAGAGGTGCCTGGAGCACATACTGAGGTAGAACCAGAGCTGACTTTTTCCTGCCAGCTGCATAGGAGGGTGTCTGCTGCCAAGCACAATGGGAGCTCTTCTGGGGAGGTGCTGGTGGGATCTTACATTGAGGCAGCTACAGCACCATGGGTATTTTAAGACTTATTCCATGCTAAGGAGGGCTGCTGCTGATCCAGCACTGTGCCCCGGCAGGGCAGGAGGAGGAAAGTAATAGACAATTGCAGCCAGAAACAGGCCACAGGATGGACAGACAGTGTTTGAAATACCTGGAGCTTTCATCCCTCCTTTCCTGCTGTGAGACACTGGTGCTGATGAGGGCATCCTGCCCTGCACCTCTCACAGCTACTCCCATGCCCCTGAGCCTGCCACAGTGGGGAAAAATCCTATAACCCTGAAGAGCAAAGGCTTTCACTTGGCATCACCGTCTGTCCCTTCAACTCTTGCAAAAGCTAGACAAGCCAGCACTGCTCCAGTCTACTAAGGCTTTGTGGACCATTTCCCATCCTACTCTGTTCCTGGCCTCCTCCCGGCTCCCCTGCTGCCCTTTGGACGTCTTGGCCCTGCGAAGCCTCTCCCTTTCCTCACCCTGGGGACACAGCTGAGCAAAGTCCCACCCTAACAGGGCGGCCTGAGAATGCAGAAATGCAGCCATTGCAGCCTGCTTAACCTAATATCTCCAGAGGACAGATTTCATGATGAGGCAAAGGTAGTCACTGCCTCCAGCTTTGCCATCGCTTTGGCTGTTGCACAGTTTTCCTCTCCATTTCAATCCCACTTCACGGAGAGTTCACACACACAGCTACATGAGACAGACGCTGCCAGAAAAGGCACAGGAACAAATGGGTTTTCAGACACATGGGGGCCTGTCCATCAAGAAGGGCTCCTTCTGTCCCTCTGCCCAGACCCCAGCACCTTGCTGCCACTTCCCCCCCCACACCAATATTCTTGCAACAACCAGCCAAGCTGCACAAATCTGTCTGCAGCTGACTCTGACACAGCCACAGAGTCAGTGGAATGACTTCGCCCATGCCAAGACAGCCTAAGCTTCCACTTTGGTAACTCTCCAGCTCCAGGGTGCTATTTGATAGGACTGGAGACCCAGGGACAGCTTGGGGACCCAGCACAGAGGGCATGCAACTGTTGTAGCACAGGCAAGAGATCAGTGCAGTACTGAGGAGTACAAGAGACTCCCATGGGTTACACCCCCCAACACGCAGGTGCCTCAGTGTCCTGCCCAGGTGAATTATACAACTCCGAGTACTTGCTCTCTGCACATGTCCTAGTTAGTTTCCCCTATTTCCTGCTTTGTGCTGCCTGTGAACAGCTGCCATACTCATGCTCAGGGTCAGGAATTGGTTCCTACACATAGAATCTATTCGTGATGGGTTATAAAAGTAAAACAGGCAGTGGGAATAACCCCAGCATCTCACCCTTTCCCTCATGAAAAACCTCCTCAGGGCCCTGAAAAAGCAGACAAACCAGGGCCACAAGTTTTAGGGTGTACCTAAAACACTCAGGAGCGACAGAAAAGACAGCATTGAGTCTGTGCCACTTGTGCTTCCCTCCCACCTGGGCCTCTGCAAAATCCCCTTGCAGAGGCTGCACAGAGGGGTGACGACCATGATGCTCATTTCAGTAAGTCCCAGGGAGGAGCCTTCCTGTGAGAGCCCGTCTGTGCTGGCCACCCACGTGTACCAGAGTCCCGGTGCTGCCCTGGTGCCCGGGTGAAGGGCAGGGTAAAGGCACACCCAAGGGAATTGCCCACCATTTCCCTGTGTACCTTGCTTTTTCTTCCTGGTCTGCACAAACTCTGAGTGCCGCAGGGCACTGGGAGCCGTCCGTCTGTAGAAGCTGTTTCGCTGCAGCACAGAGCCCACCCTGTTTGCTTCCTCGGCCTCCTGCTCCCAGACCTGGCTCCAGTCCGGCCGGCCCGTGCGTACCCTCGAGCGCTCTGCCCCACTGCTGCTCTTGGCTGGCATCCCAGGCCCTGGGGCTTCTTCCAGCTCCCCACAGCCATTGTCGTCACTGACGCATGTCTTGAACTGTGTGTAGCAGGTACCTGACCCCAGGTTCATGCTACCATCTCCTGAGGACCTGACTGCAAGTGCAGGAACTTCACAACCTCGGTCTGGACTGCTGTGGTCCATGACACGGCCTTTGGGTCTCCTGTGCCGTTCAATGTCTTCTTGGTCTACTTGGTCCCTGATACCTACACGTGGCCTTTCCTGCTCTCTATATGCTCTAGGGCTTCCATCATCTCTATACCACTTTTCCCCTTCCCTATATACTTGATTGCCTCCATCCTCTCTATACTGCCTTCTCCTCTCCCTATACTCCCCAGAGTCCCTCTCTTGCCTGTGCCACAGTTCCTTTTTCCTATAATGTCTTTCATCCTCACTGTAGTCCCTAGGATCTCTGTAGTCCTGATACCACCTTTCCCCCTCCTTACAGTATCCAAGGCCTCTATCCTCTCCATACTGCCTTCCCCTCTCCCTATATTGCCCAGGTACTCTGTCCTCTCTGTTCCACCCTTCTCTTATCTCAGACTTGCAGTTTCTGTATTGAACACCCTCCCTCTCATACACCCTGTAGTTTCTGCCCTCTATATCCTGTCTTTTGCCTTCCCAAACATCGTCTGCTCTCGTGCAGTCCACGTACTGCATCTCTCCCTTCCAAAAACCTCCACAGTCTCCATTCCTGCTCTGCTGGTCCACAGAAATGCCCTCCTGTCTCCTGGAACTGTCCCAGCCGCTGTCTGCTCCTCGGCTGCCCAGGTACTGCCTCCTTGTCGCCCTGGGTCTGTCGCTGCAGCCAGCCACGTCCTCTCTCCGTACAGCACAACAGTCCTCATATTCCCAGCTGAGGAGCCGCGGTTCCCGTCTCGGATCCTCCATGCAGTGTTTCCTCTAAGGATAGGCGCACATAGTCCTGTGGGGTGTGGCGCAGGGGCCGACTCCCCTCACTCTCTGCTCCCTGAGCCCAGCCCTGGGCTGACGCCACTTCTCCACTCTGCTCCAGCACTCCCGTCCCAAGTGAAACGCAGGAGCTGCTTCCTGAAACCAGCCAGCAAAGGCACTGGCCCAATCGCTGCCAGCCCCAGCCTCCTCCACCTGCTGCCCAAAGTAATCAGTAACCAGCCCGGAGCGAGGAGGGGAGCCAGGCTGGGCAGGCTTTCACCACCCAAACCGGCTCCACGGCTTTGCCAAAGCCTCTCCGCAGGCAGCTCTGAGGCAGGGAAGAGGAGGGCACTGGAGCACGCAGAGGCCCTGCCCCGAGGCCAATGTCCTCAGGGAAGGGAAACAGAGCGTGAGACCGCAGGAAGCCACAAACCAGAGGTGGGATACCAGATCTTCTTCCACTGCCTTCCCTGGTAGCACGGACCAGGCAACTACCTGGTCGAGAAGAGGCTGGGCTCTGCTCCACACCTCGCTGGGGCAAACTGAGGCCTTCAGGCTGCCCCTGGCTCAACCCTGATGCTGAGCCCATCCTCTTCCCAGCCCTCACCCACAGTCACCGGGAGATCAGGAGAGGAGCTGCTCCCTGCAAGACAGAGCAGTGCCTACACAGTGCCATGCAGCCACAGCTGCCTGGCTCCCTGCTCCAGGGGCAACAGCTGGTCCACCCGCTGACAGGAACAGGCTTGAAGGGATTACCTGGGTTATGGAGTCTGGTGCCAACACACAAAATAAGTTTCCAGGAGGCTACAGAAATATGCACTCCAGTAACACCTCTCACTGCAGGGCACAACATATTCCCAATTTTCCACACCAAACACAGAGCTCCTATAAGAAACCAAGAGACAACCACAACATGCCCTTGACAGAGAGCGTGAGAGTCTGTGGATGTCATCCATGTCTCAGGTTCTTGCAACACTTGTTAGGAATGCAGAGCCCATGCTCTCAGCTGGTAGAAGACAAAAATAAAACCAATGGACTCTCCCACTCTAACTGGAGGAGGGCAAACGCTAATCCTGCCCCAGCCTGTTGATCAGCAAAACCCCAGTGTGCTCACAAGACACACTGAAAAAGCAATCTGATGATTTTAAGCATTTACTATAGAAAACCACATATTTTCTACTCTTCCTTTGGATCCCCAAAAGATACACCGAGGGGCTGGATTCCCTCAAGACTATGCCGGCCCTGCTTTGGTTGCTGGTCAAAGCTTAGTGAGAGCTTTTCTGCCTCCAATGTCTCCATGTTCCCCTAACAGTGGTAAGGCAGAGGTCACGCCTCAGGCATGGCACAAACATATTTTGCTGAGCTGATGCAACACCAAGTTACTGTTCTGGCCTGCTTCACTAGAGCTGGGCTAGCAAGATACGCTCCCTGGCCACACTCAGATGTGTCACGAGGGACATGACAGAGCTTGGGTAGGACACATCTTTATCACAGGGCTAGAGAGGTCTCTTGAACTGGAGAGAAATCCCCTAGGACAACTGAAAGGATACTGACTTGAGGATGCCTCAGGACCGTGCATTAATTTTTGCCTAAAACTTCCAGTTCCAGAAATCAACAGGGCACAGGTTCCACAGGATCAGTCCTCTGCAAGGAAGCACTGGGATGGTAGGAGACATTTCCCAGCAAGATCCATCCCATCAAAAAATTTCCCTTGAGATTCAGCCTAGATTTTCCTCTTCCTACCTTCAAGTTATTTCATCTAACTTCAAATCCTCTAGGCCTCCTTCCAAGCATCCCTCTAGCACACCACTGACGTGGAGGCTGTTTGTCACCTTGTTTTCCCGGTGCACTCTATCAGCCTTCATTCCCACGTGCTCTGCCTCAGACATGATCGTGCAGCAAAGTGCCTGGGCTCCCCAGTGCTGATTAAGCAGTGGGAGGATGGAGGCAATGAAGTCAGAGTGAGTAATTCCCAGGCAGAAGCTGGCATTTCACTCCACCTCCTGCATGCAGTGCCCACATTTCCTGCACATCGTGGGTTTCAGTAACAGAACTGCAGTGTCAGAGTGCCTGGGAGAAGCCTGGGAAGGGGCTATGGGAGAAGATGTATGTGGTCCCATCTTCCCATTTGTCTACTGTAATATCAAGTGTAATGTAATTAACAGCACTGATCTTTACATGGCATCTTCAGGTTTCAGAGAACAAATGTGCTGATATAATCATGGGAAATTCCTCTTTCCTGAGTAATTTTTTTCTGGGGTGCAAGAACAAAAGTCGCATTTTCAGCTACAGATATGCCACAATTGAAAGCTCTTTGTTGCTGTTACCAACAGCACAGTGCCGTTTTCTTGTCCTGGACTCCACGGATGGCAGGAGCACAGGGGCAGGCGTTACTTTTTTGCCCACTAATCCATCCCACTCCCAGGCCAGGTTCAGTCCCCTTCTGTGCAGCCCTTCTCATCTGAGTGCCAAATCCCCACAGGTCTGTATCACCACCAGAGCAAAAACCACAGGAAACCCAGTGCCCTGACAGATTGAGGGCAGTCACGGCACAGATGTCAACTCAAATCTCAACTGCAGGACCACCAGCAAAGCCACCCTGAAGCTGCTGCTCACTCCCCTACAGATAAAAGAGGATGAGGCAGGGAGGTTGGAACTGCAGCAGCTGTGGTTTTGCTTTCCATCACAGGCATACTGGGAGTGGATGAGATGAAGGCTCTGGATGTATGGCGGGGCTGGTAGAAGAGATGGGAGAGTTGGAAAGAAAAGGGGGTGGGGAAGACCAGGGCAAAAGGATATCCAGAGAAAGACAATGTGATTCTCCAAGGCAAAATCATGATGATTTGTACTGCAACAGGGCTTACAAAATGACCAAAATCAGGAATTAAAGTAGGGTATAAAAGACTGCCTTCAACAGTGTCTGTGAAACAGCAGAGGCACCTGTGCTCCTCAAGCATCCCCCATCCCATGCTGTTGCAGACTCACCTCTCAACTCCTGCAGCTCCATGCTGAGGCTCTCAATGTTGGAGTCACAGAAATCAAGGTTTTCCATCGTCTCTGCTCTCACCAGCTCATCCTGCTGCTCCTCCAGCATCAGGCATAGCTCAGCACGGGTCTTGCTGTACGCCTCCAGATCTCGCTCCACCTCTCCAATTCTAGTCAGCAGGATGGAGCTGGAGGAGGCTGATCCTGCCTGTGTCAAGTCCTCACGTCCCTCCTCCACTCGCTGCTCTGGGGTGCTGGGCTGAAGCTGGGCAGGGACCACATTTTTCCGCTGGTTGCTGGATGGAGGCCGGGGCGCAGGCCGGGAGGGTCTGACCGAGAAGGACAGGGACCTGCCTTTGGGCACTCGGCCACCCTGCATGGGCATTGTCGCGAGGCTGCTGGGCCGAGGAGGGGGTGGCCTCAGGGCCCTTCGCCTCTCTGCCTGCCTGGAGCGGGACGCAGATTCAGGAGACCCACGGACAATGTCCTTCTCAGAGCTGTAGTCCAAGATGGAGAAGTGACGGGACACCTTGTCCTGCTCGACACCAGTACTTGACAGACTCTTCTCAAACTGGGCCAGCTGCTCTGTCAGTTTGGAGTCCAGGTCCATGCAGCCATCCCCCTGCACTGCAAGTGGGCAGCACTCCCCCCAGCTCCCAGCCTGTGTGTCCAGGCCCACCTGGGCAGTTCCTAAGCTGGAACAAGGCTTGGACTTCTCCAGCTTACTGTCCATCCAATTGTCTAGGTCCTGGGTGCTGCTCTGGCTCTCCTGGGGCTGGGATGCTGCCCAGCTGTTAGTAGATGAAATCGCCTGGCTCCTGCAAGGATTTTGGGGGAACTGGGGAGTCTGCAAGGGCACAGTGGGGATGTCTGCATCATGCTGAGGGAGGGGCTGAGTTTCTGAGTTTCCTGGGGAGGCTGAAATGGTCCCCCCAGGCTCCAGCTCATCTGCTTGGCCAGGCCTGTTGCCCTGTGGGGGAGGCAGCTGAGCAGAGGGGAGAATGCCATTGACTGTCTTCGTGTGGTTAGAGGGGACCGAGCCCACTGTGCCTTTGGGATGTGGCTCTTGGGGTCCTGTGCTGGGAGAGACCTGGTGCTGTCTCAAGTCAGTGCCAAGAGGACCCTCTGACCTCCCTGCCTTGTGAGACAAAATGGTGGCAGGCTCAGGGTATGCAGCCAAGCCATCCTCCTTTTCCCTGCTATCTGTCCCTGGCAAAGGAGGAGTTTCAGAGCAAGTGCTTTCTGGATCTTGATGGATGGTCAATCCACAACTGCCTCCACCTTGCAGATCCCCAGCACCAACCTTTTCCCTGCAAGCCTCAGAGGCTTCCAGCCTCACAAATCTGTGTGGAAAGATGCCACGTTTTCCTCTCAGCTCCCCCTCCAGCCAGCCATCCTCCAGAATGCCTACAATCCGAATCCTGTCACCCACATCAAAATCCAGTTCCTTGGACTCCAGGGCTTGGAATTGATAGAGAGCAACACCATAAGTACTCCCTGGCTCCTTGTCATCTTTGGGGGGCATCTCTACTGTCCCATTGGTGTCACAAATCCCTGTGGGCTCTGGATCCACTGAGGTTCCTGGTGCTCGCAGAGGAGTAAGAAGTTCCACAAAACCCTCAGGGAAGATGCCCCGGCAGCCTCTGAGCTCACCCTCAAACCAGCCAGGCTCTGGGACACCAACAATGTTGATCACATCCCCTTCCCTGAAGTCCAGTTCCTCCTCCAGCTGAGCAGACAGGTCCATCAGGGCCCGGGCTTGGCCCAGTGAGTAGGCAGGCACCTCCAGGAGAGTGCTCTGGGACAGCTGATGTCTCCGAACGGAAAGGCACAGCTCCCTCACACATGATGAGGGGAAAAAGCCCTTGGAACCCCAGCTGCTTCGGCCCTGGAGCCAGCTGGAGGCCAGGGACCCCCCCAGGATCACCAAGTCTCCTGCAGAGAATGAGACACACCAGTTCAAAACTGCTCTCATTATTGCTTTCCACCTCTTATTCCTGCCTCCCCATGTTCCCTCCTGGCTGTGGGTGAGGACTGGCACTCTGTCAGAGCACACTGCATGCTTGGGATGCACACAAGCACAGGATGGGGTTAAGGCACCAAGTATCAGCAGCCTCTTGGACATCTAAGATACACAGTTTGGCTGCAAAGCCGTGCAGGTGCATCAAAGCTTTCATTCCCCCCCAAATGCAAGTCTAAGATTTGGGGATTGGAGGTCAGTTAAAAGGCAGTCGTAAATTTACTATGATCAGGTGATGCCAATTTTTGGAGTTTCATGAGTAATGACAGATCATGAGAAACTGGTATCAAAGTGGCAGAAGCCCAGAGGACCATGGTGGATTTGATGTGACCCATGTCATGAGGTATTAGGAGATTCACCTCTTTCTTCTGTCACTCTAGGCAGGATGCTGTGACTAGGTTCATCCATCCGGAAGGACAGGTGAGGCTTTTGAGGTGCAAAGCAAAGGAAGGGAATGGAGATTACCTCTCTGCAATGACAAGCTCCCTGGCTCTTGAGATGTGAAGTCATTGGTACAAACAAACAGTTTTTCTCCCTGCTTCAAAGGGGGAATATCCACAGGTTCAACAAAGCTGCTAGGAAACTGCCCTAAAAGGAGAACGAGTTGTCAGCAATGAGTCTTTCCTGTGACCCACCACGATGTCCACCCTCCTTCCAGATTCTGGGATCTATTCACCTCTTACTAAAGGAAAATACCCAGTTACCCTGGGTGCCTCAGTAGCCTGGTGGAAGAATGAGTTTGGGAGTCAGGAATTCCTGGGGTTTTAAGTGCTTAAGAGCTAACAGAGAACAAAAAGCTTTGAGCCCTTGGCTCACTCCAGGCAACCACAGGCTGTGTGTGTTACTGGGACTGTGCCATCAGCATGGAGCTTCCAGGAACAGACATACTAGGTTTTCTCTGCCCTTATTGCTTCCTTCCCAACTCAGACCCATGGTGAGAACTAAGAGATCCAGTAGTGCTGCATCACGAGACCAGTGTCTTCTGACTGGGCATATGCACCTGGTGCTCCTTCCTCCACAGGGCTTGGCCCCTGTGCAGTCTCAGCACAGAATTCAGGCCGCCACACTCGGGATGGCCACACCTGTGAGTCACAGGCTCTGTCACAGCTTCAGTACTGCTGGGACTCCAGGGACCTTCCCCACTTTGCCACTCTGTGTACCTGTTTCACCATGGCACACTTGTTGGCCACCACATGATACCAGTCAGATACTAATTTCAGTCCTGCGAGCATAGGATGTGCAAAGGCCACTAAAAATGTCTTTCCTATATAATTTGAGGCAAGGGGATATGATGAAGTGTGGGCTAGTACCACATCCAGCATTGCCTCTGGATGACCCAATATTTTCTAATAAAATGTGGGAACACCATATCCTAGACACCCAGAGCTTTGCACTGTGTTTAGGCGGTTTGGCATTTGCTATACTCTGCTGCTTCCTTCACAGTTTAAACCAGCTCTCTCTTTCCTTATCTTAGTTTCCTGCTCTGTACATGATAAACAACATAATGCTGTAAGAAAGGAGTTACTGTACATGGAGTTAATTACAGTAATTATTCCGCAGAGTAATGAGTACTAGGCTGCAACACCTCTACAGCTTCTATTCTAAAGTGCCTTTTCAATTCCCTACAACTTTAACTTAGAAAGCTGGGCAGAAAACTACAACAGCTGTTCCAAGGGAAAGCAGGAATGCAACTGGGTTTTGAGTTAAAGGTCATTAAAAAACATTCAGTTTGATTCAGCATGTTTCTTTATCTTTGAGCTATGACACACATCTGTTTGTTATTCCTTAATAGCTTCATCTTCTATACAAAAACCTCACCAGTTATGCTGGGAGACAAAACTCTCTTGAAAACTGCAGACATAATTCTTGCTCAGTGACTTCAGTAGCAGCAACAGGATCAGGCACATGCTCATTCAATGCCACTTCTCAGCTACATGGAGCACAGGAGGGAAGTGCTCCTGCCCACCTTTGTTTCAGACAGTAGACAGCTTGTGGCTGTTAGGAGAGACCAGACTGCTGCTACAATAGCAGCCCCATCTCTACATCCAGGGATGAAATCAGTCCCACCCTCATGCTGAAGACAGAGGCAGGCTTATGCTTTGAAGCGGCCTGGCTTTAATCTCCCAAAGAGCTCACACATCTTCTTAACATCAGGATTAAGATGAGAAAGAGCTGCCTAAACAGAGACTATGAGACTCTTAGTATTTCACTAAGAGCATTCTGCTGTTTCAGAAGTTTCTCACACCCCCCTAAAAGTTTAAGAGACTTGCACACCTCTTCAGGCACCTAGATATTGATGACAATTTGTGCAGGAAGATGCTCTGAAGCAGAAAGGAGGAAGTGGGGCTGAGTCAGAGGGCTTTGGTGGACACGTGGTCACTATTGCTCTATCTTGCACTGACAAGGTCACTTGGACTGGTTTCTAGAATGGATGCATTTCCACTCTCAGTGCATCTGTTTCCTCTCTCCCCTTCCACTGCCACAGCAGGTCAGCACGTAAACTAGCCAGGAAATGGGCAGTCTCTCCACAGAGAATGGAACAACCAGTATTGTGAAGCTCCCATCTCCTTGAGAACTGACCCTCCACTAATCTCTCTCAAAAAACAACACACAAGCTGTCTGAATAATTGACACAAAGCTGGCAGGAGACCAGTGGAACCTGCACTCTCAGTCCCAATCAAAGTCCCATGAAAGGTTTAGTAAATCAAAGCACGTCCTTCTCCACCAAGGGAAGATGTGTTCATGGAGCGGACATTTAGCTGGCACTTCTATGGACCAAGGTGAAGGCATTTCCAGCTCTTACCTGTGACACCTTCCTTCTTGCCGAGGAGCCAGAACTCGTCCACCACAGCCAACACCTCGATGACATCTCCCACGAAGAGGGGCAGCTCTTCAGAGACGCTGGGACAGAAATCAAAGACTGCCCGTACCACGGAGCCAGCCTCCATTGTGCAGGGTCTGAAGGCGGGTCAGTGCCTAAGGCTGAGACAGTGAGAAGTTTGTCAGCAGCCAGAAACACCTGAAATGATCACACATAGGCTCAGGAAGTAAAACCCTTCCTGAGCACAGAGGCAGAAACAGTGTGGGGAGTCCTGTCCTGAGCTCCCTGCCACCCCTTGACATGTGCCGCAGGAGCCAAGGGGCTGCAGCAATGCAGCCCCCATGGTCTAACCTGCCTTGTCTGGCCCCTCTGGCTATCTCTGTAGGATCATGTGTTTGTGCTGCAAGCGGGGGGAGAAGCAGCAAGAAATTTGGAAGTGAATTCCTGTCAGGAAGGAAGCAAGAGGAGGGGAGGAAGCTCAGCATTTCCCTGACATACAGAGCAGGGCTCAGCCTGCCAGGGCCCGGTGGGCAGCCAGCACCACCCTTGCACGTCCCACCACACATTCTCTGGCAGGATGGGCACAGGCATACCCCTCCCCATGCCACCACTCAGGGCCACAGGAACCGCATGCTGAACCAGCACCACAGTTCTAGCCCAGCAAGAGAAGAGGCACAAAGTCCACTCAGGCAAGCTCATGCCACCACCCTCATTCTCGGACCTGACTGGAAATACCCCTTCTGCCTTCTAGCTACCTAGCTCCGTCATCCCCTGGGAGGCCTCACCATGGTTCTTGGCAGAAGTCAGACTGAGATGAGGGTGCAGACCCTGTCCAAGGCTTAGGAGCCAAGGCTGAAATTCCTCCTGGCTGGAGACTTGAAGGCAGGCAAAGACCTCCTCGTCAAGGGCTATGTCCTGGATTCCCCCTTCCTTTGGAAGTGGCTGTTGAGGACACTGTTCTGTATCATTTCTGCTTTTCAGCCTCACCATCAAGGAAATACATTGCACCGAGGCAGCAGCAGTCCTGCAGCTTAAGCTGCTCCTCTGCCTCCTCACAAATTCCTCAGGATGGGAATAGAAAGGTGCATCCATCCAAAGCAACCAGAAACTTTAAGCTTATTCCTCACCTGCACCTCAGAGCAGCGAGAGTTTGCTTTCACTTCCTGACCCACTGCAACTACAGGACAGCACTGCCAACACCTCTCCGCGGTGCTTTCAGAGCCCTGCCCTCTACGGCGCTGGGACATCAGCTCCTCCCCACCAGCCCCCTCGGCACAGGCTGCTTTCCTCCCACATCACAGGCAGAGTCCCTGCTCTGTCCGTTTGGACACAACTTCCCTGCTGCGGGACCCTTTCTCCTCCCTTCCCAAAGCGGCTCTAAGCGCAGGGTGAGCGGTCCCGCTCCAAGCGCTGCCCGGCCGGTGACACCCGTCCCATCTGAGCTTGTCAAACCCCCTGCCAGGCTCCGGGCACAAAGAGCACAGTGACAACGCCACAAAACACAAATACACGGGCCCCACAAGGGCACCCCTTCTCCATACAGCCGCACACAGCCCACCTGAGCCCCGGAGAGTTAGGAAGAGGGGAAGCTAACACAGGGAGGAGAAATATGTCCCTGCTGACGAGGTGCAGCCAACTTCCAGTGAGAGTGCCAGTAGGGGATCCAGCGAGGGAAAGGCTTTCTGCTGACGGGACCACTCTGTTTATCCAGTCCGACTCACCTCCTGGGAACAAAGCGGGTTTGTACTCAGCAGGAACAGCTTCCTCATCACGTCCCTCCCCGCCCCCAGCCATGCCCCTGCTGCAGCCAGCACGCTGTGCCCCTGGCCACCCTCACCTCTGCCATCCTGTCTGTCTGTCGCTCCTATTGCTCTCCACTGCCTTCCCCATAGCACGTGGGCTCCTTGGGACACAGGCTGTCCCTTTGTCACCAGCTTTGTGCTGGCTGTACAAACAAAGAGCCCAATATCCAGCAGCAGACAGCACTCTGCCACCAAAAAGAGATGAATGGACTGGAGTGAATCAGGAGCACAAAGAGCTGCAGTTCAGGGTAGCCGAAACCTACTGAGGCAGAAGGAGTAACAGTATTAAAAACATGACCATGTGGAGCAGGGAAAAAGATGGAGGAGCCATCAATTAGCTTGAAAATACTAAAGACAAGTCAGGATCGTTGTGCTGTTTGGGGTGGGGTGGCTGGGGCACGCTGCTGCATGTTCTCACGGGAACAGGAGCAGCAGCAACAGGCGCGGCAGCAGCAGCCCCTTGCAGGCACCCGGGCTGCCCTCCACCCCCCAGACAGGCTGCCAGCTGAGCTCAGGCTCCTAGGAATCCTTGCCGTACTCTGAATATTCAAACTTCACAGCAGTACTGGACAAAGAGGGGAAAACATATTGCAGGCATAATTGCTGCCTTGGGGTAGTTTCTTCAGGAGCACATGATGGTACAGTGGGATTTCTTGTATTTCTTCGGTCAAAGGTGTAATTTAAGAATGGGCTGAGATATGCAAGGATTACAGCATGTGTGCTGCAGACCCAAACCCTGGCTTTGCTGCAGTCACTGGGGCTGAGAATATGGCCCTCCCACTGATCCTGCCTACAAGAACAGGAGTGTCACTTCCTTTAACACACCTGCAGCTCTGGGGATTCATCATTAAAATGTGCATGATTTTCCAACCAGACAGAAGATGGAGAGGGACAGGCAGGAGTGCAATAGTTCCAGCATGTATATATTAATTACAGTTATAATAACCCACTAACCTATTCATGTCCAAAGCATTCCCTGAGAGGCAGCTCGTAAGAAAGTAGGAAGCAACTTCTGAAATTGCCAAAAAAAGAATCCCAACAGACTCATGTTCCCTCAGCAGTACCAAGAAGAGCAAGATCACTCCCTGACTCCATCCGAGTCTAGACAGCATGCCCCTGTATTCGCAAGTAGTTAATCAGTCTTGAGGAGTTTGCTTGCTCCATGACATGAATTGAACACAAAATATTATGTTTTCCAGGACCTTGGCCTTGTCTTACTCCATGCAGTGCTGCCTGCCAACATTTTCTACAAACCCCCACCTAGAGAAAGAAGCCTCCTAGCGTATTCCAGACTGGAAACTTACTGAGTCCAACTCTTCAGGCTTAATAGTGGACCCGAGCTTCTCCCAGATCCACCCTAGATCTGGTGAAAACAAACATTCAGCAACAGCTCATGAAGAGGCTCCAGAAGGAAAAGCAGATTGCAGGGAGAGCAGGGCTCCGCCTGTGATCCCCTGTGAGTCACGGCTCCTGACAGCTGGCCAAGCACCATCCCCTCTCACCTCAAGGATGGGTGATCCCTGTCTGCCAGAGGGAAAGAAGGAGAGCTCTGCCACAGCTGAGCAAACTCTGGGATTTCAGGCTGGCGGCAGTCAGGACTGCGGATCGCAGGACTCTTGCCCCCGCCCAGCAGCAGACCCGCATCCAAAGAGAGCCTCACTGTGCAAGTATGAAGCTGTGGCGCAGCAGGAACTCGCCCTGCTGAGAACACACAGGCTCTGTCTCACTGCCCGATCCTGCACAAACCAGGTAACGTGTTCCTGGCGCCCGACCACAGCCTGCCTGGTGTCAGGCTCTGGGCTTGACACAACAGCATTGTGCAGCAAGGCAGAGAATGGATTCCCAGGGCATTAATCACTGCCCCCAGCCTGCATGCTCAGCACACACTAACATTACCTTCATGGAACACTGCTTATCCCATTTTGCTATTAGCTCTGGAGCGTGTCTGGTCCAGAGTGGGCTGATGAAAGGAGGGACCAGAACGAAATGATGGCTATTAACTCTGTAACAATATTGTTTCGAGATCTTCAGCACAGACTGGGTCAAGTCACAGCAGCCGAGAAAAGGCTTTTACCCACAGACTCTGACAAGTTCTATCCCTCCTGTTTTTGCAGCTGAAATTGCGCAGGGTAAGAAATCTCAAATAATGGACTCACCAGCATCAAATGTAATTGTCAGGCACTTGCTAAAAGTACCCTCACTTAGATGGAGGTAGGACTACTAAAGATGCTGAAGCAAGGATTTCAAGCACTTAAGAGATAAGGCAGCAATGTGAAGAGACCATTTAGGCTGATTACAAGAAGTATTAACAGCCCCAGTAAAAAAAGAGACCCAAAGGGTTTGAGGGCAGCTAATCCACTCCTATCCCAAAGCACTACTCAGACCATGAGATAAAAAACAGTAACGGATGGATGCCACAAACTAAGCAGCAAGGAAACCAAACTTAACAGGTGCTATTGCCACTTGTTTCTCCACTAAATAATACATTCCAGCTTCTCACTCAAGAAGCAGCACTGTTAGAACTGACTATGGACAGTATGACAGCACTGTAACTGAAAAACTAACATTTCACCAAACAGACCAAAACGTGCCTTGTGGGCTTCCACAGGCACGCAGGATTTGCACAAGAGGGACAAGTGGATTCTTGTCCAGTGGACGTCTCAATCTCTGTAAAAACCTTAGAACCTGCATAAGCAGTAGACCAGGAATGGTCATACTCCCAGACACGTACAAAAGACAAGCTTGTCACAAAGTGATTAGAGAAATTAATATTAAAAATATTAAACAAATACTGTCAGTGATCTTTTTAAAAATTGAAAAACACCTTGCATTTCACCTAGGTCTTTTCATACCTCCTTCCACTCATTATAGCTCAATGTCTGTTCACTGAAAACACAATCCACCCCCAGTGACAGAGATACCCCTCAGTTCAGTGCACCCTCCAGCTGCTGTGACCGGCTTTGACAAGAGAGCTGCTGCAGCTCTTGCTGCACTCTAGGCTGCAGGATCAGTACCCAGCACACAGCGGGAGGAACCAGGAGTTACCATTGGCTTCTCACACCACTGTGTCAAGAACAGAAGCTTATTCACTACAAAGACACTTCTACCTTTTTCCTCTCTTCCTCCCTGTGTTCTCCAAATCTGGACAGCCCTCCTTCCCTCCTCCATACCCCAGTGCATCTGCACAGCCTGCACAGTCCTCAATCACATTTCTAGGGTAGGACATTACCCACACACCAGCATGCCCTGACTGCTCCCGCCAGCCTTCAGAGCTGTGGCCACCCGCAGTCACTCTCCCTGCTCAGAGCAGAACATGTTGCTGTGTAAAGCTCCCTGAGGTCCCTGCTCGCCTGCACACTCCTGGGTAAAATAAACAATACCCCGTTGAGCCAGGCTGCCTGGGCCCCAGCTGGAGATGGTGCCAATGCAGGGACTGCGGCTCCAGCAAATGCAGAGCTGATCCTATGAATCCCAACAGAATGGACAACGCAGCAAGCAGGGCAAACCCCCAACTAATGGTGCTGAGGAGAGGAGCCTTCTCCCACCAGGGAAATGCTGATCACTGCAGCTTCTTGTTAGGACATGCTGCTTGACTCAGCAGATCCCAAAGAGTCCCCCTGCTGAGCTTCACACAGTGGGAAACACAAGAGCTCTTCTGCACTCCACCTCCTAATGCCACATGGCTCCCAGGAGGAAGAGGAATCTTCTCACTTTAAAAAGAAATAGCTTCTTTTGCTTTGTCTGTGACCTGATATATCAAAAATCATTGCTACGAATACATTTTAGGTTGGATCACCAACCCCTCAAGAACCAGGACTATCAAGTAAAGGGCTGCTTAAGCATGCTCCGGCCTCCTGTGCGGCACAGGAGCTCTACCATGTACCAAACAAGTCATTCAAACCACTGCTTCTCTCCAGCTGGGCTCTGGCTGTCAGTGTTCTCACCTGCTCTGTTGCAGGACGTGGCTGAGGGCAGGCTGGTGGTGTTTGTGTGGGTTAAGAGTGGCGTGGAAAGGAAGCAAGAGGAGCTCGTGCTGAGCCAGATGGCGAGCGAACAAAAGTCATCTGGAAACTAGAGCACAGCATCAATTTTTAATGCAATGTGATTAGAAATATACTTTTACTGGAGGTTGAGGGGAAATTATCAGTTAAGGCAGTAAAGTGCTAAGGTAAGCACAGCTCAAGCTCACATCATCACTGTCACAAAGTCCATCTGAAGTCACCCACTGCAGGGACACCTCAGCTGCACTTAGAACCCCAAGAGGTCACAGCCATGGTTCCCATGACAGCTAGCAGAAGTGGTGCTCTGTAAAGCTCTGAGAATCACTCCTTTCCTCTGCCCCTACTGCTCAGCTCCTCCCATCCCATTATCAACAGTTCTTTAAAACTGTTGTGTGTCCATACTAGTTTTTAATGTCACTGCTAACTCTAAGCAGAGCAGCTGGAGAGAGAATGGAAACCTTTGGCCCTCACAGAACAGAGGATCTCACGAACAGAAAGCAGAGGCCAGCTCGGAGACGTGGGCACTATTGGCGCTGCGGAGGCCTCACACACAAGCAGGACGCATTTAGACACTGCCCAGCACGACTCGCAGCCAGAATGAGTCAAGATGAGGGGGATGATGATGACGTCTTGTAGCACGGTACAGAGGCTGTACTTGGCAAAGCATCTGCAAAACTGCAAATTCTCTATCTATGAACTCTTTCAGATGAAGCGATAAAGTCTCAATGGAAGCAAAGGAGAGGATGGAAGAGGCAAGGGGAAAGAGAGCCTTTTCAGAAGAAACTGAAAGTTATGGAATCATGACAAACCTCAGAGCAGATGTTAATGCTTATGACACAACTAGAGGCTTCCTAGGTACTATGGCAAGGAGCATGAGATATGAAAGGCCAGAAGTGAGGGGAGAATTTCAAACACCAGGAACAGCAGCAGAGGTGTTTGAACCCAAAGGCCAAATTGCATCAAGGACAGGATCAGCTGAGGTACCACTTAGGGTCAGCAAAAGGGACAGCAGAGGAGCAGCAGCTGCCTCTGAGTGTGCTGACGGTGACCCAAGCCATCATACCCTGGAGGAGACACCTCCAGTTCATCTCTGTTAAAGTACAAGGCAATGGGGCCAGGCTGCCAGTGTTGCAAGAGGGATTTGCGTCTGCTGAAGTGAAAACAAACAGGGAATTCTTGTAAGTTTCTCTTCTCAGGCTGCCTTCAACAGAATGAATGCCCTCGGAGGAGCACCCTGGAAAGGCACAGCGCTGCAGCCTGGAGCTTCTGCTCTCTGTGTACAACCACCTGTGCCACCCTCACTGGTACAACAACTCCAAACTCTGGGTGCCAAACCATTGTGGGACGCCCACATTGCTTCTAAAGGGCCAGGTGCTCCCCTGCAACAAGCTGTCCAGGCAACTCCAGCTACCATCAGCCGCCTGCCTGGTGGTGACCACCCGGCTTGCCACTGCGTGCACAAACACGGCTAAAGAGACCGCAGTCCCAATGTGCAACGTGGGGAGCGGACGGGCGGCTCCCGCTGTGCCGCACAGCTGCTCCGCGCTGCCCCGGTGCCCCAAGCGCTCCCAGGGCAGCGTGGGCGCTGTGGGATCGGACACAGCGCGCACCCAGCCGGGCACGCAGGGCTGCAGGGCCACACGCTGCCCTGGCGCGGCTGGCACGAGGGGAGCGCACCCACCCGAGCCCGCAGCACCCCCGAGCCAGCAGCACCCCAGCCTGGGGCACCCGTGCCCGGCCAGCGCGGCCCAGGGCAGCCCCCGGCACACGGCAGCCCCCACGCCTTAGCCGAGCGGGGGCCGGTGCCGAGTGCGGGAGGCGCCGGCGGGGCGGGGCCCGGGCCGCTCCGGGGCCCGGCGGAGGCGCAGGCCGNCCTGTGCAGCACCGCTCGGCCCCAGGCTGCGAGGCATTTCCCCCCGGCGGCACACCGGGACACCCCGCCCCGGGACACAGTGCCTAGCCGGGTGCCCGCGCGGGGACATGGGGTGCAGCCACCCCCGTAGCCCCCAGGCTGGACGCGGCACTCGTGCGCCATGCACCGGGCCAAGCTACTGGCAGAGCACCTGGGAGCCCGGCGCGGAGCACGGCAGGCAGCTGCCTGTGCAAACCCTCTTCGTCTTCCCCACAGAGCGCTGCCGCCTCGCAGACACTGCCGGGGCTCCCCTTCCCCGCTGCTGCCTTATGGGAATCTCGCTGCCTTGTCGGCTTCAGCTTTGGCAGCGGCTGACGAGTGGGTCTACACTGTCCATCTGGTGCAGTCTCAGCTTTGCCGCTAGCAGCCTCCTTGGCTGCTTAGATACACTGTAAGATCATGCCAAAGCATCAAGATGGAGAAAAACAAATAGCTCCCCAGCAGAAATCCATGACAGAGAGGGCCAGTTTGTGCATCACAGAGGATCTGGCATACCAAGTACCGTAGGTCCCGCACTGGATTTCCTGGCCAGCTAAAAATAGCCTCCATGCTCCAAGGGATACCATCCCTCAGCAACACGTTGTGAAGCCTGGAGTCTCTAAGTCCCCCTGAGCAGTTCCCACTGTTTGGCACTTGTTTGTGCATTTAGCTACACCTCTCCATAGCAACCACACAGATCTCAGCTTGACTTGCCACCAGCCAGAAGCGGGTGTGCGGAACGCGTCGCATGCACGCTCTCAGAGTCGTGTTGGTACGGGCACAGGCAGGCTGCTGGTTCCCGTCTGTTCTCCTGCGGTAGGGACCCACACTGCTGCCGTGGCACGATGCCGTGGGCAGGGGGCCTGAAGCTGCACAGGGAACTATGTGCTCTATTCCCTGCAGGTATGGATGCTTGTAGACGGTTTACTGGTGCTGAAGAATGGACACCAGCCCCTGCTACAGGGCTCTAGATGTCCTCTGACCCAAATTTTATATTGTTCTTGCCTGCCAAAGAAGGTTTTGAGCGTTTTCCATCATCCCAGTCCCTCACGCAGCCTTTCAGGTCACTGCCATGACCAACTCTCCTCTGCGGACATCCCCATCAAAGCTGCTTCACCCTTCTTTGAGTTCACTTATTTGTATTTTCCCCTTTTCTGCCTCCTCCATGCCAGATACAGAAATGAGAAGGCATTGCATGCAGAGTTCTATCCGCCCTCCTGGTTCTCCCAAGACCCTCACAGTTTTGCTTATAGGAATTTTGGTTCATTTTACTGAGCCTGGCTTCAGTTTGTTTAAATGTTTTTCCAGTGTCTGCATACAGTTCTGATTCTCTCATCTCAGAAAGGGTAATAGAGAATGGAAGAAGGTTTGGAGGCAGGCAGTAAGGACGCTCAGAAACATGGGAACAGACTGTACAGTGAAAAACAGTAGGCTGGGAGTCTTCAGCTTCGAAGAAGGACATACGGTGGGGAAGAGGTCTACAAAATCATGAGTGGCCCAGAGAAGATGGGGAGGATTGACTGCTGTGTTTTCTGACAGAAACCTGTCACTTGTTTTGCCTTCACCGAAACCTCAAAAGCATAAGAAATCCCTATCCTGCAGATGTTACATCCAAAGGCGTGCCCTTTTTAGCCCACGCTTCTTGCAACACTGGGGACGAAGTTCATGGCAAGCCTCTGAGGGGCGTGCTTAAAAGTCCTGCATCAGAAACATTTTGTAACCATGTTTTCACGTGGAGAGCTCAGCCACGGCCAAGTGGAGCTTTACCAAATTGTTCAACACAAAAATATTCAGAGCTGGGCGGAGAATGAGCTGCACAAATCCCAGCCCAGAGAGAGAGCCCTCCAGAGAGTTGTATCTTGCAGGAACCCTCTTGTAGGGGAAAACGCTTGCGACTGAGGCTCCAATTTTTCTGCTGCACTGCCAACCCCACAGCAGCCTGCGAGGGTGAGTGATGTGGCCTCCTGGGCTGGTTGTCCTGTCCTAGGGAAGGAATCTCCCTCCTCTGACTCTGCCTTGGAAAGTAAGTGGAATTGAGACGGTCCCACATTTTCTAGGACCACAAGAGGGCAACACGAGAGCACCCTGCAGCCAGCAGGCTCAGCGAGACAACGTGTGACACTGCTGGGATGCCGGTGGCATGGGCAGCTCTGTGCGGGCTCAGCAGCACCCTGTGCAGGGACCGGCCAGCTGAATTAGCCAGTTGAAGGCTGCTCCTTGCTCTCAGCTTCACACACGCCCTCAGAGGTCAGCGGTCAGCTCAGCCAGCAGAGTGCCGTAGTTGGGGGTGGCAATACCTTTGTGCACATGGGGCAGACACTGGGTGACAGCAGACCCTTCTAAGTGCTGCATGGGGCCAGGCCATGGGATGCAGGGGGTCCTCCCTCATCCTGCCTGCATGTCCACCGCGAAATCCCTACTGACACCTGGCTTCAAACAGGAGGGTCCAGCATCTGCAGTGATGCTGCTGGGCTTGGCTAGTGGAAGAGGTGTTAAACCACATAGAAGTTGGAGCATCTCAGCCTCGCCATCCTTTTTCATTTCCTTCTGCCACAGGAAAAAAAAAATAAAAATTATAAATTAAAAAAAATTAAAGAATTGGAATTCAGCTTTGGCTGTGACTGCTGAACTGGCCAGTGTCTCCAGCCCACACTGGCCCCTGCAGACCAAAAGCACTCACAGCCACGGTTAAGTGCATTACCATTCTGAGCACTTTTTTGCAACAGCCTGTATAATTAACCTGCAAGGGACAGCTTCCTCTGCCTTTACAAGAAAAGGCATGACAGAGAAAGAGCTTCTGTTAGCAGGCAGAGCTACAAGAGTGTGTGTGTGCTGCTAATGCTGAAAATGCCACCAGCATCTTGTAGCAGAGACAGGGGAGGAGGCGATGGTGAGGGGTGAAGTGCAGAATATTGCCTCTGCAGTAGGGTGATACAGGTTGCTCACAAGAAATGAAGAGATGTTTGCAAAAGAGGAGAAGCAAAGGAATGTTTGGGGGACACTTTTTGGACAGGCTTTAGTCAGGGAGAGAAACAGTGTAACCAATGGCTGTATGGTGGAGATTGGGCTAACCAGCCAAGGAAAAAAGAAATCGCTGGGGCACATAGGTGGTACTGTTTACCCCTCTGGAGTTACTTATTTTCAATGAAGAATGCTAGAAAGGTTTTGCCTGCTTAAGATATTTTTACCATGGAAATAACCAGCTTTGTTTCTACTCTTGCTTCCACTCCAAACCTGCCCACACAGCCTAAGCAGCATTTTAAGCCTCAGCCTGTAGTAGCCCACCTCACTGAACTATGGATCCTTTCTCTCCTAACCCAATTACAACTCGCGTGGCTTATGCTGTACCTGGACAGCACACTGCTGGCATCAAGCATCCACACTTCCCTATTGCATATTGACGGGACCAAGGTTCGGGGTATTTGTCTCAAAGGAACATCAAATAACCTGGCTTGGACTTCTACTCATCACCAGTTGTCAGACCTCACCTAGTTGCTTCTATGCTCAGAATAATAGTTTGGGTTGGATAGAGCAGACCTCTCAGCAATCCATCTGGTTTGGGCCTGAAGACATATGGAGACAGGATGATCCTTGGCTTTTGCCAGCATGTATAATTTCAGCCTGTCTGACTACAAATAATCCAAACCAGCTACTAGAAAGTCCCATCTGCACATCAAGATCAGGAGATGACCTTGAACCATCACCTCCTGGAGTTGCCAGTCAGCACTAGCTGTGCTGCATGTGGTCCAAACTGTGTTCAGAGCTGCTCACATCACTGCCTGCTTTAAAAATGACCTTCCCCTAACTCTGGGGTCTGCGGGCAGCAAGTGTCCTTACCTGAGGGAGAAGCATGGCACTTGCACCCAGAGGACTAATGTTCATGTGCCCAGTTTGTGAGTGCAGCATACACCAAGCCTTGGATTCATTATCCCTGGTATGCACCAGTGGCATTTCATGTGGGCTGTAGCAACAGTCCAGGAGTAAAGGGAGCAGAGCTCTCTGAGATGAAGCAAGTGCAGGAGAAGAACTCAGCACGCTCAGACACACTGCCCAGGGAACTGTAGTTCAGGCACATTTTGTTGTGAATGACTGCACAACTTGCTCAGGGATTAAATACTTCCTTGTTTAATAACCTAATAATTTGGGCTAGTTTCATGCTGGACTGTTGGAAAGTTCACTGGCTGGAGTCATCAGCCAGGCCTCATGTAAACGGCTTCCCCAGCTCTCAGCCAAACGAGCTGTCCTCATCTTTGGGTCCCCCGGCGGGTGGCTCTTGGCACGACCTTCTTCTGAAGGGCTTTGTTGTTCATACGTGTGCCTGAGGCTTTACGCTCCGCAGGCTTCCTCACCACTTGTTTGAGCTGGAAATGCACCTGGAGAAGGAACAAAGATAACTGCTTTTAACACTGTGTGTGTGCTCTGCTGGCTCAGGGGTCTGCAGGACCTGCCTCTGCCGCTTGCCTTCGAAGCTGACTCTGGGGCCAAGTCAAACAATAAGGGGTCTCAGCCATTGTTAAGGGAACTCGGTTCTTAAAGCAGCTGTAAACTTTTTTCCTCCTGTGGAAAATGTACTAACAATGAACTATGTTTCTTGTAGTTCAGAGAGTTGCTCCTGTGGCAATATGATGTCCTTGGATGGCTTGGAAGAGGACCTGTGAAAGGCAAGGTACTGAGCTATGTTCTTTCTTCTCCTTTTCTCACCAGAGTAGAGACACAGCACTGCTTTGCATCTCTGTGAATATTTAATACACAGGATGGTTTAGGACAGACAGTTCTTTTTCAATTGCATCTTGTTAGCTTAATCAGTCTTTCAGCAACCAGTGCTTCCAGTGGATCCAGGCAAAAAAATTCCAGGAAAGAAATCTCCATCCACTACAGCCATGCAAGCAGGTACAAGAGGGAGAAGGGGACAGAGAGTGTGCAAAACACAGCATCAGCTAAATTGGGAATGGGGAGGCCATACAGAAAGGTGAAACTGTAATGGAGCTGTATGGGCTTCTTGTGGGAGGGATGGGGTGAACAGTGGGTATGGGAGGTGTTGCAGAAATGGGAACAGGAGGGCTGCTATGAGAGGAGATATGCAAAAATCAGACCATCAGGGAACAAACCAGTCTTCTACAGTAACACAGTAAAAAGAAAATCTGTTTTAAAAAGAAAACCCAAAGAGCTGGGTGCTTAACCTAGCAAAACAAAGGACTGGGCTTGACAGCTCCCTATAAATACACCAGGGAATAAATACCAGGGAAGAAGACGAGCTATTTAAAGCACAACATTGGCATAAGAACAAATAGGCATAAACTGACCATAAATAAATTTAGTACGAAAATTAGAAGGTTTCTAATCCTGAGAAGAGGGCAGCTCTGGAAGAACTTCAGAGGCTGGGCAGAGTGGGATGAAGCGATGGAGGGTGGGAGAACAACCACAGTGTATTTACAGCAGAGCCTGACCAGTGTACATACAGTGAAGCAAATGATGTGCCAGGATGCCGCAGATGGGGGGGTCCTGCTGGTCCTTTGAGGAGCCTGCATCTGTGGTTCCACCATGCTCACAAGGCAACAGCAGGTGCAGGGATCACCACCCACTGTTTTTACAACCAATTTCTAGTTGTCCAGCCAGCCCTCAGAAAGGCACTGTAGGAGACACACCAGTGTCAAGAGCACTTCATTTCCCAAAGGTGCTTGGCTGTTCTTTGTTGGCACTCAGTTCCCATCTGTCTTCGGTGCTCTCAGCAAAAAGAAAGGCAGACTTCAGCCTCTTGCTATGAGTTTGATAACATGTTTGGTCCCAGGCAGAATGCAGATGATAGCAGAGTGCTGAAACCCACAAAGCTGGGGGGATAACTGAACCTCAGGGAACAGATGCTGTCTCCACATCATCTCATCCTGGAGAGTGAAGAGGATGGAAGAAGAGCTGAAAAGCAGCAGTCCCAGACAGCCAGGAGCTCTCCCCATGGCCAAGAGGCAGAAGGATACCGGAGCTGGCATGGCAGCCCAGTGCAGCTGCAAGGCCTCAGTAAGGAATTGAAAGGCACATGGCATTGTCTTCACTCTGTTCCCCGCTATGAGCTGTGTGGAGCCTTGTCTGCCAAAACAGATAACCTATAGCCACTGAAAATGCCCTGCATCCCATCTCCTTCCTCTGCTGCTCACTAGACATCCCCCACGACATTTCTTTCTCCCTGGGGTGAAGATATTTTGAGAAACCCTTGTGACTATGCAGCCTGACTCACCAATGAAGGTGCAGCTGGGCCCACTGTTGTTGTCACCGTCAGGGGCTGGTACCCCTCTGCAGAGGCTGTGACAGTGTAAGTGCCAGGCAGCAGCAGCCGGAAATAATCCCCCATATCACCTGGAACACAAGGTAGGAAGAGAAAGCACTCAGGATGCTCAGGGAGCAAAATAAAAGACATTCCAGTAGTTCTTGCTGAGTTGCTTCCTCTAGGATATGTAGCCTTCAAAACCCAGATTTTTTTTTCCCAAATCTACTGGCTACCACAAGGCTGGGTTCACATTGGTACACTGCAAGTGATGTCTCATTAGTGCCACGGAGGAGAGGTCAGTCTGCAAGTAAAAGCCACATGAAAGGGGACTGTACAGCAGCATTGGCTCTGCCTGTGCAGGGAGGCTGCAAAGCTGAGCACTCGCCAGTCAGATGACAGCAGACCTAAGGACAATCACAGCTCCAGTCCGACTACGTATGCGTAACACAATCTAATTGCTGCCATACACAATTTTGCCACATTTGGGTTAGCAGGTTTTAGTTGCTCATTAGCTCAGCTGTTCCCTGACTCCCTGCATAAGAAAGCCCTAGGAGCACATTGACAGACCGTGCACTGGTGTGCTTAGGGACAGGAGATGGCCAGCAGTGAGGTAACACTATGGATCACTTTGGAAATCTGAGTATAATCCCATCTATGGAACTGGATGGGTATTGCAAATTGCTTCAGGGTAGATCCGGGAGCGCAGCTTTACCACAAAGGTGGTAGAGTCCTGGCACAGGACAGCAGTTAGGCTGTGAAATATCCACCCCTGGGGTCAGTGAGAATTGGCTGGAAGGAGCAGTGGCTGATCAGAGCCAGTACTGGGGACAATCTTGCTCCAGGCTGGACAGGAGACTTCAGAGGGCCCTTGGCAGCCAGCTCTTCTGCAATTCTGTGATTGCTTCCACAGTCCCCTTTCCTATGCAGGTTGGCATAATAAGTGGCAAAGATTAGTGTTACTGAGTCACAGACCTATAGCCAGGAGGAGCTTTGGTGATTTCACAGTGTGACCTCTGAAGAGCTGTACTATCAGCTATTTTCTGCAGGCAGTCTGTAATGTTCAGTCTGCTTAGAGGAGGATGTTCATGGAAAGGAGGTTAAAATTGGCCAGCAAGGGAGAAACAACCACAACTTGGATAAAGTAAAGTGGCGCTTCATTCTCAGTCTAAACTTGTCTGGTGTGAACTTTCAGTCATTCATCTTATTCTTTCTTTTTTCATCTTGTTCTTTGCTATCTTCTGTTTCAGCTCTTTGTAGATACTTACAGGCTTGAGTAGATTATCCCCTCAATTGTCCCTCCCAGATAAAATAGGAGCTGAGTTTCTGAAGTTCTTTACAATAAGGTTTGCATTCCAGTTCTCACCTCTGTCTTTCCTAGGCTTTCCTAAGCCCTCCAGGTCAAGGGTAAGGATAAGGCATATTTCTCCCAGCTCGTGTCTTTGGGAAGCAAACCATGCTGGCCTCACATGTTATAGATAGCCTCGCTTGCTAACCTTCACCCAAGTATCCAGACATGTAAGTGGATCGACAACCCACCAGAGGTGATGTCATGGCTGATTCCCTGGACCGAAATCACTGCTCCTGCAATGCCGTTGTTATTCTCATCTGACACCATCCCTTTGATGCCCTGGTGAACCTGCAGGGAGGGAGACAGACTGATGGGTCAAGGCCCCTCCTTTGCTTAAGAGGGTATTGCTGAGCAGGGCAGAGCTCTGGGGACAACCCTACCTTTCCCTGTACCCTTGATGATCCTGGTTATCCCCAGCAGAGCCAGTCTAGGACACAACAGCTTCCCCAAAGGCCGACAACAAGAGCACCCCGTGAGCTCCATAACCAACTCCCTTCCACCCTACTGGTGGTGCCTACTGGTCCCCTACCACCAGGGCCCATGGGGACCTGCAGGAGAAGGGTGCAGGTCTCAGGACTGTCCCTTTACCTCTTCAATGAAAGCAACAAGGGCCTCCCGGTTAGCCATCCACTGCCGCTCCAGGTCCTCCTCAGGGGGAAACTTATTGCAGCTCAGCTCCAGGGTGATTTCAAAGCAGTTGGTGTAGAGGTAATTGAAGTCCTGCATGCCTGGAAGAGAAGAATAGCCTATGGCCAGGGCATGGCTCCCTTCCTATTCCTATGTCCCAGTTGTCCTGGCCCGTCTTTGACCAGAACCGTCCTCACTCTCCTTCTCTGCACCACAGGTGCAGCCTCCTACCTGCATGATGGTGAGACTAGAGCCTTCTCCACCCATGCAGCCCTCCCCTTGTGGCTGCCCAACTCTCTCTTTCAGCTGGATCATTCACCAACCTGCCTTCAGAAGCCCAGGGAGGTTGGGTACCACAGGGGCCTATATATCTTTTCCAGTTCCTCTTCAATCTTTTTTCTAGTCTGATGTGTTGATTTTTCAGATTCCTCATTGTGCCTTTTTTAATCAGATTTTTCAGGAACCAGAAGCTGCCTTCCCTTTGGTCACAGTTTTGGGTTTTGATGGAATTACACCATAGGATTTTCAAATACACTAACTGATTAATGCTTCCTTTGTCTAGCAGCCCACTGCAGACCGTAGCTATTTCTGTGGCTCTTTCCCAAGCCATTTCAAATACTCCCAAGCCATCTTCTGGTCTGAGATACAAACACCAGAATGGTGTCTAGTAATGGGCACAGTCCTATTGCCACAGTCCTTCCCCAACCCACCCTGTTCTGAGGTTTCTTGTCTATCCCTTCACCTCTTTTTGCTGTGGGGGGTGCTCACCTCCCCAGCCCTTACCTTTGCTGAGCGAGTACCAGGATGCCCCATTTGTGATGCCATCAGCAAAGTAATCCCCGCAGTTCCAGCCCCGGTGCATCCAGCTGTGGGCGTACGAGTAGGTCTTGGCCAGCTAGAGGGAGAGCAGCCAGTGGTCACTGTGCCAGCCTCACATGGCTGGAGAGCCTGCCTGGCTCTGGACAAAGCATGCTCCCTCCTTTGCTGAGGAGCATGGGAGGGAGGTCAGACAGGAGACAGCTCCAGCATTGTACTGCCACAAAATACAACATGAGGTGCCCAGGACCTCTACAGGATGGAAGCAGATAAAGGTGGAGGAGGAAGAGCAGTAATCTGGCAAGCTGGAAGCTTGTTGATGGCACAAGTGGCTTCTGCCCTGCTCGTGCTGAGAAGAGGGGGAGCAGAGGGCACTGGACCTGTGCCCCACACAAAAAATGGCACTAACAGGGGGAAAAGATATGCAAAGAAAACTAACCAGTATCAGTCCTGGCAAATACCAGATATACATGAGGGGAATTTGGATGAGGAAAGAGTTTGGGCAACTTCTGGTTCTAGCAACCATTTGTTTGTTGCCCTTATTAAGATTACTATTTATTTTTAGACATGAAGGTAGGGCTAAAACTGGGCTGCTGCATCCAAAGCCCTTTGCGTAAGACACAGTTTAGGAGAGACTGGCATTTGCATAATGCAAACTCTATACACTTGTATTATGGTTCAGATTCCAGTGTAATATCATTCTGTCAGCAGGAAAACAGTTACTTCTCTGCATTTCTGAGTCCTGAGGCCATGTGGGTATCATTAGCCTACGCCCCAGACTGCAGCCTCTTTACATCTGGGTCTGAGCACAACCGTGATCCCAGGAGGTCCTGACAAGCCCCTGCAGATTCTGCTTCCAGAGAAGGCTGAACTCCAGCTTGGACTTATTTTTCTCATTAACTGTTCTGATGCAGACTTACTTTTTTCTTGTGCTGGGTATTTCCTAATGGAAGCAGCGAGTGAAGACATTGTTTTCTGGGATAATGAAGAAAAACCACGAGCTACAGCTAGCACTAACAGGATCAACAGCACGGACTGATGCATTCCCTGATGTCTGCTTATGCTCCTGGAGCTCTCGCTATTTGTTGTAGTTCTTGTTCTTCGCCATCCACAAGCCCCTGCTGGGCACCCACCTCCCTTATCCTGGTCTCAGCAGGCCCCCAGCCACCCCTCTAGGAAAAAAACCCTATGCATGCTAAGACGGTGTGGCAAAGCTGGGTGCAGCTTCCAGCTTCGGAAGAATAGGTTGTTATTGAGGACACCAGTGGTATTTGGGTTACGGGGAACCCAAGCACAGCATGGACAAGGAGGGGGCTCCTGAGGGTTAAGACCGGCCTGTCCTTGTGGTGGGACTGGCTCACAGGGTGGGACTGCCCTGACCTGAGGCAGTGGCTGGCAGAAATGCTGTAGTCTGCTAATGATTATTTCCAACACGTTTCTTGGCTCAGCTCCTGCATGATGCAGTGACCAGAGCTGCCGTCCAGCTCTCACTCTGCACCCTGCCAGGGAATGTCCTCACCCAACGTGGCCGTGCTCACCTTCTGAAACAACTTATCGTCAGGGGTGGGCGTGTTGACCGTGCGCCGGTGGCTCCTGAACCGCTGATCCTGGGACTTGTCATAGGGGTAATTTGCCACCACTGCTCCACCGTGCAGATTGGCCGAGAGCACAAAGTTGTAGCTGCTGATCCACTGGATCACAGCCAATGTCTCTGGCTCCACCTGTAAGGAGAAGAGAGAAGGTGACAGGGAGAAGAGCTCAGTCACCTCTGTGCCAGCTGCTGCTCCATGCCAGGCTGTGGTGTGATTGGTCATGTCAGACCCTGTCCTGCAAAGTGTCTGCTGCAGCTCTTGCAGCTTCCTTTGTTCTCCACTGACTGCCCTGATACACAAAGCAGGCTCCTCCTGTGCATACCCTGCTACAGCTCCCCCAGCACAACCCCAAAACCTGAGGCACAAGTGTTAGCTAGCATGTGCCACCTCCTCTGCCCTGTGCATTGCAACCTGCTCCCCCAAGCTGGCTGTGATGTCAGCCTCTCCTGGCAGCGGTGCAAGCTGTGATAAGGGACCAGGACTGCATCATTGCTCTGCAGGCAGAAGGCTCAGAGGAGACAAGCACTGTGCAAGCCAAAGGACAGTGTATTTGCTTGCATGCTGAGACACTCTAAGAGGATGCTGTAGTCCTCATGGCAGCTCAGACTAGTACCTGGCTTTTCCAGTTGTCAGGCAGTGGGATGTGGTGATTTGGCCCGCTGATTTCCCTGCTGTAGTACATGAGTGTGTTGAGGTCAGGGAAGTTGCGGTTCAAGTCCACTCCATTGGCATTGTTCCTCCCTGTCAAGTACCCGTTGCTGTCTGGGCCCTGCGGGGCAAAGGTGCATCACAGGGGTGAGTACAGGGTGGCTGCAGTCAGGCTGGGTGTCAGAGAGGCAGAGACTGGTCACTGTAAAAGCACTTCAGCAATAATATGTGTTATTGCTGGCAGGACAATAAAGAGTATTGGTACTGACAGGGAAAATCAATAACAATATCTTCATTTTCCAGGGTGACAGAGTAAGCCACAAGACAAATAAACAATTTGCTTTAGCTGAAAGAGCCACATATATCTCCCTGAAGTCTAGCAGCACAAAGAAATGGGTGATTTTTTGGGGGGAGGACTAGGGGGCTTATTTCCCCCCCATCTTTCATGTCCCTGCCTGCTTATGACAGTGGCATTCAACTGTCACTTTCCCAGTCTAGGGCAGGGGATTTGCAGTGACCCTCCTGTGACAAGTAACTTCTAAGGAGAGTAAGACAGGTATAGGAAGTCTCCTCCATCAGCTGCCAAGGTCACCTGTGGCAGGACACACAGCATGAGCCCTTGGTAGGGAGGTGAGCAGCAGCAACACCAGTTGAAGGGGACAAATTGGGCAGGGCATGAAGAGAAAGGATTCCCCCTCCTCCTAGCTGCAGTGAAGAGGATCCCAAAGGGATTTGAAGGGCTTTCTGCCCCTACCCGTCTGGAGGAGGCGATCACTGCCTGGTACCTGCTTGGCAGCCACTTCGTACCCGTCGGGGTTCATGGAGGGCATGATGTGGATGCGCGTGTCATGGATGAGGCGCGTGATCCGCTCGTTGCCCCGGCGGTACTCCTCGCACAGGAACTCAGAGAGCTGCAGCAGCAGCTCACGGCCCAGCACCTCGTTCCCGTGCATGTTCCCAACGTACTTGAACTCTGGCTCCACTGGAGAGAGCAAGAGAGTGATGCCATCAGCCAGGGCCGGGACAGGAGGGAGGAGCAAATTCCTACCACAGAGAGCCCCAGGCAAGCCCAAGGGACACCAAATAAATGGTATAAAATGACCCTTTCCCTTGAAAAATGCAAACCTCAGTGAGGGAGAGTGGCACAGTTCTCATACGGGCTCCGCTCCATTTTGCCACAGCACCCTGGGAGCAGCTCAGACTCTCCTCCAGGTTGCTTTGGGCCTTTGGAGCACACAAGAGGAGTATTTGGAGGTGGTTTGGTCTTGGCTTGGTGAAAGACAGCACAAAAGGACCAGGGAGCACTGGCAGGATTGCCCCGGGCTGCCAGGGCCTCCCAGCTCTGTGGTGGGTGGCGGTGGAGGGGACAGACCTTTTCTCCCACCTCTGCTCTTCTACATTTGCTCTCAGTGCCTCTCACCAGCATGGCACATTCCTGGCTCTGCATCTCTCCTTCCCCTTTACCTGCCTCCAAGGTCAAGGTTAAGGCCCTCCTCACCCTCAAGGGAAAAGAGCCTGGAGAAACCCTCAGCAGCTGAGCTGAATATGGATCAAACTGTCCCTCAGGCAGCTCCAGTATGACCAAAAAGGTCTCTTGCCACTGACTTTTCTAAAATAAGGTCTCAAAATACAGACTTGGAGACCACAGGCAGACAGTGCCTGGAACAGGACTTGCTGCTTTGCTGAAGGAGAGGCAGGACACGTGAAGGACAGGTTGCGCTTTCCCAGAGGGCTTTTTAAAGCAGTTACTTGTGGGAAAATAAAATGTCACATTGCAGGCTGGAGCCAGCATTGGTAGAACGAAAGACAACAGGGGAATTCAGTTAAATAGGGAGCCTGACTGTCACATGAAAGAGTCAGGGAAAAAAAGGGTGTTGTTACAAATGTTGGCTTGCCAGATATTGACACTCCCCTTGCACTGCGAGCTTTCTGGCCACCAGCAGGGATCAGGGGATCAGACTCGCAGTGGCAGCATGCAGCCCTGCTCCCAGGTATGATGTCCATCAGGATCCCTGGGGTAAAAAGCATCACATCCCAGATTGTGAGCTGCTGCTTGCAAAAGCCCCTGTGCCTTTGCTGCATAAAAAAAAAAAAAATCTAATTTTAGCTAAAGATTTTGCTTTTCCATGTCTTTTGATTGCTGTGTCTCAGTGCAAGACACCAGAGGTGGGCAACATATTTTGAGCTTGTTTGATCTCAGGGACATGAGAACTGATTTAGTTAGATAATCCAGTGATTAAAAATACAGAAAAAATCCTGGGCATTTGTGCAGCCTTTAAAAAAATAAGGTTTCAGCAGGGATTCTCTGCTTTGTTCGAGTCTGCAGCAGGATTTGGCAGCCTTTTTCAGTATGCAAACCCCTAAACTTTATGTACATGGACACACAAGCTCTAATTACTGCGTGTAAGCCCATTGACTCTGAGCTTGCTTTTCAGAGTTACTTTTCATGTCCTTCAAGGAAATCCACAGTTTCCCAAATTCTTCGTGCTACAAGCTGAAAGTGTCAGCCTGACGGTGGCCTGTGCTACAAAGGAGGGCCACAGGTCCATGCTGCCTGCCTGGGGCAGGGGAGATCTGAGTCATCTCCTACAGCCTTTCCAGCTGCTTTCAGGTGGTTCTGCAAGTCTAAAATCCAGTGGTGCACTGCCAGTGCCCTTTGCTCACTCCGTGCTTTGAATCAGCCCTTGATGCACTGTGGAGGTGCCCCAGATGTCCTCAGCACCATGCAGGTTCCCTGTTCACAGGGCTGTCACAGAGGTAGTCAAGGTGGGAAGCCTCCCATCCGACCTCCTGGCACCCCTGAAAATGATACTCTGGGTGGCAGGAGTGGAGCAGTGTGCCCCCAGTGCAGTGCTGCCAGGCATGGGGTGCTGTGGGGTTTGTGGGGGCTGCTCCACTGAGGAGGGCACAGGCTCTGCTCACCCCGGCAGCCCTGCTGGCAGTTTTCCATGTGCCGAGGCTGCCTGCACGTGTCAGCCCCTGCGTTTAGCCACATCAGCCAGGATATGAAAAGGCAAAAGATCCTGCAGAAAGCAGGGAGAGCTCTGTCCTCGTCTGCAGCTCAGGGACACAAGGCAGGGATGCGAGGGAGCCCTGTATGCAGCCCCCCAGCCTGGAGAGGCAGCTGCTCTCCTCAGCCCCCCCGGGGCACCTGGCTGCCAGCAAGGTCTGGCTCGGCAGCATCTCCAGGCTGCACAGGCAGCAGCTCAAGGGGCCACTGCTGCCAAGGTTCCACAGGGCCACGTGGCAGCAGGTGGAGATCCCTGAGACCAGCCTGTCACTGCGGCTGCACAGCCCGCGGGGCTGGGAGGGCTGTAGAAACCCAGCGCCCTCTCTGCCGGGGTCCCTGCTTGCTGTCCTCCCGGCTTTGCAGTCTGGAGGAGGAAGGGCCGAACACTTTCTCTCCTGTCAGTACCCAGCAGCACAGGGCAGAGGGTGGCTGCTGCCTCTCCTTGCCTGAACAACACTGTTTTGGCAGGGAGAGGGTGGCAGTGCAGGTGGGGTGCTGGGATGGACTCGCCTGCGTTCTCGCATCACCTTGAGCTGAAAACTCAGAGCTCCGTCCAAAGTACGCGCCTGGGCCACGGTGCAGCTCAGGCAAGCACAGTGCGTGGCACGGTGCACGTGTGCGGGCTGGGCGGGCGCGTCCCTGGGCTGGCTGCGGGGTCCGTGCGGAGACCGCGCTGCCCGGCACCTGGGCATTGCCAGGAGTCCTTCCTGGAAAGGGAGACACCCCCGCCCAGTGCCCCAGCACTGCCGCTTGGCAGGGAGTGTGGCAACGAAGCCCGTCCTGTCCGAGCCGCTGTCCCCATATCCCCGTACTCACGGGGCTCGTGGATGCCCGGGTAGTCGCTGAACTCCAGCACGTAGAGGTGCCGGCCCTCGACGCTGCGGCCGATGCTGTAGATGCGGGTGACGTAGGGGCACTGGCTCTGCACGCGGAACAGGGCCTGCACCAGCTCCTCGTAGCGATGGTGGAGGAAGCTGAGGGCGGCCGCCCCCTCGAGCAGGAGCAGGGCTCCCACGAGGGGCCGCAGCCACCGCGCCATCCTCCCGCGGCGCTGGGCGCCCGGACCAGCTCCCAGTCCCCGGCTCCCTCCCAGCCGGGAGCTTAAAGTGCAAACTCCAACCAGCTCTTTCCAGCTGCCGAGTGCCAGCCCCCTGCACCTGCGGGCGGGGGGCGGCGGGGGCCGGCGGGAGCGGGGCGCGCCGGGGCCNGAGGGGGATGGGGCGGCCTCGCAGCCCGCACCACTCCCGCAGCCCTGCCCGGCCCGTGCCCGGCGCGGGCAGATCCCACCGCTCCTCCCCGGCGCCCGGTCCCGGCTCCGCGCCGCGCCTCCTCTCCCGCCCCATCTCCTGGGGAAGCAGAGGAGACACCGCCGCGGGCTCCGCGGGTCAGTCGGCCCCTCTGCCCTGCCCTGTTCACCCGGCGATCCCATTGCTCCCGGGATAAACAGAGGCAGGGACCGCATCGCCCTCCCCGCAGCTCCCTGCCCAAACTGCCGAGCTGGGACGGTGCAGGGGGAGGGCAGAGCAGCGTGGGGCGTGATGCTGGAGTTGTCTGCCGAGCACGGGCCATCACGGAGAACTCCGCTCGAAAGTCTGGTATCACCCTGCTCTGCTCTGGGAGCGGGCATGAGAAAGAGCTCTGACAGGCACTGGGCAGCAAGAGATTGCTTAACTACATAAAGACAAATTAAAATGTCCTGCTGTCTGCTAACAAAGAGTTGCAAACTGTTTCTGGATGTAGGGGAAGCTGGTTCGTCTCCATCTCTCTGCCACCCTTATCCCAGTGGGCAGCAGACACCTCATGGTCCCTGCTCTCTGCCCACTGCCAGAGGCAGCCTTGCTTTGCAGCCTTGCCCCACAAGGCTGAAACTCCTGCAGCCTAGTGGCTCTGACAGAGGTATTTACTAGGACAACCCTGACACAGAGCCCAAACATGAGCACAAACAGCTGAAAAATTTACCATCACAGCTGGACAGGCCAAGAGAAAGGCTCCCTTTGGTAACATGAGCATGCCATTCTGCTCTACCCAGGCCATGCTAGAAAGGAGCTCCTCTGGTCATCAGTAATGGGCTGCCCAGGATACTCAGTGCCATGCCAAACATTTGCTTTCCCTTCAACCTTGAGGTGGGTCTGTGCTGCATTGCTCTAATTTCTGTGTCAAGGGTTGCTTTGCCCAGCAAAGCATTCTCTATCAGTGCTGCCCTGCACCAGTGCTTTCCTACCTGTTCTCCACATCTGCTTGGGCTGCTGACTGTCTTTCTAGCTCAGTTTTCCAGGAAGAGCAGTGGTAAAACCAGGGAGTCCCTCTTTATAGCCTCTAGCTGCTGTTGATAGCCTCTGATGCAAACAGTACAGGCTGGTGGGCAAGGTACATGGCTTGCCTGCTCATGGCTTGGTTTACTCAGACTTTCCCATACCCAACTTTCTTCTGCCCCAGCCCCACCACAGTGGACCTTTCTCTCTTTGACTCTTTGTCTTCTTGGTCTTCTGCCCCATCTGCACAGTTCCCTCTCAGCCCTGTTTTGGAAAAAATATCCTTTTGAAGACATGACCAGAAAAAGAAAAATATTAGACATATATAGAGATAGCAGTAACTATATTAATACCTTCTCCTAGTTAAGCTGCATCCCACCACATCTCTTCTTGTCAGCCAGTCTGAAAGCAACAGATGTTCAGGAGCAGGAATGGCATTGCACCCATCTGTAGCCAGGTAACAAGAATCAGTGCTGGAGGTGATAGCTTCTCCCTGCACGTGCAAGAAACCAAGGCAAAGTAGCTGAAGCTGTGCCATGGCGAGCATAGGTACAGGAGGACAGCTCTTGTCTCTACAGCAAGACATGCCTGGTGGCATTCTGCAGAGCTGGCAGCCCACACAGCTGTGGGAAATGCCTTCACCTCCTTCACATAGCTGCTCCCAGGGCTGCTGGGTTCCCCTGGAGCTGCTCTCTCCCCAGCCTTCAGCAATGAAGGCCATGTGAAAGAGTCGTGGGCAGGTTTCCAGCACTACCCAGTGTTACTTGGCAGCCAGAGAGTGCTAGGCAGAGCTATAGTAGAAAAGCACAAGCCCCATGTTTGGCCAGTTTCCCCCCTCCCCTTTCCCTTCCTAGGCTGCTTTCTGTAGCCTGGGACAGCAGTGGCAGAGTTGGAACTGCAGTGCTGCCAAGGGACACATGAGGAAAGCTCTCACTTTCCTGTGGAGACAAGCAACATGTGAGGAACAGCAGTAAAAAAAGAAATGCCAGACCATTAGAGCCTAAAAAGGAGCCATGGGCAAAATCTCATGTGGGTGGAGAACACATCTCACATACTATTAGGTCTGGAGAGTTAGTCAGCCTTATCCGTAGCACAGGGATGGAGGCAGCCTCTTATCAGGCAGCAGGTTGAAAGCATACAAAAGGAAATAGTTTTGCACAAAAGACACAATGAAATTACATCATCAAAGCTGAAGGTTAAATAAGTGCAAAAGTGGATAAGATGAATTCATAGAGAACAGGGGCACCCACAGTTATCAGATCTTGAAGCAATCATTTGATCACAAATTTCCTAAGCTCCTGATGGGTAGAAGAGAAGGATTATGCTGTTTCCCTAACTACCCATCACACAGCTGGAGACAAGTGCCAATGCGCTGCCTGTTTGATCTGACCTAGCATGGCCTTTACACATTCTAGGAAAATGACAAGCTAATGAATCTTTAATCCAACAATAAATCTGGACATGTTTGAAAACACCGATGAAAGCAGAAACAAACAATATAAAATATTACAACTTAGAAACAGTGAAGGAAGTAAATAAAGACTTAATTTGGAAAATACAGCTAATACATCTGGGATGGATCATACACTCCCCCACTCCCACCCAGATGTTCAAAAATGGAGAGACCTTGAGGCAGTGGGAGAAAGAGGGGGAGCAGGAATGCTCTGTGCCACTGTGGTGAGAGTGAGAGGAATGCGAATGCGAGCCCTGTCCCCCCACCGCTGCATGGCTGATGGTCACA
Organism: Edolisoma coerulescens; assembly: GCA_013397115.1. Lineage (NCBI taxonomy): Eukaryota > Metazoa > Chordata > Aves > Passeriformes > Campephagidae > Edolisoma > Edolisoma coerulescens. The sequence goes on from VWZW01005525.1 coordinate 861,600, forward strand.
GGCGGCAAGGAGCTGATTCCGCTGGAACTGGCCATGGAAAGGCTCCATCTGATGGGTTCATTATAGTTCTGGCCATATTGTTAACAGAAGAAGATTGGAAAATTTGAGGAAAGTTCAAGCTAATAGCCATAAGAATGAGTGAACTGTGGGGAGTGCATGCTGGAAGAAAAATAACAACCATGACAAGCATTGTTTGCCTTGGCAGAGCTACAGCTGTGGCTGCACACAGAGACACGCAGCCCTGTGAGGAAGGGGCACAGCCCCACTGTCCTTCCCCTGTTTGGGGGGCTGGGAAGGTGGGCTGCAGTGCCAGCATGATGCCAGAGGGACTGCCTGGGAGAGGGAGAGGGAAAATGAGAACAGAGGACTGCCTCTGTCCCATTCGCAGCAAGGGAGAACAAACTGCTTTGAGGAGGTCAGGATGAAGCTAAAGCAAGGAAAGATGTGGTTCGGGCACTAGCAGCCTTCCTGGGAGTGAGGCAACCTGTGTGAGGTGCCCAGAGCCTGGGAAAGACCACAGTGCCTTTCTCTACCAGGAGGGGATGCTACCCATCCACCAGGAACTTCAGAGCTGGCCCAGGAGAGCATCAAGGAACTGGCAGGAGGGGAAATCACATCTCAGGACTTTTCCATGTTTAGTGCCAGAAGCTCCATTCCACTCCTGGCAAACTCCCATCTTCTGGAAAACAACATGAAAACTTTTCTGGCATCGGTTCAGCAGTCTTTATTATGATAAGCATACAGAGACTTGTGTGTGCATCAAAACAAAGACCCATTTCTTCAGGGCTGGGCCACGGAAAGAAAACATATGGCCTGGGTGGCAGGGACTGTTGTCCTCAGTGTGTCCTCCCCAGTCCTTCCAGAACAGGCTGTTGAGCCTGGGACAAAGCTGGCAGCCCTGCAGAGCCTGCACATCCTGCCTGGCACAGAACATGGGAAGAATTGGGGTGGAGAATGAAGGGGCACACATCCAGCCCAGAGCTGCTCTTGGAGAAAATGGAAAGCCCTGGCCAGCGCCAACACTTCAAATCAGCCTCCCACTGCAGAGGGCGTGGCCCCACTTCTGAGAGCTTTCTTCCAAGTGGAGGCCCCACTGTGCTTTGCTGTAGGGCTGGAGAAATCAGCTGTAGCCTGTGTACAGAGGAGAGGCAGCTTTATCTGGGAGGAGAGTACTTAGAGTCTGTGATGGGCAACAGTTTTCCTGCCAGACATGAGCGTGCTGCAGGTACCCAGGCTCTCTCTTCTGACAAGTTCCAATTGCTTTGCCCCACACTTGACACTTGGCTGAATATGGCAGAGCTCATAGAGGTCATCAGGCCCAGGGAGACCAGGCTGCTCTTGCACCCTGCAAAGCTATCAAATCTCTCTGCAAGGAACCTCCCCAAAAATGGAGCAATCAACATTTGAAACCAAGCCAGAGACACTCATCCCACCTTGCTGCAGCACATCTCAGAGCTTCCTAGGAGCCCAGGAGAGCTCTCTCTTCTAGGAGAGACCAAGGTCTAGAGCCTTGGCAGCGCAGCAGGGCAGAATAGTGAGTAAATATTTGCTAGACAAGAACATGTGATGTTAAAAGATGCTTTACCCAGGAAAAGCAAAATGGTACAGCAGGCAGTGTCTAGAAATTAAAGCCAGAAGCTATCAAATTAGAAATAAGGCACAGATAATTATCAGTGAGGCAGATCAACTGTATTAACAGGAGAAATGATACATTATTACTGGCATATTTGGAAACTCCCTTCACTATCATTAATGGTCTTCATGTACATGTTGGGTGGCTCCGGAACACACACGTGAGTTGAATACAGCTGGATCAGAGGCAACACAGAAGCAAAGAAATGAATGTTCATAAAGTTGAACTCTTTGACCAAGGATTTTGAGTAGCCCCCATGAATAAAATCCTGCAATAACAGGAGAAATGGGGAGAAAACAATCACAGGTCATTCTGAGAATGTTCACATAGAGGCAGTGACAGGATGCCTTCAGTCAACCAATTCCTGGAGCTTCAGTCTGCTCAAGTGGCATGTCTGTTGTCACCTTAGAAGCTCTGATCCTGGAGAGATTGATTTGTGAATGGGGTCTAAAAGTCATAAGGTTTAAAAATATTGTAACATATTTTGTATTTATCTTAGTTTGGGCCCTTTAGGTTGTGTTCAAGCCACATTTAAAGCTTTAAAAAACCCCAAAACTCAAACCAAAAAATAAGATAATTAAGACAATAAGATTTAAGAATTAAGAAAATAAGATAATTAAGGAGGAGCAAGTGAAGATGCCAGCTGCTCACCTGGCTCCCAAATCAGGAGCTAACAATATGAATACTATGGGACTTGCAATGAAGATACAAAACATAGTAAAAGTTCTTTTCCCAGGTATTTGACATTTCCTTTGACATAAACCCTTAGCAGGAACAAGAAGAGCAGACCGGCACAAGCTTTCTTTCCACACCAACTTCCACATGGAGTTTTTGCATCAATTTCTGACATGTCCTAATGGGTCTGCCAGTTCTCATCATGGACACAACTGAGCAGCTGCCAGATCCCCAAGCAGGTCTCAGGAGAGGAATTGCCGTTCTGCAGGTTTCCATGCTGTTCACGGGAAGGACGGATGCACCAACTCACCTGGGGAGCTTCTCCAGGGCATCTGCTCTGCTACCAAGACTCCATATGCAAAGAAGGTGGCACGAAGTGGGGTGTGTTGCAAATGAGGCTGTCTGGGCAGCAGGAGCAGCTCTGATCACGTGTTTCTCCTGCATGCCTTCCAGCCATGGCCAAAAACTACTGTTCATCTCTCACCTACCTATCCTTGCTGCAAACAGCAGAAGGAAGAGCTCATCCGTAGCTGAATTCCGACATCGCAGTGTCTTTGCAGATAAAACAGAAACTGGTCAATGGACTCACAGCTGGTGAAGGGTCACTTGCAGATTGAACTGGATAACCTGCTGGGGGGAATATTCTTTGAATAGTACATGTTTCAGTGGAGCCCCACGGAAGGCAAAATGGCTCCTACTGAGAGACAGTGATGTAGGATGTGAGACAGAGGCTGTTCTGAAATGAAATGACTGGGAAAAAAGACCAAGTTGCAATAGTCCAGCTGGACTCAACAGCTAAAAACTTTCTGTTAAGTGAGCAGACCTGTACCAGAGACATATAAATGGGGAACAAAGAGTATAGATCAAAACCAGATGTATACACTATTAGTCACTCTACCACTCACTGCTGAAAACTTTGGTGTCCAAGTTTCAGAAAGATGTAAAACTTCTAAAAGAAGTGGAGTCGAGAGCTACAAGTGAGGTCAGCACAGAGCACTTTACAGATTGAAAACCAGTCTATTTAATATGATATAATGACAACTTGTAAGCACCAACAAAGAAAAAGGGATTTTAATAGCAGAGTTACTCAGTCTTTTGGAAATGGGCAGAACAAGATCCAACAGAAGCTGAAGCCAGCTAATTCAGAGCAAAAATAAGACACAGATTTTTGGAAGAACAATGATCTGCCCAAAGATCTTAACACAGGACAGGATAGATTTTTCCCTTACCTTTAGGTCCTTCAATATAGTAGGGCTTCTACTTCCAGGCAAGAAGTAGAAATAACTGGGTGACATTTTCCAGCCTGGACTGTGCAGAGGGACAGGCTGGGAGCGCTCTGTGTCTGTACTTGCCTAAAGGAGAAGGCATTATTGGGGTTGCACATCCTGACCCCCTCCACACTGCCTATACCTTTGCTCAGGGAAACAGGTGTGTGTTTGCTATGCCTTCCTCTCTACAATACCTGCTTCCTTTTGGCCTCCACACTTACAGGTCACTAGGAGAAGAGATTTCTGAGATTTTGTGGGAGGTAGACAGGCACCAGTGGTTTCTGATTGTTTTTACAAAAATGGATTTCTGACATACCTCTCCTTTTTTTGGACCAAGAAATGGAAAAATGGAAGAAAGTGATTCATAAACTCAATTAGTGGCATCGTCCTAGTTGTGTGCTAGAAGATGGGCTGCAGTATGTGCACTCACAAGCCCTGGGTCTTATGGCCATAGGATAAGCCTATGCCACGAGGGAAGGAAAGGCAAATCTTCACTAATTTTGCTGGTGGAAAGAGTGGTTCAGTCTGTGCACACTCATGCTGGTTAACTGCTGCCAGCTGCCTATAGGACCATTAGCTAACAAACACTTTCCCTAGATTGGAGGCTGCTGTGTTATCAGCACAGTGACCCTGGATTGCTTTAGTGGGTCTGTACCTGAGGGCACACTGATCACACTGAGTCCCTGCAGGCACAAACAATCACTACTGGTCAAGGAACCTGGGCCAGTACAAGCTGTTCCTACAAAAACTAGCAATGCCTGGCTGGGAACTTGTGGCTTGATGTACCTTAGGGATGCAGGAATGGCTCAGTGCAACAGTGAGCCAGCTTTGGTCCAGCAACAACATCAGGAAGATGTGGGAAAAAGGTGTTTTGCCACCTGCAAAAGGAGCTGACAGCCGACAGAACCCAGCTAAGGGCTCATGACCACAAGCACGCTCAGTTTCTTCATCCTCATCCCTTCTTTTCCCAGAGCGGCATTTGGGAGCCTGACCCACCTTCTGGGGCCAACCAGGTGCAAGTGCTGTACCCAGCTGTAGGGCTGTGAGAGCTCAGGGTGCAGGGAGGTGAGCAGAGGCGTGCTGGTGCAGAAAGGGCTCTTGGGAACAGCTTCAGTGGAGAAGGAGCAGGATCACCCTGTATGTGAGAGCTCCCAAGAGCTCAGTGGGATGTGTGACCCTGAGATAACCCTTGGAGGAGCACTGGCTCCCAAATATTGCTGCCACTTTTCTCTTCATAATGCTGTGCACAAGGCAGAAACCAACAAGCAGCAAAGTTTCATCGAATGAAAGTACGACCCATTCAAGAAGGGGACACCAGCTTGTCTGTCCCTGGCAGAGAAGGTGGCGAGCCTGATGTCCCAACATCTGTCAGTGCAAGTGTGATTCAGAAGAAATGAATGCCCTTGTTGTACAGTCAGTAGATTCAGTGAGAGGGACTCTGCAGTACAGCCTGCTCTGCTGGGGTCTCCTAGCCCTGAGCAGCCAGGATGACATGGCTCCTCTCCCCTTCAGGTTCTTCCTAAACAATCCCCTTCTGCAGGCACTTGGGCTTGTGGAAGAGAAGCCAGGCGAACAGGAGCACGGACACCAGCACAAGGGAGCACAGCACCATCAGCCCCACGTAGCTGCCGTGGGAGAGAGGGGGCTCGGCTGGCTCCTCTGCAGGGATCATGTTGGTCAGGTTCAGCATGTAGCCCAGGGTCCAACCTGCATCACTGCTGCCAATCTGAAACAGAAGACGAGAATCAGTGCTGGGAGGGTGCCTGTGGCATTGCTGGGGCAGTGGCACCCCTGGGGATAAAGGGCCAGGCTGTGCAGCAGAAGCTGCAGAGAACTGCTGGGGTAGAGCTCTCTCCACCACGAAACACACCTTTCCAAGGAAGTGGATCATTTGCCAGTTATTTTCAGTGAACTCATAGCCATTCTCCAGGAGAGAGAGGATGTAGGCTCCAGAGAAGCAATATTCACTCAAGTACTTTTCTTTGACGTGGTGATATGCTGTCTTCACCTAGGGACGGAGGCAATCACCAGACTGTTAAACACACCTTCCCACTGCTCCAGCTTGTGCCCGAGCAGCCACTGCAGGTGCTGGGGGGATCTTCCCCATCTTGCTCTGGAAATTAACCCCAGCCTTTTATCCTACAGAAAAGTATCAGCAGCCCCAGTCTACTGCAACAAGCAGTGCTCACCTCTTGCCAAGGCCGGGCACAGAAGCTCTCAATGGTGCTGGTCACTTTGTTCAGGGCAAGGGGGTTTGGTTCACTGGTCAGGTTCAAAAAGTTCATCACAAAATAGAAAGCAGAAAAAGCCTGAAGGAGAAAGATTCTTTTAATCTGACTAGACCACAAATCCCACAAAAGAAAATGAGTTTATTTATAGATAGAAAAATATAAGAAGAAACATCATACACACAAGAGCAGGAATGTTTTCAAGAGTGATGTCATTTTGAGACATACACCTCAGAGCTGCTGAGAGATGGAGGTAGGAATTATGATATCCTGAAGAACTTCTCTCCTTTAAGTGTGCCAGTGGCACACAGTGAACACTGCCATCGCAACCATGATCCCATTTTGGCAACTGAGTGAGATGAGTGTGCAACCAACATCACCACAAAGAGCAGAGGTGATGGTCTGAAAGGATTGTACAGAGCCTCATCATATAATCCAAAGTCCAGAAACCCCATCTCTGACCATGGCCAGTAGCTGATAGGTAGAAGGCAGCTTATGAACAGGGCAAGGGTGTATTATCAGTTCCCTGGAAAGCCTCACAATCACTGAGGGCTTGCAGCTCTAGGACTGATGGTCAGCGTGGTGTCACACATAATGTGTGCTCAGTGCACTGTCTCCTCATCACGTCTGGGAAGCAGACAGGTGAGCTGACTGGTTTCAGTAGCACTCAGACAGTGCTAGGTGAATTTCAGACCTGGTACAACCACTGACCTCAGGAGGCAAGGTTTGCAGGAGCAGTGTTCCTGCCTGCAGCACGCTCTCCTGCCTCTGGTGCTGGACATCAGGAAGAACAGCTTAAAAAGTGAGTAAATAGAGCACGCCAAGGAGATGGGTTAGAATGGGAACAGTGCAGTACTGGTAGGCCACTATTTACTGAGGTAAATACATGTCTGTCCTCACAGCAAGTGCAGCACTACATTTGTGGTTACATGTCCAAAAAGCCATCTTGTAAATGATTTCCTGCCTCAGTCATAAAGAATGCACTCTAGCATTACTCTGAATTTCTGCTCTTCTGACATTCTGGATTATAGAGAGTTGAAGAATGAGTGAAGACTCACCCCAAAATCCCCTTGTAATGGAGGTAGGTATATCCCATTGAAGGAGCAACTGGAGTAAGGACAATTGGTTTTGTTGAAGAGTGTCTGGATGTTTTCTCGGCACTTTTGATAGTCCCCCTCTCCCTCTATGTACAGCTGGCTGAAAGATAATTCCTTTTTCTTGTCTGATGTGCAAGGGTTTTTGAAGAAGTCACTTATATTTATAGTCCTCTGATAACCCTTGTGAAAGCATGGGTCGAGGAGACTGCTGTTCTCCACGGTCTGAAAGTAAAAATCAATCCAAGCTGTTACACTTTGCTCTAGAGTAACCCGGGGAAAGAAAAACCCTGGGAAAGAGCCACAAGGAAGGGTGGCACTTGTCACAGTACATCACATCAAGGTGCACACAGCACGTCAAAGGGATGAGGATGGCTTAAGGCACTGGCTGTGCAGGGGAAGATGTGGGTACTGCAACAGCCTCCCTGTAGGACACTGGGCAAATTACTTTAATTCACAGTTTGTGAAGCTGTGCTGTTGATTTGGGTTTCTCGGGGATGGTAAAATGTCACCTCCCCTGAGTACTTCAGTTAAAGCAGCTCTCTTGCTATCCCATGCCCAAGAACCAAGGCATCAATACTTTTGGAAGTATTGACTCTCATCTCTTTGGGCACCTCATGCCCAGTCTGTGTGGAGAACAATGACATTTCCCTAATCCAGACTAAGAGGTGAGCTGGGTCACAGCAACTTTTACAGCACCAGTATCCCAAAGCTGGGAGAGTCCAGGTTCAATTACAGGTGTAGATGTACTTGCCTGTAGGTCCCTGGCCAGTTTCTGTTGCAGAGCCTGGTCCTTCCCGTAGCAGAGAAAGCTGTGTGTGTACACTTGGTAATCCTTGCCATAGAGACGGAAGTAGAGCTGGTTCTCTGGGGACTCCAAATAGAGGTCCTTTGATACAAAGGTAATCTGTGTGGAGGCTCCTCCAAGGTCTAGTGCTCCTGATGTCTCACTTGAGGATGTCAGGGAGTGTAGAAGCTTTTTCCAGCCAGACTTGGGGAAAAAAAAAAGTCAAAGTAAACCAGATATATTGGGCATGGAGAAGATTTATTCTGCAGAAATGAAAAAGAGAAAGAACTATGAGGAGAGAAGCAGAAGCACAGAACATGGGAAACATGGGAAGTCCTGGAAGGGGCATGAGATGAGAGCTGGAACAAGACATAAGAAAAATGCAGGCTTGTAAATACAGAAGATGGATCATGTCCAAGTATTTGCAGGAGGGCAAAGAATATGAAATCTAATGCCATTGTTATGAGAAAAAACAGTCCACTTACTGTTTCAGCTCTCAGAAGATTTATAAGCTCAACAGGAAAGAATCATAGTCAAACTTTTCAGAAACAGAAATATTTTGGATCAGGAAGTGAGAAGGATGCTGTACCCAAGCAAAATTACTGAAGATGCTGGTGTTTTATTTCAGTGCTTGAAGCCTGACTATAGTGGTTCATCCTGATACCACAAAGTATCAGGGTGTACTCACAGCAACTGCTGAGGCAAGATGTGCAGCTTCCTGATCCCTGGTAAATGGCTTACAAGGCAAGATAGTGCCTGTGACACCTTCTTGCAAGGCATGACTTACAAAGTGCTGCAGGACAATGATTCAGATGTACTTGCTGTAGATATACTACCTGCTTGAAATTGCCCAGAAGGTAGTTAATGGTGATCCATCCATAGGCACCTTCTTCCTGACCAGTGATGATTCTGGCACCCTGGAAGTTGAAGGGAGCTAAGCGTAGTGTGTTTTCTACTGAGGACAAGACTTTGTCAGCTGCACTTTTGTTCTGCAACCTGGATGAATGGAAGAAAGGATGGAGTGACTCTGGCTGACAGCTCTCAGTAGTCTGTGTGCTTCATTCTGAGCAGGCAGGCTGCAACTCCCCAGCAAGTGTTAATTGTAAGAGAATGGTCATTCATATGGGTCATCCAGCTCTAACTGGCCGTGCTCCTCTGTCACACCTTGACAGCACAGCTGCCACCAGCTCTGACACTTACAGACCCTGCAGCTGAGAGTGGTAGGTACTTGGAGCAGACACCAGAGCTCTTGTTCTGTAGGATGTGTCCTGATAGGAATTGCACTGGGGAGACTCCTCTCACTCTTTACTGCTACCATTAGAGAAGAAATCCAGAAGGTGTCCCCAGGAATATTTCCCAGGCAATATATACCTAAGATCAGTTCCCTGTCCTAGCCAGGAGAGGTCTGGGTCACCCTCATGAAAATCACAAATTGTAATTAAAGGAAGATGTGATTATAAAGTTACCTTAGCCTCTGATGGCCCTCTGTGGGGAGTTGCAGCATGTTTGGGCTCAAAAATCCTGGCTTAATACCAGACTGTGGGGATGTTTGAGCATCCCTTTATTGTGGGCACTTGACTGGGGCACTTGGGCACTTGGGCACTCAGCTTGGGCACTGCTGATCTCCTGGTGTCTCTGTGCTGCATGTGGATGCAGGAGATGATGGAGGGTTGGAGTGAGTGGGTAAGCAAGGGAAAAGTCCAGGGCACCTGGGGCTCAGAGAGGTCAGCAGCACAGGAGGGTGTCTGGGCACAGTGTGGGCTGGCAGTGTGTCCAAGGACTGTTCCCGAGAGGCCCCCGCTGCCCATCCACGGCGATCCCAGGTGCAGTGCTGCAGGAGAAGGGGACAAGCCCTGCAGTACCTGAGAAGCCGCATGCCAGCAGTTGCTCCGAGGTAGACGGGTGTCTCTTTGTGCTGTGCTGAGGGAATCGCCTCTTTTGCTTGTTGTAGGCACTGTGTCAGAGAGGGACCTGCCTCCTCTGTGGCATGGGAGTAACCTGAGATCCCAGGGCCTGCAAGAAGTACAGACACTTTGTTGTTCAGACTCCAAGCACAACCCCAGAATGCTGTCATGAGCAGGTGTGTTAAACTGCATCACAGGAAGCAGAATCAGATTCAACCACCCCATTCCTGAGGAGCTTTAGAAATCCTACAGCACCAGCTAAGCCCAGTGCCCATGGGGGGTGGTCACAGTGCCCAGCATCTGCCACCCTTTCTCTGCAAAGCAGGCTATGAACTAGCAATGAGGGCTGAGACAAACCATTTCTTTAGCATGCCCTGAACATCTGCAGTCTCTTCTCTGAGTCTGCCTGGGTGTACCCTGGATCTGTGCCTGAAAATCCCTGACCCTTCTATGCTGGTTCCTCCGGGGACAGATGCTGTCATTTGTTTGTGTACTTTATACTCACACTACAACACTGGGTGTTCTGCAGCTATTGCCTCTTATGCTAACCCAAGCAAGAAGTCAGTGTCCCCTGGTTCCCTGGACTGCCCCAGGACCAGGGCCTGCATGGCAGCAGTGAAGCCCCACTTGCTCCAGGTTGCTGTATGCTCAGCGTGCTGCTCGTGACGTGGGATGCTGCAGGGCCGAGCAGCTATCCCAGCAGCTTGCTAACAGTAGGGCTCTCCCCTGCACTGCAGAGACCTGAAAAGACTCTAGGCAGGTCTGACAACACCTCTGATCCCCTCAAAATGCAGCTATCCATGATCTATGCTGTTCCTTGTTGTGTGCACCCCTGGGCTGCATTTATGCCTTCCTAAACCATACGGTATCTACACAGCAACTAAACAGAATAAAAAAATAAGCCATGACATGCATAAGTTGAGCAACCTAGAGCCAGCCCTGTGCATAGCTTGCACAGAAGCCTTGAAAAAGAGCAAACCATGCTCTCCCCTCTCATTGCCTTCATCAGCACTTCAGCAAGAGTGCATGCAGACATTTTATTTATTAAAGTACATTCTTTGGTGTAGTTCTTTCCAAAAAGCAATTAATTCCAAGCATCCTGAAAACAAAGGAAAAAGTGGATCTGTTTTTCTCCCCAGGAAGGTCAGGCACACACAGCTCCCCATGGGAAGCAGTGGGGTATGCGTTATCTCACAGATGTAACACTGTTTCTACTATTGGCCTCTTCCTCTAGGTTTCTCGTCCCTCACCCTCTGGTTACATGATCTCTTCTTCAACCCACACCCCTTCCCCAGCTCCTTTTTCTCCTCTTACCTTCAACTTTACACACCTCCACCTGCTTCACCACCCCGGTGTCGTTCTCCTTCTCTGCTGGCCACTCGTACACGTAGAGGTTGGTGTGGGACGATCCTGCATCCAGCACGATCCCATACTGTGGGCGAAACAGAGCTGCTACCACACCTGAGGCTCCGAAACAGACCCAGGGTGTGCTGGCCTCCACACATGGAGGACCTGGCACACACAGCCCATCTGTCTGGCAGCTGTGGGAATGTGTGTCACTGCTCTCCTCAGCAGAGCTTCAGTGCAAAACTCCCATCAAAGGAAACAGGAGCAGAGAAACCACAAAGTTGGGACTGGTTACTTAAGAGACGATTCCCTGTGAAGCTGTAACTGGCTTTACCACAAAGATGTAAAACAAGATGCTGAGCTGCATGGAGCCAGAAAAAGAGGTTAGCCAGAGCCAGCAAGGGCAGCAACGTGTCCGTGAGCACAATGGACGCCTAACCCCCCAGCTTGTTTTCCTCTAAGGGTACCAGCTTGTAATACCTTAATATTCTTCGGAAGTGGCTTGTTTTGGGTCACTGCTACAGCAATTAAAGCGATTACAGCCAAAGTAGAGAGGAATCCCAGGATGAGTAGAATCGTTCTTGTCGAGGACATCTTTGGTTTGGTACCTGTGACTAGAGCAGAAAAAGGATGTTAGTGTCCCAGTAGCCCATCTTACCCCAAAGGCATGTGTTTTGGCATGTTCCTGCAGTCCTTTTGCACTGTGAAGTATCTGCCTTTGCCCATCAGGTTATGAATGGCCTGTGTTTGCAGAATTGGCACAATATGGTTAAAAGTCACACACTTTGTAGAACTTGTACCACTCTAATTCCTTAAATGTTACAGGCATATTTGGGATAACCTATCTAACAAATTAAGATTTTTGTGTCTTAATAAACATGGTTGGCAATAGAATTCTGTAAAAAAGGCCACTTATGGCTGATGAAAATCATTCACAACCAATACGTCATTCGAGCTTTCAGAGCCAATATACATATACCTGCACTTGTTAGTGGCTAGCATGATGCTGTCTTTCACATTTGCCTGCTTTGGATAATCCTTCACGTGTTCCACAGTCAAAACCTCATTTCACAACTTAGACTTGGCCGGTTTTGCAACTGTTTAATAAAATGCCATCTTACCACATGGAGCTCTAGAAAGGGTATCAGTATATTTTCCAGATTTATAACTTTGATGTAAATCCAACACTTACAACAAACAAATAACTCTAGGGGATGTACTTGCTACCACTAAGACATGAAATGCATTTCCACCAACAGTGATGCTCCATACACAAAAGCACTGATCATCTGGCTCGCACGGGAACTAGTTTCTCTTCTCTTTACACACAAATACTCCAGGAGATGTTTAGAAGCACATTACAGGTCATTCAGGATGGCAGTACCTTGGTGCAGGCAACCATATCAACTACTGTCACTCTCTGAGATGGTGACTGAACCTGCTCTGCATCTTCATGCCAGAACTTAGGTTCCAGAGGTCTCCAGACCCAGATCAACGCTCCAAATCCGTCCTGGAACTTCATGTCATGCAAATATGAAAAGTATTCAAATTCTGATCAGGGTCAGCTTCTAATAGCGTTGGTTTTATGTGAGAGATGGTCCCAGGTTCCAGAACTATATAGTGTTACCTGGCCTTACAAATGACCCTAAATTCTCGAGTTATTTTCAGAAGTTAGCCCAAATGAAAAGAAGCAACACACCACTAGAAATCTCTAACTATAGACAAATAACAGCTTCTTACCTTCTTAGAGAAAATGGAACCTAAAAGTGCCAGGAGATCTCGCTTTGAAGGTGCCGCAGACAGGCCCATTGGGAATGCAACACTGACCTGGAGCTCTGTGCTTGCCCTCACGTGTAAATCTGCCGAGGTTAACTGTGAAATTTGGAAGCTTGTAACACTCGCATTTTGTGAGTGCCTGTTAGAGGCTCAGCATGCTTGCCAATACCTCCAAGAATGCAGCTTAAAAAAATAGTCTAGTGTGCATACCAGACAGTAGGAAGTAAGAATGTATTTTATCCAACTCTATTCAAAAATGCCCAGAACTCAGGGCTTGAAGTGATTAGAAACAGCAGAGCATGACGGCTGGGAGACCTTTCTTCTTATTGGAGAGAGCACTTGGCTCAGGTTATGATAGCACTGAGCATGTCTGTTGAACAAAAATTATTTTAACCCTAGAAAAATGAATAAAAACAGATGCTATAATGTAAAATTAGCTGCACAGTATAGATATGAAGTTAGCGTGCTTGAAAACTGAAACTGCTGCTGACACTTGCATGTAATTATTGCCACCCTTACTCTGAGGTCTTGCCTAGAGGAAACCATGAACGCATTTGTTATGTGTGTGTTTGCTGTCATAGGAATGAAGGATGTGTGACTTTGCACAAGTTCTAAGATTTTCAGATTTCCTGTTGTGATGGGTATTGTCAGCCTGCTGTATCTTTTCAGCAGCCACACTCTGAAAGTACCAGCATTGGCAGCAAAGCAGGAACATTTTTCTCACTGTAATGGACCATCCCAGTTATCACCTAGAAATCCCTTGTCTGAAGGCAGAGGCATGATGATAATTGCCTGCATCTCACCTGTAGCCTGAGACTAGTAATTTTTTCACCAAGGCACATTATTTCCTTAATCCTGAATATGACTTTTCCTGAATTTTAGTTCAGTGTCATGAGCACCTTTTCAGCACTCTGGGGTTTGTAGATAGGTGACTTCATTGCTGTATCCCATATCAGACCATTCAGCTCTGTGAAGGCTAATGCTACCAAGGAACATTTTATTGAAATGTTTCATACAAGAAAAGGTACAAGATGATAAGCATAATCCAGAAGGTAGTGTAACAAACCATAACCTTCCAAAGATCACTCAAAGTATACAGGTTTGAATACTTGACAGACTTGTTTTAAAAAGACAAACTTATTTTAAAAAATCCAAACAAAAACCAAACCAAAAAACAACACTGTAAATCGATCCAAAGAATTCAATGTAGTTAAAATTCACTTGCCATTTCTTCAGAAAGGTGAGGTATTTCAATAAGTTCCTTTTTCTGTGCACTTGGTTACCTCCATCAGCTCTAGGTGTAATTTCAGGTTCTGCAGGGGCTAAAGAATTAACTTATTCCAGTTTCCTCCAGCTTCTTTGAATTTCACATTCACACTGCTGAATGCCATGCAAACACTGCTCAGTGTCCACCAAGTGGAGCAGTACTTGACTGACTGCCAGGCCCCAGGATTTTCCTTCCACTAGCAGTTTTCCTCAGCTAAAGATTAGGCAGACACGATCTTCTGTCCCTGTGCCCAGTCAGAATGCAAACAGAGACAGATCTCTACTCTTTCTCTCATACTGCTCACTGTGTGCAGTGACAAAAACATCCCGTAGGGCCATAAGTGGGCATAGAAATGATGCTGCTTTTCTTCTCTCAGAGCTCAGAGCCGCTTGGTGCTGGAGCCCTGCCCGGCTGCACGGGCATTGAGCACTCTCCAGATGCTGGAGCACAGCCCAGCTGCTCCGGCATCTCTGTCTGTTTCCAATTTTGGTCTCTTTGCTTTTTCATAGGGGCTACCACTGGTTCCAGCCAGTGATGACCCCAAAACATAAACAGATCTAACATCCTTTCTGTCTCCAAGACAGAGAACTGGGAGGATGTTGTCAGTCACTCCAGGTAGCTGCATTTTTGCTGCGGAAACCCTGTTGCTATTAGTGAATAACCAGGAAGGACCACACCAGCGTGGGAGGCAGCTCTGTGTGAAGGCAAGGAAGCAGATCTGACTCGTGCCTTCCAGAGCTCAAGACAAGTAGGAAATGGCCCCTCCAGCCAACACTACGCTAAGTCACTGGCACCTCTGTGTGCCAGGAGATGTCACTCACAGCCAAGGCTGCCCACCCTGAACTCCCTTCTCACCAAACAAGACTTAGTAACAAAAATTAAAAGGAATCAGGCAACCAGCTGCTTTTAGACATGCAATAAGGAGAGACTTGGGCTTGTTTAAGGAGTGACGTTAGGAATGTCAAGCAGAAAAGAAAAGATGCTGTGCATAGACCAAAGCCATGCTTGGTTCAGACAATCTCACTGTGACCCATCATCTCTAAGAAATACAAATATTTTTGTAAGCTCTGACTTAGCATAACAGATAAAGCTGATGTTTGATCTTTCACTTGTGTGTTCATGCTCAGTCTGTTACAGAAGGGATCACAAGAGGCTCTACTGCAAGGCCATCCCTCTTCCACTGCACAAGTGCCACACCGACAGAGACAGTTCCCACCATCACCTTTATCCCCTCAGCACTCCTCTGTGTGGTCAGAAACGGTCCCATTTTCAACCTTAATTTATTTATTGACAGTCTATTCTCTCTGCCTGTCTTCCACTTCTATCTCACAACTGCTGCAATGCTCAATCCTGCAGGAATTTATTCTCTTAATCAATTTGTAAGAAATTATCCTTTCTGGATTTTTGTCTTTTCCAGCCTTTTCCATCTACCTGAAGAGTCCAGCATCACTTCTCTGCATATAGAATTACTTGCTTATATTTTTCTTGAGCATTCTGACCAGAGCTGCAAGGAGACTGGCCTTGCACAGTACTGAACCCATTCCACAGGAGATGATACAGTCCCAGCCTAAATGAAGTGAGGTGGGGACTTGTATTACCTCAGAAACATTATCAACCACCACCCCAGGCAGTGCTAAGTCAGCCCAGCACCTCTCATGCAATCTCAGCAAACCCATCCAGGAGAGAGGGGCTCTGGCAATGCAGTCTGTGCACATTTTCTAACTGCAGGAGTTCGTGTCTGTGGAGTTCTGCTGGCAGTGATGGTAGGGAAAGGGCATGGGAGCAGTCAGTGCTGCTGTTCTTCACGGAGAGGGGACACACATGTCATCCTCCTGGGGAGTGAAAATAGGATTTCAGTAGTCATGAAGTTTTTCAGGCTGAATTGCCAGAAAAACTCACTGATTACTCTGTGAGGCTGCTGAACTTGCATCAGGATTTGATGCACAAGACCCAAAAGGAACTCCTGTCTTCAGACTCACCACAGCCAATCATCTGAGTGTGTAAACACCCAGAAAATCCACACTGCTTCATTTATCAACCCTTTGATGAAATTTTCCCTGTCCCCAACTGACTTCTTACTCATTCTTCATCTGCCTTTTTCATTTAAACACGCTCGTATCCGAGCTACCTAAAAAGACTTTGCTGCAAAGTAGTGTAAACCACCTGTTTCAGGCCAGAATGGTGGAAAAGTCTTTTCTCAGGCTGTCAAGAGGCTCAGGTTTGTTTTAGAATTTACATACAAGCACATATACAGTAAGTCAATGGCTTTGGCTTAAGGGGCTTTATTTCAAAATATCAGGGCAAGACACTCAGCATGTTGAAATTAGAACCCAAGCTCCAGATCAGGATTTTATATCACTTTTTACAACTGTTACATGAAACAGTATGGGAGACTCTGGTCCAAGTTTAATTATTCATATGGCAAAGATTGTGGCCTAAGTACTGGTGTGATCTCTGCCCCTCCCTGTAAGTGCTATGTAGAATAATAAATACACTTTTACTGGGTTATATTTTTCCAGATGAAATACTTGTAAGTGCTGAAGTACAAACATTGAAGTGTCAGTGAAACTGATAATCCAAACAGTATAATGGGTTTTTTGGATGCTGTCTTTCAGAGACATTTGATACTGAAGTTATGCAGCCCTACATGTCTCAAATCCCACAGACTCCTATGAATTTAGGCTATACAGCTTGGCAGCTTGAACTGTCCCATGTGCACACATACCTGTGCATTAGTGAGCTGGAAGATAAAGAGTGTGCCTGTATCTGAGGTAACACCCAGCTGGGAGCAAAGCACACTGACACATAGGACTGGAACTGAAAATAAATTTGACAAATAGGTGGGAGCCTGGTGAAAACATCTAACTCACTTAAGGACAAAAGCAAATATGGCATTTAGGTAAGAGCCATCACCCAAAGACAGTGTGGTGAGCAATCTGTTAAGTAGCTTTTCCAGAGAAAACATTATTGCAGCTACAGCAGTTTAATCTTTCCCTCCATCTAAAGCTGGTAAATCCTCCTGTGGGGTTCTATGACCAATTTTGGACAGTGCCTTTCAGGAAAGATGTCGACCACTTGGAGAAACTCCAGGAGAGAACAAGAAAGATTGCAAGCCTAAAAACTTGACCTATGAGGAAAGATTGAAGGAATTGAATTGTTAAGTTTGCAAAGAAGAAGAGCAAAGGAGGCTCATTAGCTGTCTTCAGACAAATGGCATTTCTATCTGCCAGCGCTGTTGAAGCTGATCCCGCCTCAGGATGAGGGTGGCTCCTGGACTTTCTCCCAGTTCCGTTTCCTTGGTTCAGAAGGCAGGGAGTCAGCAAAAAGGGGACAATGCACTCACAAGCTACGCTGTCAGCTAAGGCCAATGCAGTGCATATGCTCTCCCTGTGGGATACAGATGCCGTTGTACAAAGGTGCTCCCTCCTTTGCCCAGCAAAGCTCCAGGTCTTGTTCAGACATAATTCAGCCGTGGCAACCACCCTGCTATATGCTATCCATGTGTACAGCACTGCTTGGTGTGGGAGTACCTCATCCTTTTGCTGCTTTTAGTGTTGTGGCTGGGATACAACCCTGGGAAATCGCATGACACACATTGAATGAGCCCTCTTTTCCTGGAAAAAAGAAAAGCACATGGAAATCCTGGAGAGCTGGTGGGTGCTAGAGGCAGCAAAAGCTGAGCAATGGCAGCAAGAGACGGATACAAAGGAGCAGGCAGCACACAAGCCCTTCTCTGCCTTCCACAGCTGCCCGCAGCACAGAGGAGCTTTGTGCTCGGGCAGCCCCGTGGCCCTGCAGCGCAGAGTCACTGCTGGAGAGGTGATGTCCAGGGGTTCTGGGCACGAGCCCCAGTGACCCAGACTGCCACACCAACAAGTGCCCCATTGACCCGTGCACAGAGCAGGTTCCCGGGTCAGAGCCCTTCCCACGGTGCAGTGCTGGGCTGGTGCTCAGCCTCCCTGGCTCTCTGCAAGGCACTCACACCCCCTCCCACCTTGGCCTCACAGCCCATCTCCCTGGTGTTGTACACAAGTTTTCCCAATGCCTGCTCATTAAATAGTCTCTCTGCAGGAAGATATTTTTCTGGCTTACATTGCAGCAGTCAGACCCAGATACTCAATATTCTTAAACACAACCATCAAGTGGCAGGATGATGCTGACACAATGACCTTTAGACAGTTATTTTTCACATTTATATGGTGTTTACTGGACTTCTAAGCCTGTATCCTACTTGTACTTATACTCATTTATTTAGGTTTCTCACATCAAAGAGGTGTTTCAAATCAGAAGAGAAAACTGCTATCAGTTACATCAGTTTCCTGTCAGAAAACCTCTGGTATTAATTTGCTACCAGCCATCAAAGCTATATTTAACTGGAGAAGATTTATTGTCATTACCCACAAAGCTTGAAGTTTCATCAGAATATATCCAGTGAGCTCAAGGGGGCTTCCCCTCCTCCCCAGCTTACCAGCTAAAGTATTGCTTGAATATACTTGACTATCACATGATGTGAAGGCATTTGTTTGTCTTTCTGGGGGGAAAAAAGATGCATCAAGCACTGACACCTTTTCAGCTTTGTCTTATTGGTAGTTTGAATACACTGGGTTGCAATGGCCCAACGGTGCTGCCAGGCTTCCTCTTGTGCTCAAGATCCTCACATTCTTCTTTGCTCTTCTTAACTCTCTGGCCATGATTTTTTCCTTATGCTTCTTTTGACCATTTTTACGCTTTCCAGCTTTAAATTTGCACTAATTTTATCTTCCTTTTTTGCCTCTGAATGTACATCTTTAAGAGTTTTATTATTTTCAAATTAACATAACTTCCAACAGTTGGATTATGGTTTTTGTGGAATAAAATAAGAAGGGAATGGGCTGTTTCTTATTAGCATTCCTATTTCCACATTTTAAATACTCTGCTGATTCAGCTCAAGTATTTTTTATTCTGTGATGTTACTTCTTTTAAGAGCTACTAGACATAGTTGACACAGAATTAGTGTGGATTACTTCTATAATAATTCAAAGCTCTCACAGAAATTCCTTTTTTTTCTGTGAGACTGGGGCCAACATACATTTCTCTTGAGCTGGAAGTAATGCATTGCGAATTGTGAGGTGGTCACCCTCAGTTTTGAGAAATTGCCTTGTCTTTCACTAAAATCCACCATCATATCAGCTTTTCTCATCCCCGTATAGACAGCCATGCCCTTCTCTGTGTCCAGCATCCTGGCTGGCAACGGGCACTACCCTTCAGTTGCTTTGGTCACTTGCTCCCAGTTCAGCCCCAGGCGGTTATTGTGTACTACTATTTAATTATTGTTGCTGCTGAAGACAGCAGGACCACTGCTTACACTGGAAGATGGGTGATGTGTGAGTCGCATCGCCAACCCAGTACAGCCCACCCTTCCCTGAGTCCCATCAACCACCCACACATGAGGGGGATGTACAAGTCATCCTGAAAAAAAGAGAGGAAACAGCCTCCAGAACAACCACTCCCCCCTTCAACACCCACATTGGGCCAGCAAGTTCAGAAACTTCCTGGAGAACAAAAAGTCCTGAGCTTTGTAAATGCTGCAACGCCCCACAGGAGGTTCTGACAGGGAATGGCCGCACAGGAAACAGATCACAGATCCAAACCCCCCCGTCACCCACAGCATGCTCTGCACCCAGCACACTTTGACTCCCGGTGGTGTCAAAATGCAACCCCAGCAGCCACCAGTTTTCCTGTGTGCCCTCTCCACTGACAACCTTTCCTGCCTTGAAGGGGCTGAGGCCACCAAGCCTCTCACCACACCTCCAGGATGTTTTTTCTGAACTGTGCATTCCTGGGATCACCTTGTGTGTTGAGCAACATTACCGCTTTCAGGGGGTCACTTCCCTGCTTTCCAAAATAAACAGCACAGCTGCCCAAAGTGCCACATGTCAGCAAGCGGAGCCGCTGCCTGTGCTGCCTGAGGATTTCTGCACAGCAAAGCAACCAGCTTTTCTCCTGAAGTTTCGCTTCCCATTCAGGACCGAAAACCACTGGAGACAGATCACAGACACACAAACACTGTTGCAAGCTGGTGCAGCATCAGCAGAGCCACTGCAAGGCCCCTGGGGGGTGATGCCCGTTCCACAGCAGTCCCGCATGCGAGTGCGTAAGCTGCAGTGCCTAACTGTGCCTGGGATTTTGCCTATACCCAGGTTGTGCCACCCCTTAATACTGTGATTTCCAGCACAGGTATTTGCTGTCTTAGAGGAGCGTTTCCCAGTCCTATAAGGTACCCAGTGAGTTTTTCCTCCCGTAACATGCATAGCAGCAGAGAGCACTGTAGGCACCTTCCCTTTGCAACTCATCCTAGCAGATGAAGTAAAGACCCCTTGCTATTCAGCCCTGCTGCCTCCTTTCAGCAGGCCAGGGTTAGGGCTGCATGCATAAAAAAAGATAGCACTCTGCTTAAACACTTCCCAACTCACCGCTTTACCTCCAGCTGTCAGCACTGCTATTTTCATTCCTCGTTGCAGAGCATAGGACAAGGAACAGCTGGAATAGCTCCTTTCTCTTGCTGAGGAGCACATCCACTGTCCAGGCCTTGTGGAAAAATATACTGATTTCTCAGAGGTCAGCTTTAATAACTAGGATTCCCACAAACCATGAGGAGAATTCAGCTCATGATATTTGGCATGAATATAATTCTCTGTTCCTCATGCTGCTACAATTTCCATTTCAAATAGCAGGAAACAAATTACCCTGTGGTATTTTTAGTGACAACCAATGGCAAGGAACATGGGATCAAAGGCTATTGAGGGGCACAGGCCTTGACAAAGTTCCTGAGCGTAAGAGAAGAAATCCTTCTTGGAAATTACAAAGGTAATAAGGAAAATATGAATCTAAGTTTTCATGGTCAGAGGAGCATGAAAAGGCTAGAGCCTCATGTTGACATGTAACAAGACAGCAAAGGAGTTTTGCTGGATGAATGGGCTGGCACAGGATGCTATTAATCTCTAAAGTTCAGATTACTTATTACTGGGATGTGCAGTGAATCCTGAGAGGAGAATTAGGCTCAGGAAAAGAAACCCATTTATAATCAAGCCGTAGTTTGGCCTTCCATTTTTATGTCTCCGTTAATCTCCCCCCGCTTCCCCCACTATTCTTGCCTCAAATATTTTGAAATATAAACATGAAATATTTTGGATAAGGCAGCATGGGTACAGGGGGACAGTGACAGCAGCCCACCCTTCTGTCCAGCAACCCTGGGCCCACACAAAAAGGGGCTACAGGTGTGCTGCTTCCCTGGGGCCACTGTGTTTCCCAGCCTTTTTCAGCACCATTCTTCCTCTGGCTTGGGATGGGAGGTTCCAAGCTCAAGCCAGAGCCCATCTTCCAGCCACAGGATCTCCAGCCCAGCTGCAGAGCTCGCAGCAAGTTCACATTAGCACACATTTTCTTCACATCTCCTGCAGCAGCAGGGACATTGAAAAGGTTATTTATTAACAGCTCTGAGACAAATGAACAAGAAAGTAAACAAATCCATTCATAAATCAGCTAAAGAGAAAACTTGTGACTCTAATGGTCTCCTTTGTAATTCCTTAAGTGTGGCCTGGAGCTGCCCTGGCATCATTTCTTGTGATGCTGAATCAGCAGAACAGCCCCACTTGTGCATTGAATAGCCTGATAAGAGCAGAATAGACCCAAGAAAGCACTAACTTACACCATGTCCAGATTTTTCTTTGCTTCTGTTAGGATTTGGGGAGACTGATAGTGGTCAAATTTCTCACCACTGAATACCAAGCGGTGACTCCCATTAGCATCTCCCTCTGCAATCCAGGACATATGCTTTCCTCCGGGACAAGGTGGAGACAGGATAAAGAGAGAAAACTCACGCTAGAGCTGTCTGAAAGAACAACGTCATTGCTATCTGAGCTCTCATTTAGGAGCATACCAATCCTGAATACTTTGCCAGACTTTGTCCTTTGATAACAGTTCTCAAGGCGGGGGGGNAAACACTGTTCTGTTTAACAGTTACCCATAGCAGAGAAAAGCTGAGCTAAAGTTTCCAACAATTATCAGTACAAAATCCTAAAATAGACATGCAATGCACCATTTTTGAATTTAAAACTGGCTGGACAGGAGTTTCGCCATGTGGATTGAAAGCCATGTAAAGACAGCAAGGCAGCTTATCAAGATGACATGTTACAACAACAGTGTTAAAATGCTCAGTATAGCAGTGATATGGGTGAAGGAACCAAGGCCTCAGGCAGAAGTGGCAAACTGCTCCATAACTCATTGGAAGGAACTGTACGTCCAGGAAGGAAAAATAAATAATGTCCAAGGTATCTATGGAAACCACCACCTTACACAGGAAACAATAAAACTCAGAAAAAGACAAACGAGAGAAGAACAACTCAAACTTCAGATGCTCGTAAGGCCAACAACACTAATTGAAAGCAGGATTTGATCCCAAAGAGATGGGGCTCACCTAAAGAGATGCGAAATATGGAAATGAAGGCTAGCAGCTGAAGGAGAAATAGGAGCTGTACAGTAACTCTTTGGGGCTGTCTCCTCAGAGAAGACGTGGGAACCCTACCCTTCAATCCATTTATCACCTGGCTGGGCTCCCACAGCAGTCTCATTCAGATGACTCTCAGCAGTAGGTCTCTTCCTGGGCCATGAGCTGCTCAGCCTTTACACAGGCATGTGGGAAGTCGACTTATTTTGGGTGGGAATGGTGAAGTCAAAGTGCTTGAGAATAGTTTCAGTTTTGCACTTTCCATCACTGAAAGCATCTGAGAACTTTCCTTGCCCTCCTGTTTTGTCTGATATTTTTATCCAGTATTTTTCAGCCCTTAGAGCCTCTTACAGCTCAGTTTGGACTTGATTATATTTTTTCGCCATTGATCACACCAAAACAAAAGCTTCTTAAACTCTGATGGTCTTACCAGTTATAAATGAAAAAAAGATGTGAAAGCTTTGTTTAAGAATGGAGAAGTTTTTAATGTAGCTATGATACAGCAAATTAATGCAGCAACAGCGCATGACCTTACGAAACAGGAAGATGATGTTCATTTTGAAAAATCGTTTTGGTCCCATTTTCTCACCCACACTCACTCCCCCCATACTCACAGGCACCAAGCTCGCCCAGGTGCTCTGGCAGGATCCTGTGTGAGATGAGGCTAAGGGTGCCAGATGCCAAATCCTCACTGCACCTCTTGGATTCCTCTTCAGTGACAAGCTACAAATTCTTGAGCAGGTCTTTTGCCGTCTTCAGGAGTTAATGGTTACCACAGGGTGATCCTTTTGCCTGGAAATCCCTTTTATTTAGGACAGGTGGCTGCTCAGTGCCTTTTTTTCCCCCTCATTTTGGGTACCTTAGCTCCTGCTGTCTGCTTGCGGGGAGAGGAGGAGGACAACTTGCACAGAGGACGTGCTGTGAGTTTACTGGGATCTGACTGTTATTGAAGCAGTTTTGTTCCCCAAGGACTTGGCTGCACAGCAGCTTTATCAGCACCCAGGCCCTTTCCTGACAAGCCATCCATGTGAGGCTTATCAGGGCGCAGGCAGCCGGACTTGTTGCAAACACATTTTTCAGCACTTACCTAGTTTTAGTGCAGTCAGTTACGTCCTTGGTTATCAATACAGACCATTCTTTTGCTCCTTGATCTGTTGCTTCTTCTACTCCTCTCACACACACACACTTCCATTCTCATTTCTTCCAGGCCAGCTGTAGTATTTCTGCTCCTCCAGCTGCACCTTAGGCATGGTGTGCTAGGATCTTGTTTTCACTGGCCATCATTGCAGCTGGGAAAAGGTCTCCTTGGTCTGGTTAGGTTATGACAACAGCAAAGGAAGTAGGTTTTAGGGCTGCTGGGGTAACCATGCAGCTCTGCTGCTCACATGTAGCCAGGTCTCCTGCTCAGAGCTTGTGGCACAGCATCCACGGGTGCAGCAGCAGTGGCAGTCTTTGGGAAGTTAGAGGATGCTGAAATCCTGGAGAGCAACAATGAAGCCTGTCCCTGGGTGTCACTACCAGACTCACCACAGATGATTTTAAATAGTTTACAACCAAGATATCACCAAAAGTGTTAGAGCTGGAGCTGTTTTCAGCCTGTCACAGGCTGAGCAGCTCCCTGTGACAGTGTGAGACCATTGTCACCAGTGCAGCAGAGACCTGGTACTGTTCCTATATCCAGGCTTGCAGGGCAAGGCTGGCATTAACCTCAGCTTCTCCCATAAAGGTCCTGTGAGACAGGACAGCTGCAGCTATCCCAGAGCAGAACCACAACACCCACAAGGAGACTTTTGTGCACACATGTTTTCTCATGTCAGTGTTATGAGTCCAGCCTTCTCCCAGCACACAGACACCAAGCAAGACCAGGTCTCTCAATACTTTCCCAATATTGCTAGGCTCCCCTTGACTCTGTGGCTTTCAGAGCTGACTCCAGCTCTCAGCAGTGCTGTCTGCCCACATCATACGGGAAACTAATACAAAACAGGTAATGCTGGAGGCCCCACCAGACTTTTGTCAGCCTTTCCCTAATAACAAATCATAACACTTAAATTTGACAGGGAGCTTTTCACCCACATATTGCCAAGGAGTTTACCAAGGTCAGCACCATTAGCCTTATTTCCCCAGCTGGTGAAAAAGCATAAGAGAGCAGCAGACATCCCGATGCTCTGCCCTGTGCACCACCTCCTCCACTTGCCTGGGTAGCTCTCATGGATCAGGAGTTGCAGCACGCTCCCTCCTGCAGAGAGGCAGAATTCCCAAAGTCCGGGGAAAGAGCAGCACACTTTGGCTACAACTACTCTTAAATTCATCTTCCATCATTTTGATATATTCTCTGATGTTCTGCCAGACTAACAACAATTTGGAGATTAATGGTCCAGTAAAGTACACATGACTCATGCTACAATTTCTATGCAGTTCTGCTGCAACTTTAAAAACAGGGAATAAAAATTGAAAATGTCATTTAGGTTAGAAGAAACATGCTGGAAAAGGGAAACATAGGCATCAGAGTCCCAGGGAGGAATGAAGGCATTCCCTGTGTCTCCTTCCTGCAGACTAACTTCAGGGACAGAGGAAGGAGAAACCAGCAGAGTTAAAAGAATTCATTACTACATTATAAAGATGCCAATAAACTAAAGACTAACTGCTACACCACACCAAAAATTCCCAAGATGTGTAAATTTATGGTTACAGTCTCCTGAGAAATAGAGGGGCAAAAGAAGTTCTCCAAATCCCTGTTTACAGAAGGACATCTATTCCCAGCAAGGCCTATGGGATCCAGTTGACATTCTTAGGTGCCAAGTGGCCACAGCACTGAAGGTTCTTAAATTGGTAGAGAAATTACTAGTCTCTGTAGCTGAGACACGCTTTGTAACCTAAAAAGCAACTGTGAAATTACTGTCTTTAACCTGGAGTTCATAGCATGGGGCCAGGTTCTATTGTAAACCACTATTTTTAAGAAGAAGTGCAGAGGTTTAGTTTCACAGTTTGCTTAACTGCTCTGTTTGCTCTGCCACAAAAAGGGACTATCCTACCTCAGTCTTATGCCATAGTCCCACCTTTCAAACACAGTCCTAATTTTCTTTAGTTAATGGCAGAACAAGTTCTAAAGAACCCTGCTGGAACATTCTTTTTTTCTTTTCTGTATGGCTTTCATGCTTTTGGTCACAGCAGTATTTCTAAGTATTGTAAACAAGAGCCTGACCACTGGGTTTACCAGAATAAAGTTCTTTTTGGCTTCCGTTGTTTTCGTGTTTACTGCAGTTGCAAACAAAGCTGACAAACAGCAAGCTTCCTATATTGTTTCAGTG
This sequence comes from Edolisoma coerulescens, assembly GCA_013397115.1. Classification (NCBI taxonomy): domain Eukaryota; kingdom Metazoa; phylum Chordata; class Aves; order Passeriformes; family Campephagidae; genus Edolisoma; species Edolisoma coerulescens. The sequence goes on from VWZW01005525.1 coordinate 887,372, forward strand.
AAGTGAGACTAAATATATAGAAGCTTTACATCAACTTATTTGGCACATTCAATTCAAGACAAAATTGCAGATTTCCCGTGCATTTCCCAAAAGAAGCTGGAGCCAGCAGCTAGGGGCTGATTGTGGTGAAGAGCAGATGTTCTCCCTGGCAAGAGCTGCCCACTCGCATTCTGGCAAAGAGCAGGTAGCAGGGAGGGACAGTTTTCAGCAGAGGAACAAATCCCACTCTGCTACCTGTCCCCACCACCAGACCCACCCTCCACAAAACAGCTCCACCTTCCCTCCCGCCGCATGCCTGCTCCCTGGGCTCTGCCATGCACTCTGGATGTTGCCATCCCATTAGCTGTACGGAAGGGACTCCAAATTCCCTCCAGCCCTCAATTTGGAGGAGTCTACCCCTTCTTGCTAAGCCCAGGGAGGAAGGTGGAGATGCTGCTGCCTCCCCTGCCCCCAGCTGCAGTGCCACTTCTGGTGAACGTTAGAAACCACAGCAGCTGAACCAGCCTCTGCTGCCGCTCCGCTGTCTCGGGAGCCCTGCGAGCAGATTGTGACAGTGCTGAGAACTAAATGAGAGGTTGAAGTGGTTTCTGAGTCCTGAGCTGCTGACTCACCTTTTCCAGTCAGCACACAGAGCTCAAAGGCCAGGGATGGTTTGAGCTTTGGCTGAAAGGTTGCAGGCAGCTCCTAGCCTGTAAATCTAAATCTCATTCCTTTGTAAAAATAGGTCCATTTTCTTTGCATCCTCTCCATCAAGAACACTCCGGCATTCACCATGATTTGTGATCAGGGCCAAGATTCTCTGGAGGATCAGAAACAAAGGGGAGAATACAAATCAAAGAGCCTTTAACTTCTAGTTAAGCAAAATAAAAATGTTTGCTCAAATGTGCAACTCCTAGCCTGTAAATCAGTCAGCCACCCTGTAAGGGTTACTTTTTGGTCAGAAGAGATGTAGCATTCAGCTGGGTGAAGGTCACAAGGGAGCATGGGACAGCACGGGTCAGACTGATGGACGCGTGTCTCCTCATACTAGAAACTTAATCCCTGTGTTGTGTTGACAGCACAAAGGGAATTTGAAAGGCAATGTGAAGGAAGACAGTGAAGCAGCTCTGCAGATCCTCACTCAAAGCTCTTCCCAAGCTGGAATGGACAAATATGGGCCCCAAAGGGTTCAGACAAGAACTGTAATAGGCAGAGTTGTGGCATTGCTGGTGGTGGCTAAGCGCCAACAGAATAGTGACAGCAGTGACCATTACACTGCCTGCATCACCCTCAAGTGTGAACAGCCAGTGCAGCACTAGTGACAGAGGGACAAGGAGCCCAAAGAGCAGGCTGGGAAACAGCTCTTTCCAGCATTTTCCACATTTGGGGGCAGCGAATGCATGAGATGATGTGAGCAGATGAATTTGTTCAGTGTGCACTTAGTCGACTCTGTTCTCTTCCATCTGGTCTCTCAGAATTTTCCCCTTAACTCATTTTTTAATTTGTACTGCTAATGCAGCAGTGTTTCAGTGCACAGGGCTTGTTTTGCGTCTCTCCTTGTGTTGCAGTGAAGATTTTCCCCCTGCACCCCCCAATAACTTTCATCAAAGTTACTTTTACCCTTACCCTCCTTCTGTTCTCTTGCTCGGGCTGGTGTTGACTTTCAAGTTAGATAAGCTGAAAGTTATCACAGAATAAAAAGAGCAAGGCTAGAGACAAGGACAGGTGCCTTTTCTCTTCTCTTTCAGCAGCAAGATTTATGTCAAATGACACCACAGTAGACGTGCACCCTTAGGCTCTGCCATTCTCCTTGTGAGCATTCTGGCAACAGCTCTGTGACTAAGAGACACTGATGGAAATGCCTGCCATAAACCTTCAGCTCTGCTCAGGGAAGGGAGGTTTCCACTGAGTTGAAACATAAAGCCAGTTCTCACACCTCAATGAAAAAACAATAATAAAATATAATTTTATAAGTGTTCCCCATCTAACTCAGCTTTCAGAAAACCAACTGGGGTGTTTCTCTTGTGAACGTGATCTAAAATTTTACAATTTAAGTTTGATCAGTCTCAAGCAATACTAATCCCTTATGAAGTGGCTCCCAAAGTAATTTCAGTATCACCTACTTCACCCCAAAGCTCAGCCTAAACACTTCCGTCTTTAACCACATCCTAACCACCTTGAACAGATAATTTCTAAGCTGACAATGCAGCTCCTGTCTTAACACACTTCCAACCAGATCCAGCTCTGTGGAACACTGTCACTGGGCATTGGGCTAGTAAGAAGACATAAAATACCTACCCAGAGGGTATTAACCCAAAAGTTTCATTTCCTAGCTGCTCTCAAACCCACAGGTGTAACGATGTCTTAGGAAAAGAAGGGATGTGACTAAGCAAGATATTTTCGCACCACACTAAGCCAGTTATGCAACTTAGGTAAACCCAAAAAGATTATAAATTACTATAGATTCTGTAACCCTTTGCTTTTCAGGTGTTCAGCCTCTTAAATTTATTCTTTCTCCTCTACAAATTCCTTAAGGGTTTTCTATATGTTTCTGGTAATTACAAGTCAAGGGGCAAACAGATCGCAGTGGTCACAATGAGGTTGACCAGAAGACAACCTTCTCCCTTCATGGTAATGAAGAAACCAAAACCTCTGAGTTATGGCTGTCCCAGACATATATATATTTATAGACATACACACACATACACACACCTCTACATATTTTTTTCTGAACAACATTGCCTGGAAATCTTTCTGCTCTATTCAGTGTTTGAATGTCCAATTTTCCTCCCAAAGTCACATTAGCTGTGCTTTTACAAGCTTGGCTTAAAGCCTTTTATTTGCTCTTTATCTTTCCAACCACTCTTGGCTTCTTTAGACTTTTTCCTCTGACTTAATTGGTATTTGTGCTGGTCCTCCTAGCATTGAAAATCTCCATCTGCAAATCAGCAATGATTTTATGCTTTTTAGATCATTATTGGAAATGTCTAATGCCATCAGGCCTCTTGCAGAATACCTCCAAAAACACAGCTGTTTCATGATTATTTCCTTTGATAACTATTTTTGAGGTCTATTGTTATCCAGGTCTTAATCCATTAGTTCATTCTTTGCTAGAGAGTCATAGGGAGACTTTTGCAATCAGAACAACATCAGAAATGCATCTATTGTGAAGAAGTTTAAACATGGAAGGTATTCGTATTTGCTCTTTTCAACCATATTTTTGTCTCTGGAAAATAAAACAAGTGCAAGTAATTAGTTGGAAAATAAAGGACCAGTGCCTTCCCAGTCCTACACTTATAATCCAGACCATGCCTGTCAAATACCAGCCAGGGAAATCAGTTCTTCCAGTTCCCCTTTTGTGTAGCGGTTCTTAACTATCAGGAGAGTCAGGCTTTAGAAGTCCCTTGACTTACAGCCCAGATTTATTCAACAGCCACTCAGCTTTTAAGAATACTTTTTTTTTTCCTAGGACTTCGATGAGTGATAACATGCATAAGACAAAATGCAGCCTGATTTTTTTCCAAATGGGAATCACACCAGGCTTGTGTGACATCTATTTTTTAAAGTCAGCTGACTTACTGTGTAAACAAAAGATCCTTCAAAAAAGCAAAGACAAATTAAAAGATCTAGCAGTACTTGAAATACTTCCCACCACTCCTTCTTATAAGTGCATTCTCTAGCCAAGTTCCAAACCCAAAAGAAACATATTCCTTGAAGTTCTTGCTGCAGACTCTTGTAAGTGGGACTATCTCCATTCTAGGATGCAGACCAATATGCTCACTTGAGGGGGCCACAGGAACTCATAAGTTTGCTTCTGTCTGGGATGAGTAATGTCCTTCTCGATGCATTCATTCCGTTATCCATTTTGACAATGTCACTCATTTCTACAATATTATTCTGCAAGTTACTTTGATAAGTTTTATCCTCTACGAAGCCAAAAGAATATAATCAAACTAGCTATTAAAACTTGGTTACTGAGGAGATCTATCCAGTAATTTATATAAAACTGATGTCAAACTAAATTGGCAATAGCTCTCCAGGATACCCACCATCATACTGCTGGGATAATAGGTGAACAATAGTATTCTTCCCGTTGCCAGAGATATCCACAGTGTTCCAGTTTGCTGAAAATGAACATCATTGTGTATAGATCTTCTCAGTAAGTATTTGGCACATTTCGTTTCAAATTGTTGTAAAAGTTTATTGCCCCCAAAGTGCTAATCTACAAAACAAGCTACTTCCATGAACATCCATGAAATACTCCTTCATATCAGAATTCATTTCCTCCCTTCCCCACCAAATTTGGAAAAGTATTTAACTAACACCTTCCTGGTTTTTTCCTGCATCGTCATTAAAATCTTGCCCTGCCCACCTCCATAATGATCATGCAATTGATCTACATACATTATTTTGTTCCTAAGGCACACTAAATTCCTCCTTTGAATTGTGCCTGGTCCTGATAAATTTAGATTTTCCCCTGACATCTTTACTTTCTCTAAATAGTCTTCCCCAATTCAGAGTCTGTCTTTTTCATCAGATGCTCTCCATTTCCTCTTTCTCCATTTCCTTTCCATTAACTTGTTTTAACTTCTATTTGCTGTCTTCACTGCCTGAATGAACAAATCAAAGTCATCTTCATTCTTGGTTTTGATGTGCTGCTCAATACATCTTCTTTAAATTTGTGATTTTCCATTCACATTCCTTTAATTTTTTTCCCCCATCAGATTTTGCTTTATTATGGTTCCATGCTGGAACAATCTATAGAGAGCAGTCATCTGACAGTGAATAATCAATCCCTGTGTATATAGAGACCTCCAAATCAGAGTTACTACATGAGTACATTTTATGTTAAAATAGATAATTTTTAGAAGGTTTATTGATTTTCACTGCTGTCTGCATGAGATCAGTGTCATGCTCTTGCCAGACTGAAGCACACCCATGTATCCTCCAGTAACATGTGTTTTTCAGGCTCTCAAGCTTTCTGCCCAACAAAGTATTCACACTGATCAACAATATAACCTGTTGCTCTGTAGCATCCCAAAGAGAATTTCTTTCTTAGCCATGTTAGCATTTTGATCCAAATTTCAAAGCAGAGTGGACAGTATTAGTATTTAAAAACAGGCTTCCTAAAACCAAAGAGTAGTGTTCCAAAAGCGTTTATTACAGTCCCTGCGGACAAGGCTCACAGGAAAAAGGTGTCTTACTGAAACACTTCCTAATAATTCCTTTCTGATGACAGGACATGCCCTTGGTGTGCGTTTGTGCCTCATTTCAAGGTGGAACCTTCCTACTACCTGGTAGATCCCACCTGTCCCAGACTGCCCCATGCTGAGCCCATTGGCTGCTGCCTCTGGAAGACATACTGCTAGAGGCATTCTCAGAAACACTGTGTGGTGTTTTCTTTTCCCACACACATGAAATGCAATTCCTTGCTATTTACTGCACTAATTTTCTTTAGGGTCTTGCAAGACTTGCGTGCTCTGCAGGTCGGCCCATTATGGCACCATCATTGCCTCATCTGCAAGTGGCTTGAGCACGGTCAGTGTCCTTTAGTGTCCTTCTGTCTCTTTAAAATTCCACTTTCTAAAAGAAGGTTTACTTGGTCGTTTTTCCTAAATCAGTTCTCATTATCCAAGCTTCTTTCCCGTGATTACTCACTAAAAAGACATCTCTGTTAAAGCATTATATTTCATTTTTGGAATCAAACTTTAAAAAAGCTGGTTTCAAAGCTATTCTTATCTCCCTCCTCAACAGAGGGAAATTATCTCCAAATATTTCCAGCTTCACTCATGACTGCATAAACTAATGAGCTAACCTTCTCCTTCTGCCAGTCTTTGCTTTAAATTTTGATGTACGTCAGACTGAGAAAATGCTTCTTCCCCTCAAATGCCATTTATTACATTCTACGAAGATAAGACGTTGGAAAGGTCTAGTTTACCATTTTGTTTATTCTAGGGGGGAAAAAAGAAATCACATTTTGTTTCCCCGTTGTCATAACAATGATAAATGAGAGACTTCCACCTGGTACTGAACAAGAAACTATCTGCCCAAATATTTTCCCTGTTTACTGCCTCTTGCGTATTTGCCCGAGTTCCTGCTTTGTGTTTGAAAGCCCCGCACAGAGCACAGTGCTGTGAGCAGTACGGAAAGACGGACCGTGTTGCAGAAGGCGCTGTAAACAGAGGGTAAGGCACCCAGATAGAAAAAAAGCTGATACTAAACTAGGAAATGTTTCTGCCAAACGTTGTGACTAGTGCTGCTACGTGCACCGTGTCAGCTGATTATAAAAGGCAAAGTACAAGACATGCATCTTGTAGAAAAATCACGGTGCAAGAAGCGTCTGCAGCTCTTGCCGGGTCCCTGCCCGATCCTCAGGACCGCAGTTAATGCCAGAGGGCTGCCAGGCTGCCGAGTGGGGAATCCTCCTCTTCCCAGCCTGTGCACCGAGAGCCCCTCGCACCCGGCACCGCACTGCTTCCAGCCTCAGAGCTCTTGTTTCCCACCGAGGTCTCCTACCAGCCAACACTTCCACCGAGTTTTTGCTCTCCCCTCCCCGCCCCCTTCGCCCTNGCCCGCCCCGCTGCACCGCCCGGGGACCGCCAGCCCGCGGCCGCCGCCGGCTCCCCGCGAGCAGCCGCGGCCCCCCGCCCGGGCTCCCCGGTCACAACTCGGCATTGTCCCTTCAGGAGCGACCAGGAGTCCAAGGGCTGGAAGATGATGTCAGCCGGGGGCGGACTGCGGCAAGGCTGCGCCCACCCCGGCAAGCCCCCGCCGCGGAGCCCTCGCCCACCGCCGGCAGCGCTCCGCGGGCGCGGAGGGAGGGACGCGCCGCCCGGGGATGCCGCAGCCGCAGCTCCCGCCCGACTGGCACATCCCGAAGGAGCTCCTCATGAATATGCACAGCCTCCCTCGAGCGCCGGCCCCGGGATGCCGCCACCCCGGGGGCTCCCCGCCGAGCCCCGCGCCCCTCGCCGGGGGTGAGGGCTGCCTTCGGAGAGCGGCCGCTCGCTCCTGTCCTTACCCTTTGGCTCGTCCATCAGTGCCGGTGCTCGCTCCCTCCTCCCGCGCTCCCCCCTCCTTCCTCTCTCAGCCTCTGCCGGCTCCGAGCTGCCTTAGTGAGAGGTGCTCATGAAAATGGGCGCTTTAGTGGTCCATGGCTGTGGGAGGGGTTAGTTTAACTCTACATGACTCAATTCGTGTAACTTGCAGGCTGACCTCCTGTTTTTCTCAGAACACGGATCTCCTCAGAGCTGCCACGTTACCAGCGCCTCGGACTCCTCCACCGGCCCGGAGGGTCCCGCAGCCGGGGGCTGCGGTGCGTGCCCGAGGGTTCCCGAGGGAACCGGTGCTCTGGAGCAGGACTGCACCCCTGGCTCGGGGAGCAGAACGGCATTGTGGCTACAGAGAGAAAGTCTTTTGTTAGTGTAGGGTTTTTTTTTTTGTGGTTTTTGTTTGTTTTTTCTTAAATCGCACGAAACTGAGCAGATATCCTCCACACCAGCGAGGTACAGGAAAGTAAGTGTCCAGAGAGAAGAGATGGCCTTCCTTGTTTCTAGATGAGGTCCAGCCCACAGGAAAAAACCTCAACCAAATCATGAAAGGAGACAAAGTTGCAATAACTGCTGAGAAGTCATTTCCTGCACCTACCTGTCCCATAGAACCAACTCACACCTCTGGCTGCATCTCCTGGGGAACTTTACGATAGAGTCAATTTTAGACTTCTTTCCTGGAAGGCCTGAGGGGATCCCACCCTCCACAACTTTTTATCCCTGACTCACCACAAATAAGAAATACCGGGTAGCACTGGAGGAGTCTCAGCAACTTTTCTCCATAGCTCATGACATTCAGTCCCATTCCAGGAACCACAAGTGCCTCCACGCTACTGCCTACAGAGCTGTCAGCCTCCCACTGCAAAGGAAGTTGTGAACCACCCTGGCTCTTTCACTTCCTTTTCAGAGCAGTGGACACCAGCTTCTCAGCATCTTCCCTGCTGGTCACCCAGGGGGAGAAGTCACTGGAGCACATGCCACCAGCACCTGCAGCCAGCTGCTCTGCCCTACCTGTGCCAGAACCTGCTCTCCTCTCAGAGCTGCCACTTTCTCTCTGTGGCTGGACACCACCCAGCTCTGTGCCTATCACCAGCTTCCAGAGTTCTTGCCCCAAGGAGGGACAGGAAAAGCAGGATCCTGATGCTAGGACCTGGAGAACCACATCTGGACATGGGGTTTCAAATCCCTTCCATGACTGCAGCCCATCATAAACAATGACCAGTTCTTTCTCCTTCACAAACAAACATTGACCTGGCTGGTATTACTCCAGCTGGTAAGACAACACTCCCATCTATAATCTTCCTGGGAACAGGAAAATAGGGATCAACAAAAGAAAACAATATACGTAATTTAGGTTTTAGTGATTAGATTCTTTGTGAATTACTATCAGTTTTGGTTCAAAAGCCCAAGGAGGAATGTTTCAGGAGATGAAGACGAAGGTAGACTTTAAGCGTTTGTCATCTTAATGAGAAAAATTGGCCAGGGAAGTGCAAGAGAGAACTGATCTTACTTCCAGTGATAAGACAGCAACATTTTTAGATGGTTTAGTATGGCAGAAGTAATTTTGTTGGTCACCTTGAACATCAGTTTTTTTTAAAAAATAAGAGTGTAGTCGATCCAATGCTTAATTAATAAATGCAAATTTAAAAGTATTCACTGTAATAAATTTCAACTGCACAGATATATCACTAAGAAATACTGATTTCTCTAAAGAATATTTCCTGGTAGAGTATAATAACAGGAAATAAACTAAATATATACAAAAATGCCACACATTGGATAAATGAAACTCAACTGAACAGTAGTTTTTAAAAATAGTTGGAATTTAGGACTGATTTTTCAAATGCTCTGCTTAGACTCACTGTGTCTACAGGTAGAAATTAAATAAACTCAGTCAGCTGAGCTCACCTATGGGCTGAGAAGTCCAAATTTAACAAGTGGAAGATATGTACAAGCCTCCCTCAGAGGAAAATAGACATGACTTCACACCATGTTGAACACCCCTTAGAATGCCCAGACCCGTGTATTTCAAGTCCTTTAAAACTGTGTATGTACCTGACAAACCACAATAAACTTTTTTACACCAGTCTGCCAGTGACAGGTTTTGTGTTTGTTTTTTTTTTTTCCCCTGAGAAGGTTCCGTTTCAAACTGAGACTGATGAAACTTTTATGGGGAAGGATGATACATTCTTAGTCAATGACCATGAAACACACAGCAATGTTTTCACTCAACAAGAAGTTGTTACCTGGAACATGAAGGCCCTGTGGGGAAGGATTGCTGTGAACAGTGATGGTCTACTACACCTAAAAATATCCAGGTCATTCACAGAGCCAAAGGGAACAGATTTCTGTGTTGAGGACGATCTACTTTAAGTGATGGAGTGATACACCTCTGAGTAGTATTCCACAGCTCCATGATCAGGGAATGGTGGTATTACACACTATTCTGCAGCTGTTCAGTTTAGGTGTAAGAGACAGTGAGGAAACACTTTCCCCATCATCTGTCACAGCCTAAAGGGAGGAGTGGACTTTTTAGCCTCATGTGACATGAGATGCAGAGTTCCCCTTCCACAGAGGGTCAGATCCACATTTGCTAGAGCATTTTAGTTCTGTCTGCTGATCATCTTGCCTTCGGGCAAACCTCTGCCTGCAATACACAAACCAGCAGAAGGCAACAGCAGATTCTGTCTCGAAGTCATTTCCATAAGAAAACAAAATGAGGAAAAAAGAGTGGCCCCTGAGGCCAGCATTTGTACTCAGATAAGGCTCCAGACAGCTAAGGAGGAAGTTTGAAGCACAAATAAAAAGAGGAAACCAGAGAACTCAGGATGTAGTTTCCACACATCTTGAGCAGGGGGTAAGAAGAGCAAAAAAGGCCAGAATGCCACTTTTCTACACCCAGGACAAAACTGAGCATCCTGAGCAAATCTGGAGGAACGAAACACATCTTAAATATCCATCTTTTTCCTAGCCATAGTAAGAACTTATTTACAGTCATTTTGCTCTAAGTTTACACAAGTTGTGTGTGTGTCAGTTTGTGGCTAAACTTATGCAACTTCCTAGATACCTAGAATTTGCTATTTTGCAGACAAGGTATGCTGACTTTGGGACTCAGGAAAGGAGCAAGAGTGAACACTGGGACGCACTAGCTTCATTTCCAGAAAATAGAAGATGGGATTGGATGAAAATGCTGGAATCCAGGGCCAGAACCTCTCATCTTTGGGATGGGTAAAAGAAACATCCATAAGAAAAGAGAGCCAGGGAGCCTGAAAACTAACCTATAGGCATTAGAAGCACAAGTAGCTTGTTTCCACAGAAAGAATTGGTATGGAAGAATCTGAAATATTTTAAATGGAAACAGGCCATCCCATCACCAAGCTCAACAATATTGAAGTCAGTGTTTGCTTAGGGGCCTGAAGGTATGTGTTTGGATTACAACATGTCACTCTGTATGTTTAAGCAACAGGGGGGAGTGGCAGCTTCAAGAAACTCGTGTAAACATTGAGTGAGGGATAGGCTGAACAGTCCTTGGGCTTTCCCAGGCATTTAGTCCCCGTGTGCTGGCTCGTGTCACCACCGAGCAGCCGTCAGCCCTGGGAAAAGGGACAGCAAAGGTACACAGGCCTCCATCCCCAGCATCTCTGAAACACGATAAATGACAAAGGTCTCCAGAAAAATATTGAACTTGCTAAGTTGCTGGGACCAAGGGAGCAGAATGCTCTGCAAAGGGACATAAATCCAAGAGATTAGGACAACTTCCTTCTGGAAAAAAAGGCAGAGAAGAGGGGCCAGGCATTAAAAAAAGACAAATAACCAAAACCATTCATGGTGCCAGATTTTTTTTTTTTTTTTTTTTACAGCTTCCAGCTCCTTGTCCCACTCATCCCACATTGCAATCACCTCAGACTTGACAGTTTTCACAACACAGTAGGCCAAGTCCTCCCTACATCTCTGGGTTCCTCTGAATAGTTGAAGTTCAAATGCTTAATTTAGATACCCCAAACACTTCCTTTGTGTAAAGCAAACCTCTTGGATGACTCCTGAGGAAACAGACAAACAAGCAATGAGCTATACAGTATTTGTCTGAGTGAACTGAGCATTATTTTTTAAGAATGCAATTCTTGGGAAAAGAAAAATAACCTGCTTTTGGTATTTAGGTAAAAAGATGAGATGACTTTCAGCTTCATCTTGCTGCAAACAAGTATTGCTCTTTAGCCTTAAACTTCTGAAATGCAGTATCTATTAAAAGGATTTAAATTCCTTTCCATCCTCGTACTTCCTTGTCTTGGTTAAAATATTTGTAATAGCCCTTTCAGAGAAGGTCCCCATGCTGTCTTTATACCAGTATTCACAGGCATTGTCACCCAAAACCTGTGTATCACCTGTAACACCTTGAGATTAGCTCAGCTGGTTAGAGCATGGTACTAAAAGCACTAAGGTTGTGGCTTTGATCCCTGCACGGAGATTTGCCTAGCTCTGTTTATTATTTTCACCATATAGGGATAACAGTGCTCATATGACATCTGCAGAGCAGCTGTTAAACTGTGTTTGTATGATCTCTACAAAATTGATAACAGAAGTAATGATGCTCATTCAAACTGGCAAAAAAAGTTCCCATGACTTTGTAGAGATGAATATTTTTCTAGTTATTCTGCTAGGTTTATTTTTCTATACAGTCTCAACTATTGAAGAAAAATAGTATTTTTATGCAATAAATTGTAAAAATTCACAAAACTTCACAAAACATGCAGACAAGTTCCCATGCTCAGCCTCAGCATGAATGATGGGCACTGACACGTGGTTTGAAAGGAGCAGTACCAAAGACCCACTCTCTAACAGCTTAAACTGCCCACCTAGTTTACATATTCATTAGCAAATTATCTATTAGGTGAAACTCTTTAACATGCTTGCAGTGCCTTATTCTATAGGTTCAACACACTTTCAATATGAGTGTCCCATAATACCATTAAAGATTATATTACTAACTTTATTTAACCTTACAAAGACACATTAATGTACTAAAAGTAAAAACAATTAGTCTTTATATGCTCTACAACTTAGTGAAAAAAAGAAGTGTGTCCTGAAAAGGAACATGTCATTGCTCATTAACTGCTTAACAAAACACCAGTTGCTCTTTCTGCTCAGGTTATTTCATGCACTGGGTATTTTACCCATGTCGGCTGTAAATATGATGAACCAAACTTACAGTCTTCAGTTTGCTTGGTAATTTTAACAAAACCATCACAGTCCCAATCATAAGCAGCACCCTGCCCTAAAAATCTGCTTCTCAGATCGTTAGTCATCGTATTTATCCAGCACATCGGTGCTCCCCTGCTGGCAACAAAGCTCTTGTTTTTCCTTCCAAGCAACTGCAAACAGAGCTAGGCATAACTATTATTATTGGGTTTTAGCAAATGCACAAGCGCTAGTGGCATTTTCAAGTATTTTGATCTTTTATTCTTATGGTTTGCATCTTTTAGTATCTTCCTACTGTTTTATCTGGCAGGAACAGCAGACAATCCCTAATAATGGCTCACTGAAGCAAAAATTTCCAACTTTCCAATGCTCCCAGGCTAGGAAGCCCTTGGGAGCAACTAATAACATCTTTAGTTTGACGTTCAATATTATGGGGCCACCAATATCCAGAAGAGAAAGGAGCACAATAAAAAGAAATAGATGAGGTTTATGAAAAGCTACTCCAATAGAAGAAAGAAAAAGTGAAGGAAAAACACAGAAAAAATAGCCTCAAAGCTTTAAGAGAATATAACAAGAAAAAAAATAGAGAGTATAAGAACAACAAGTGATAACTATATCATGAAGTAATAAGGAAAGATGGTGGGTGTCAGTTGCCCAATCTAACACGCAGAGTACCTCCCAAACTTAGTAAATTAAAGAAAGAAAATAAGAAAATGTGACTTTGCAGCATGCATATGGGCCTTGAATCACTGCTGCCTTAAGACTGAAGAAAGAAGACCATTTTATTACCAGCTCATCTCTATGTTTTTAGTGCCAAAGTTAATTTTTTTTCTTTAAATCTGAATTTATCATGCAGCACCTTGGTAGCTAAGGCAAAAATAAATATACAAACCACCTCAAAGCAGATATTTCCAAAAAAAGAACTGTACATATTTAGACCAGATTGTCACTCAACCTTAGTATTTGTTCAAAAGAATAAAAGTAGACATAATGTGGAAAACATACATAAAATGAAAAAGAATAACTTTAAAATAAATGCTTTTTAAATGTCTGAATTCAGCCTGACTACCCACTCACCCTCTGTTAAGTGATTCGGTCTTTATTAAGTGAGCATCCACAGAGGAAACCAGTAGCAGCATGTTGATGCATTGTCCATCAGATGTCACTCAATTAATAGCAGAAGAGAATTTGACTGTGTCCATCCAGAGGGACTATCTGAAGACAGTGGCAAAAAGGGAGAAATCTTAAAACCCCCAATCATCTCTAATTTGCATTTGTTTGTTAACCACAGCCATAAATAAACCCATGATAAATCACCCACCTGCTTTCCTGTGTTTTAGAAGCATAAAATGTTCTCCCTTCTAAGAAAGCCTCAAATGTAAGCTTTGCTTTGGAAGATAATTAAATTGGTTATTTACTCTCCTTTATCAAAATCTTCACAACTGTAAAACCCTGCTGCCCTCTTTACATCCCACCTCACGTCACTGTGTGCCCGTGCCAGGCTTACGCATGTCCATGAGCACCATGGAGAACTATCTATAGAGATGCAAGCTCTTGGATGTTTTCACACTTGCTTTTGGATTCTCTCTACCAGATTTTTCTCCCTGTGGGTTTATGTACATTTCACATGACTTCAGTTACATGCATTTCAGTGTGGTCATCTTTATTTAGTCTCTGAGAGGTTTCCTGCTCTTTAATTTTGCACTTCAAGAGACTGAGAAAGGAGACTTCAAAGAAGTCCCAAATTTTAGGAAATAATATGTCTCAAGTTCACTGGTGATTGATATTTATTGCTTCCACAGATTCTAGTACTTTTGCTTTATATAAAATCTTCATCCCATTTCAATTCTCTTTGAATTAGCTGAAAAAAAATAAGCAACTGTATGTTTAAAGCAAGCAATTATTTATTTTTTAGTCTTTGCATTGATTTCTAACTTTTGGGAAACAGGTTAAAATTGATCAGTTCCGGATGTGTCAAGCTTCATGCTCAATTCTAAATTAAGAGACTTACTTTATGAAATACAGTGTTTGTGCATGTATTGATAAAGGAGGATTGGTTTGAGGTCCATAAATTCATATATATTGACTACACGATATAAATGGCTTTCCAGTCCTTCTATTTCCCTTAGTAGTTTTCCCTTTATCCACCACTGACTACAAGTTATTAACTACAACACTGTGTCGTACTCACAGATCTGCCTCCTTACTAAATATACATTGATCGTTTCAAAGCACATTTTCTCCTTGAGCTATTCTGCGTACCAAAATGTGTGCTTTAATCATTCAGCATGCAGGAAGCATCCTTCATCCACTTTTCCCATGAACACATCTCCAACTTGGCATCCAGTTTAAACTGTCACTTGTATTGTCAGTATTTTCCCCATATAAACTCAGCAGTGTCTTCACCTACTTAAATGTGTAAGTATATTCTTGTCCAACAGTCTTGGTTCTAGAAATAGCCTTTCTACATCTCTCAGCATCATCAGATGGCTGAGTCTTTTCAAGTTGAAAACATTTTTTCTGAAGTTAAATATCTCTGTTTCTCTCATTCTGTCAGTAAATCATTAACTCTTCAAAGCTCTGACCTGATAGCACCAATAAAATAAATTCTATTAACTCAATTCTCCATTTAGCAAGCTATTTCCTACAACAGTTATTTCAGTATTTTTCAGCATTATTTCAGTATGTGTGAAAGAGTTATGCCAGTATTTCTCCCAAGCATCCTTTGGAAAAAAGAAAGTTACAAAGGGAACCAAATGATATGAAAAAGTATTCACAAGAATACATATGATACCTTTTCCTATAAAGGAAAGATTTAGGTCTGAAAAAATATTCCCAACTGAAAAATTAATGAAGGACTAGACAAATATGCTTGACGGTCTTTTTAAGGAATTCCTTCACAGAAGTTTCTTTTCCAAGGAAACTGTCACATTTCCAAAGATTTTGCACAACACACTTTCTGGCACAGTGCTTTGTTGGTTTTTTGGTTTTTGTATTTTTTTTTTTCATCACAAATGAGATACCTTAAGTATCTCAGTTACAAATTAGCAGGCTCTGAAATCAGTTCTCATTTGCAGACAAAGCCCTATTATTTGTAAGGTGCTACCCTTTCCCAGGTGTGCTCGCCACACTTGGAATAAGGATTTATCCACCCACTGAGATTCTCCCGGTGATATTTCCAGCAGATTTCATTGTATGGCAGCAATTGCACTAATGAAGAAAAAAGTTGTATACAGCCTTGGGTGACACTCAGGTGGGGAGGGATGGTGGAGCTGGAACAGGACCAGCCTGGCTTTGGAAAGGATTCTGTGCCAGAGCTCCCTGGCTCAGCTCTTGGAGCTCCAGTCCTGCTGTGCCAGCAAGGCCCTGTAAGGAATGGATAGCTATTCTCAGTCAAAGGCTGTCATTTGTGAGCAGATATTCATTTAAATACTCTGCAGGATGGCTGTCAGGCTTTTAGGAGAGCGGTTCTGTTGTGTGGATCACAGGCTTTCAGCAGGTGTTCATGTCACCAATGCATTACTTACTTAAACATTAAAATACAGCATACAGAAAAAAAAAAAAAGAAGTTTTTAGCCCTCTGAAATTATCTGAAATAACTGGCAGATCTGTTCAATTCACTTTTTTCCTTTTCAGTCTCCTCCTTAAAAGACACTGGAGCAAGAAAATAGAACAAAAAAGTAAACCCAGTGAATAGTTTCAAACCTATTAGAATATGTCGTATTTCAAACATCCTAGTCCGGATTTCAAATTTCTTAAGGGTTTACATGGAGTTTCTTTCTTTAAATTGGCTGCTGGTCTTTAAAGACCAGTGAGTCATTAAGCAAAATTTTTGTACCCATGCAAAAAGCCACAGAAAAAACAATTGCCTATAGAAACTACTTATTTCACTTCTACTGTTCTCTCTCCCAAGGAGCAGACTTCCTCTAACTCAGCCGTGTCTACTAGAACATTACATCACAGAAAATCTAACAGGCTAAAAATATATTTTGTAAGTATAATCTTAATAATGCTCAGGTTAAAAAGATTTAGTAACCTTGGAGATAGAAAACAGTATTAGAAATGATTATTTTTAGCATAAAGGAACTTCTCCAAGCAACAATACCACACAGTGTAAAAATATACCAGGTCAGTACACTTTGGAGATTTCAGATGTTTTATCCTCTTATGGTCTAAACTACAATACATTTAAACTATATTACTCTGGAACAATTTTCTCCCCACAAGTTTTTAGTCCATATGACCAAAGAAATTACACAGACATGCAAAGATGTACGGCAACTTTAAGCACACCATCCTTGCAAACTGAGCTTGGCTCAGTAATAACAGAGTTTTTTGCTTGCTTTCAAGACAACATTCACTGCCTTAAATAATTTGCAATATTGAGAGCAGAAGTTCCTAGTAGTGACCTAAACTTGAAGACAATTAAAGTAATTTCTTTGGGTGCCATGGGTTTTTTGTATGCTCCTCATAACTTAAAGTCCTCAGGCTGTAGCCACAGGCAAAAGTGCTGCGTAACAGTGCTATGGCAACAACAATCACATTATTTGGTCCTGTTAAAAATATGTTTGTGTAGTGACAGTCCCCCCATGCTCATCTCTTCATCTCTTCTCTTATGAACATGCCAAACTGCCCGAGCAAACACAGTAGCATGCCAGCCCTCCCCAGCTCCTCACTGGTAACGAGTGTGAGTGAATGTGACTGTAGGAGGAAATAATTGAAAGTACTGTGTGAGTAACTATCTCTTAATAACAGCTTGCTTATATTAATAGCATCCTTATTTCTGCTAAATAAAGGAGAAATTCTTCTAATATCGAAAGAGATGCTCCCTGACTTGATGCCCTACCAGGGAAATGCACTGCATAGTGATACTTGCCTGACTTTTGTTAGCTATGTGAAGAATGCACACAAAAATTTCCTAGCTCAGAACAAATAAAAATTTGTGTTTCAACACTGTGACAAAGCCTATATAAAAGTGTATGTGCTGAAGCTTCATTAATAAGATTTACCAGAAGGACATATGTGGGTATCAGTCATTATCCCCAGCATTTCCCAAAGTGCTCAGATTTCTTGTAGGCTTCTTTCCCTCGTGTAACACCAGCTTTTACAAGCTGAACAGGTGGTGAGATTTCCCAGCCATAAAGGGCAGGTCACGCTCTCCTCTACCAAAAATCGATTTAAGCAGGCTGACAAAAATTGAACATCCCTGGAAATCACAGAGGTCGTCTCCTCTCTGGAGCCACTGAACACTGCTGCAGTAACTGGCACACGCTTCCCCATTGTAAGAAAACAGACTTTAAGACAGCTTGCTTTAAATGCAGGCAAAATTAAATACTTAACATGGGAACAATAGGGTTCTTTGTGTTAGGGAAAAATGTTTTTAACTCTGAGTCCTGGCAGATTAGCCCCAGTCTATTCCACTTCTCTTTTGCTCAGAGTGCTTTTCATTATTACTATTTTTTTTATATTTTGTTTCAAAGAACAGTCTGGAATTCAGGGAAAAGCATTACCTACCGCTGTGACACAGGCCTGCCTAGCAGTATGAAATAGGAAAACACATTTTTCCAGAGTAACCTTTCGCTTAAAATTCAAGCTCCTGGAATTTCAGGAGGGGGTAGGGGCCTGGGTGGGCTACACGAGCATGTACAAACACAAATACTCCCAACCTCAGGCTGTTAGTATTTTTTTGCATAGTTCCCATTCCCATCTTTCAGCTCCTGCCTCAGCAAGTTTTTTTTTTTGATTTTTTTAATGTTTCACTTTCCTTTGCACCCTTCCCCCATCTATTGGTTGCTCTCTTTTAAGTGCTCTCTTCTCTCATTTCCTAGTAGTCCTTTTCTCCTGAAAAATATTTTCTCCTTTCATGTTTTCGCATCAGGCTTTTTCACCTGAGGTTTTAATGTATCTCTTTTCTCTGGAGAGGATTTTGGCATCTTCCATTTCTTACCACTGGTGTGCTTTTATGCCTAAGATATTCTGAATGAAATGCTGCTAAACTAAGTTTAAAGCACGAAGACTTGTTTTACTTTAGAAAAACAGTAATAAGGTTCCTTTAAATTGTTTCCAGATGTAGTCTATAAGACTAAGTTGAATTTGACAGCATATACTGTGTACCAGGGCTGCATAATTTATGTAGTAGTCTGTCATCACTGCTCTGAATGACTGCCAATAACAGAGACCTGGCAAACGTCCTGCAGATATTTAATATACTTATTTTTTGGAACATAATAATGGTAACAGCAATGGACAGCTATGACAAGCTGAATATCTACTGCATAATGCACCCATTTATGAAAATGTTGTTTGCCTGCATTTCTTATATGGCAAGATTTGTAATAAAAAAGAATAGCTACTTTGATTTGTCACTTGCACAAAGATGATACTTAAAATCTTTAGGTTTTAGAGTATCTGAGAGCATTTTAATAACTGCACTCATTTAAGCTACAGAATATTGTCCATATCCTCGCTAGTACTTAATTCTTTATTTGAAGACAATTGCAGCTGTTGATTTTTTTTCCCCCTAGTTTTTACCTCATCCTTTTTTTCCACCTCAAGGTTTGAATCCAAAAGATCCTCATATTGATATCCAGCTTACTCTCTGGGGTACAGGAATAGCAAAATGCAGGAACACAGTACTTACATGAAAATCATTTATTTAAACCTACATCTGTACAAGTCTCCCAATAAATGACAAATCCACCAGGATTTTTCCAGGTAGTTTTCATCTTTCTAGTACAAGTTGGATATTTATGGTCCATCTCTTATGTTTGATTTAACAAAGGCAACTTAACCTTACCATTAATTTATAGGGGGGAAGGACAAGTGCCCTCCCCAGTAATTCGTATCACCTCTTCAGACTCACCCAATTCTGCTCACTAGTCCTTTACCTTCTTGACTTCATTTCATTACCCCTTTCCAGGTAATCTTCTGTACCTTCAGCATCCTCATGAATCCATCAGGCAAGCTACTCTTGAATAAACCATCTTCCTTGAGTCCTTCCCTCAGTTACCCTTTTAATAAGGAAATCTGTAAGCCTGCCTTACACTCTAAGAAACTGTTACATGACTACAAAAATAAAAAGGCAAGGATAAGGTAAGGAACAAAAGTCCTCTAACACCAAATCCCAATGTTAACCTGTCAAAGCCATCCCTCAGGCACTGCTCCCCAAGTCCTGATCTTAATGCCCTCAACTGCAATTCAAAAAAACTGAATTCAACAGCAATTTAGGACTTCAGCCAGAATTCAGCGCAAGAATAAAATAATACTGGTCATTCAGGGTGGAGCTGGAAACTCAAAACAAATGTCAGCCCAGCCACCTCTGTGAGTGCCACCACGTTAGGACACTGACTGCATCAACTGTGCTGCCACTTGGCCACTGGAGACTAGGCAGCTGTGCCCATATTACTGCTGAAACAAGCATTTAGAAACTGTGAGATTCATTAAGGGATCATTTGTGTAAAATAAAAAAAAAAAAAACCAAAACAAAAAATCCCTGCTGTAATCAAGATTCTTAGCTGTAGCAAAAAACCCCCAAACCAACCAGGATTAAGCTGGTTTTTTGATTGCCTCTTTCTTTAGTCTTCTAGTTCAGGGTGTATATAGGCCTTTTTTATTTTCTCTGCAGAAAAGATAAATAAATACAAGAAAAGGCCTGGCCCATTTGGTGCAGTGGAATACTGTCACATATAAGTACTATTTTTGCAGTTACTTGGAAAGAAACAAGTGACCCATTAGAATTTAAATCACTTATGGGAGAAACTCAGAGACCAGGCCCTGCAGGCCTAGTCCATCTAAAGAGCTGAGACTCTGCAGTGCACTGCTCTGAGCCGTGCTGACGAGGACAGCGCGGGGCCTGTGGCTCCTGTGTCCCTCACGAACAGATGGCTCCAGTCAGGCCTCATCCCTGGTCAGGGACATCTGCGGGTAACAGACAGTGCCAGTTCACTGTTTCACTGCAGTGTGGGTACATCCCAGGCTTGGCAGAGCTTAAAGCATCCCAGGAGCCGTTTGGCCCATGTCCTTGGCCATCTCCATGCTGCAAAACCCTTCTGGGCTGGGGGCTGCCCTGCAGGCTGCACACCCCCGGCCAAGCAAGCAAATGGTCAGAAATGCATGGAGAGGTCTGTCCAGACATTGTCTGTCTCAGTTTGTACCATTGCCTGCTTCCAAAGCAACTCTCCCACATAAATATTCCCTAGCTGTTTTGATGTGTAAACACTACTGATCAGCTCCTGCTGTAAGTCCCATGGCAAAGCAGCAGAATTTCCTCCATGCTGGTCACCACAGCAACATCAGGGAGGACATGACACTCTTGCCCTGAATATGTATTTTCTGAGTTAAAGCTGGTCCAGGAGGAGCTCTGGAAACACTCTAGGTCTGCTGCTGCTTCAGTCTAGTTCACTCCAATAACCTGCACTGAAGTACCTCACTTGATGTAGGTTAAAACTGGCCAGGCAGAGATGTGATATTTGTCTTAAAAAAACCATTTCACTAGTACATTAGTTTAAACAATGTGAGGTTTATCAAAACACTTGCTCTAGCAAGTAATTTTATAATCTTGTTCCTGATGTGCTAGGAACCCTCCCACTTCCAGCAGAGAGCTGTCCCAGTATGGCAGCACTGGGCACAACTGTGCCAGTACCACAACAAGAAGGCTTTGAGATCTTTAGTCTCTTACCTGCATGTAATATATTAGTAATTCCAGCATTTAAACATGACCTGGTCAGCATAAACAGCATCGTCACATGCAACACTTTGCTTATGTAGTACACAAATGTTGAAGTATTACTAAAGACTTGGTTTAAGGCTAGCATTATAAACAAATACTAATTACACACAAATATATTTTTTTTAACCCTAACTTTTTATTCCCAGTCTGTTCCCTTTGGCTTCTGAAGATATTTGCTACACAACTTACAGGGCTTTCCTTTTTAGTGCCAGTATGCCATGCCTATCCTGACATACAGCAGCAAAGTACTGCTGTTAGGTTTGAATTCAATTAATATTTCATGGGGTTTTTTAATCACAGTCAAAAATCTATACCAGTTTGGCAAAAGTCTTGAACAATGTATGCAACACGAAGCAAATACCTGTTTAAGATTTAACAGTAGTTGTTTAAAATTCAATTAATGTTTAATTAACAGCATTTGAGCAAATAAACAGCTCCCCTGGCTTTCATGAGTAAGTTTCTTTGCAGGGGTTAAAGTTCCTGGTGTATTTCCAGGCTGCAGTTCTGGTACTTTGAATTTTTGCTTACATTAAATCACTGAAGATAGTGACCTGTACAAAGCCCTGAATATTCACTGTGTCATATTTCCCCTACTCCTGTTAATTATACTAATTTCCCTATTCCCAATATGAATAATTGTCTCAAATTATTTTCAAAATAAACCAGTGCAAATGCACTGTTTCGTTCCATATGAAGTCTCACAAAAATATATTAGAAAAGAACCCAATTTTATTACATCAAAGATGGTATCATGGAAATAAATTACTCTGAAATAAAGGTAATTTTGTGGTGGAGTTTCTGTAATTAGTAGGTTTTTTTCACATGACACTAAAATCTAAATAACAGAATTAATTTCACTCATATTTAGGCAATCTTTTCATTATTTCATTATATTTTCATTATACAGGTAGAAAGAGGTTAAATTAATTCAGGTTAAATTAACCGAAGTGAAAGTTTTAGCAACATGTTAACTGCTTGTACAGCATAACTAAGCCAGAGTTTCCTATAGTGTTTACAAAGATAGAAATCCCACTCTGAGCTACCTGAACACTCAGCAACATTCAAACAAGCAGGATTATTTATGCAATACAGAGATCTGATTAGATAAGAGACAACTAAAGACAAGGAAATACTTGTAGTTACATAAAGCTGCTGCCTGAAGCAAGCCTTTACATCTGTAGCACTGTAACACCAGCATTCAAAACTGTGGGGAAAGACTCAAGTTTTACACTGCTCTGCGTATTCTCAACGTCAGCCCATAGTTATTAAATAACTTTGCTTCAGTATCTTGTCCTCTGTCCCACTCCTGCAGGTGAACCAACCACTTTAAACTAAGGTGTGGTGGTTTGTACGAGCTGTGCACATCACCTGAGCAGGTTACGTGTGCCAGCGCGTTGACCTCCAGCTGCTCACGGCTACCGAGTCAGCAAAACCCTTCTTTCCACCAGCTCCACAGGAAAGCCACTTTCTTTAAAAACTAACACAGATGATCTTTTTCTGGGGTTGGAATGACCATCCCTGGTAATTAAAATGCCCACACAACCTGCCTTGGCCAATCTTTCATTAAAAACTTTTTTTTTTTTTTTTTTAACGGTGATTTACAGAGACTGCTGCATGCACCTCACCTGGGTCAGGCCTTCTTACATCGGTCTGTAAGGAGAGAGAGCCCCGCTCCCGGGCTAGGACAGCGCAGGACGATGCACGTTTGCGCTCCAAAGTCAGGAGGCTGCTGGAGCAGCAGAGGGGCTCCCGGAGTTAGAGGATGGTACCACACTGCCACCCTCTGCAGGAACAAAGCACCGTCCTCAACGCAAACCTTCCAAAAGACAAGGAGCAAAGGAATTTTCATTTGCTTCCAGTGAGTAATAATCCCATCTCACATCCACTATGAGTGTCACTGCCATGAGCAGGACTTTTTCTTAGGAAATGAAAATGTGAAGTACCGGCACCAGGAAAGTTTGCCATGCTCTCCTCGGGCTCCTCTTGAGTGTGGGAAGACAATAGGTATGGAGGAACTGATGAGCAAGTACAGCAGTAGCTAGTCTGAATTACTAACAAACAGCTTTGATATGTCTTATTTGTAGATACACAGTGATTGAAAATAAGTCAGAACCGAATTATTCTTCTTTTCCCACTTTATAAACATTTGGAAACACATATATCCAAGAAAACCAATTTTGGTTAATATATATTTGATATTAAAACATTGCACTAGACGTTCTGCTGACAAAATGGACACTTTAGGAGTCCTTATCATTGCTTTACTATAGATAATCTTATTTTATGATAACGCTCAAAGCGGCTCAGCAGAC
The DNA here is from genome assembly GCA_013397115.1 of Edolisoma coerulescens. Lineage (NCBI taxonomy): Eukaryota > Metazoa > Chordata > Aves > Passeriformes > Campephagidae > Edolisoma > Edolisoma coerulescens. The sequence goes on from VWZW01005525.1 coordinate 910,636, forward strand.
ACAAGTTTTAATTATTCATCTTGGAATCAACTGTGATTTCTCATTCACTTAAGTATGTGCCAACATCTGTAAAGATCAAACCCTGCAACTGATATATATTTTAATATATCGATATATATTTTAATAACTAAACTACAGAAGAACATCTATTGCAGAACGGTTTTGCTAGAATTCAAAAAGTTACCCTTCTTTTAAAGTCTAGCTGCACAAGGAGTTATAACTTTCTCTTTGTTTGCATTTTTAATAAAATTCCTGAAAAGTCCTTTACTTCAGAGATAAACCTAATGCTTCTTCAAAAATGTCAGCACTTTTGCTGTTCAAGTTATCATGCTTAACTCTAGACATTGTGCAACCACACTGCCATTATAGAGCTGAAAAAACCTTAACTCCTATTTCACTGTTGAAATTTACTATTTCTGTAGCTTTGAATTTGTTTTCAATTTACTTGCTTAAGGAAATGAAGTTATCTAATTGCTGATATCTATTAGCTAATTTTTCTTGAGGCATTGGGGCATTCATTAATTTGCCTCAGGTTTGATAATTACTCTCAAATATATTGAATTGAGCAGATTTTCATGCAAATAAACATAGAAAGAGAGCATATGTTTTAGCATAGATCAGATGAGCTACCTTTGCCCCAGAAGAAAGACAGAATCCCGAACCTTCTCTGGCCCTTAAACAGTTGATACTTGATGACACTTCAGTAACAGGAAAAACAACAGCCCAGACATCTTTTTAGACACCAGAGATTACAGCCATGGGTCAAGTACAGGAACTGTGTTCTCACAGTCCTGTTCCTCCTAAGTAAAATACTAGAGGCAATTCTTATTTTCCAGCTGTTTGCTGTCAGCCCAGAGCCAAGGGTAGAACATTTTGCCCAACTACATTGGATTTCCAGGCTTCTCCTTCAATGCAGGGCCATAGCATTCCTCTGGCTGGTTAATTAAATTGTACAATGACTATATACAACTTTATTACTCTGCTTGATCATAAAATAACACAAATCAGACCAGGAAACTAATAATTGCATATCTTCAAGTATTAAAGGATGATTTCTAACCTAAATATCAAGACTTCAGTATAATACATTTGAAGAACAGAAAAGAAGAATGCAGGGCAGCATCAGTGCTATAAGAACAACAACAAAAACAAAATAAGGAAAATTAGCATTTGGAATATTCTAAACATACACACACACTTTAAAAAACCAGTAGGTTTATGAGGCTCTGAGCCTCAGAACTTTGTATCCCAAGGACCATTTGAACAAAATTCTTTGCTGAGTTCATTAAAAGAGACACTGAAGATAATTTATTCCCATTTCATCAATTACTATGTGATTTTGAATCAATGTGGCATTTAAGATCCCTGTTGATGTTGACTTGCATTAACTTTTGCTAGGAGATTTTCATGTCATATATATCTATAACTTCTCCAACTGCCTTTGGCATTCTCTGTTCTCAGATTTATTTTTTCTTCTAGTTTAATAGAAAGATTATATTATATCTTTTGAGTTAGAACAACTCCCCATGCCCTGCTGAGGAAAATGAAAAATGATTTGAGGATTACCACACACTTCTCACGTGGTCTTTTTGCAATTTAAAACTTTTTAGCCCCCAGAATAATGTAGATAACAGTTTTTTCTGTAAAATAAGGTCTAGTCTTGCACAGATTAGAATTTTACTTCTGACTTCAATAGGAACATGAGAAAACCTTTTTCATGACCCACATTGCAGATATGTTAAGGTATGATAGGTTTCTCAGCCTCTTGTGAAGTTTTTAGGACATGGATATTTAGGCTTAGGCCTGGAAACCTGGTTCAATATTCCGTATTTATTTCATTCTCTTGCCAATTAACTCTGTAATCTGCAATTCCAAAGTCAAAATCACAGGCACTGGGACACATGACCTCCACCCACTACACAAGACTCGGCCTGAGGAGGGCCAGAACATCGGGATACCCATTTCTTTATAGGGATCTGAGATTTTTGCCACTGTCGTGTTTCTCCAGCCCTGCCTGGACTACATCCTCCTGCTTACTGCAAACTACAGGAGGTGTTCAGTGCTGGGTAGGTTGCTTGTGTCCTCGGAAGGACGGCTGAGGCAGCCACTAGAAAATTCACATCACTAACTTCACCCACATACTTCCAATTTCCCCCTTGTAATATTCCCAGAAAAGGCCACTTAGCTTATATTGAGTGCCTAGTTACTCAGAGCAAAAATTCTTCTTTTACTGTAAATTTTTCCTCCCAATATGACAGCCTTACAAAGAGGTATTTCCAATCAAAAATTAGCATTGTCATCACGTACTTAGAATGAGCTTGTAGAAATTTTAATTTCACCAACTTATGGTGTAAATACTTATGGGTTAGCATTTCTACATAATGATGTTCATACACAGTATAATCACAAGGCAGACAGAAGTGAATATTACATTTTAATTGGATAAATTTAAGACATCTTAATTTAAGTGGCATGTAAGACACTGTTATCTCTTGCTATTATTCTCCTTGCATAATTTTACAGTTAAACCCTGACAAATGCCTGTTAGAAATACTTTCTCCATGTTTGCACCTAAATTTAAAAGAAAAACTGGCAATTTTTAAAATTTTTTTTTCAGTTTATAAGTAGCTGGTAAGCTTTAACAAATAGCACTGCTACTACTGAAGCCCACATGCAGTACAAGTAGGAGTTAGATTGTGAGGCAGTGCACAGCCAACTACAGAAAGATTTTGTCTTAATTTCTTCAGTAAGCCTTGAAAACTGTTAAGAGTATGTTAATAGCAGAAACTCTCTTGTGTAAAAAATGTAGTGTTTAAAATTCCAGGAAGAAGCAAAATAAATTCTTTCTTTTTACAAACAAAATAGATTTGTTTGTCTTTTTTACAACATCTCTCTAAGCTTTGTTTCTCTAATGTCATGTAATATATTGATACAGAGAATAGCGGAACAAACTAACCATAAACAGATGTAGCCATGTGGTACATGTTCACAGCACAGCACAATTCCATTTGGGCTGGAAAAATCGTCTTTTCTATCAAAGCAGAGTTTTAATATTACGTCATCAATTATTTTAGTCTTGCTCAGATCACACAGCAGGTAGGGCTTAAGAAGCAAAACTGTGATATACTGAAGCTGAAAGAATTAATCTGTTGCAGAATTGATGATGAAAAGATGATTGTTAAATTCATGAACACTGGTGGCATCTTCAGGCAAACTGAACATGGACAGCAGAAAGTGGCACTTTTCTAAGAACCACTTCTTTCATGAGGAAATACGGGAAAGGTCCAGTCACCACACCAGCTTCTCTTTGAGGAAAACAAGTCAGCCTTCTCCCAGCATTTCAGGTTTATGTCTAGCACTACACAAGAGCAACTCAAATTTGTTCGGCTGGGCAGTTAGAGGGAGCTTGGTGCCTCACAGCTTTTCCTGGTCCTGCTTGGAACTGGGGCTTGCTAACTATACCCAGTGTATTTTTCTTACCCCATGTAATACCCACATGTGATACTCTCACAACACATTGTCAATGTCTGTACAGCTCCCTGTGGCAATGGGCATTGTCCAAACTGCTTCTTGGTGTCTCAGTAGCTCACTTCTGGAAGGCTTTTCTATATTGATAGCTGAACATAGTGAAAAGTAAGCATTTCAGGTGAGTAAAAAAAGCAAACCCAAATCCCATCAAACCAAGTTTTTTTAAAACAGCAGGAGACATCCCAGCTGTGGGCTTACACATTTCCACTGTCCTACTGAAAATAAACCGGAAAATTGTACATGCTGCAGGACTAGCACAAGCCTGCCTGTTCTTGACAGTTAATCCACCTGGCCTTTCAGACATTGACAGCATCATGCAAAGAAAATCAATTACCCGAGATAATCAAATCCACTGTCTTCATCTCAGCTCCCTCGTTCATTTCATCTAACTCTTGAGTATTGACACAATTCCAGGCATAATGGGAACAAAAGTGCTTCATTAAAGGCAGCACCTGGACATATTCAATAGTGTAGCAAGAGCTAACAAAGCTCTGACAAATGCAGCCGTGCTGTTATGGATAAACTAACAAGTGGTACGACCAAAAATATGTGCTTCTCAAAACACCCTCTAAAGAAACGGTGGTTTCAGGTGAAGGTGCCTTGCTCCCAGGGAGGTTTCATCCCGAAGTGCTTTGTCAGCACAGGGGAAGATAAAGGTGAGCAGTGCCTTGAGCACAGTCTGAGCTGAAGATGTTCAGGTTAAAGGTGCACCTGGCTGCTGTAACAGCGATTCTCGAGGTAAACAGAGCCAGAGTGCTCAGACTGAGGTAGGGGAGGAGACCCCAGTTTCAACAAGAATATGCTTTGATTGTGCCATGAGTAATCCTATAAGACATCAGATGAACATTAAAATAATTAATTAAGCTTCAGTTACTTCAGTGATAAAAGCAGCAAGTAGTGAAATAAGAAAGGAAGTTCACTTGACAAGTAAAGGCTTATCAAGAGGTGAAAAAATTTCAGTCCAAGATGGGTCTAAAACAAAATAAAAACATGAAATACTTCATATAAATTGATTAAGTTTTATGTGTGACTCCTGATACAGGTAATGTTTAAAGGTTTTGTTGTGTGACTGGGCAACAAGATGCAAAAAGGAAAGGCATGAACCTTAAATTTGAGCCATTTTATGTGCTCATTATTTTCCACTCAAATAATCTGTAAGAGCAGCAGAGTATGTAGCCCCCAGGTCACTGAGTATTATTATAACAATTTAAAATGCAACTATTCATTCAGTATAAGAATGCAGGCTTTCATAGACAAACAATTCTATTAGAAAGTAGACCTTGTATTAGAATGCTAATTGATTCATCCTCTACTTCACACATAATTTATAGTAATCAGAAAGCTTTATTTCCTAAAGAATTCTAAAGGTGGAACACATTTTGTGGCGTTAATATAATTCTTTCCATTACATCCTCTGGGACACAGATTAATGAAATAGAATTATTATGTAATTTCAAATCAATACTCTACTATTAGTGGATTTTGAAAGTCCTAAACAGTAGTGTTACCTGTTACCTCATTAAAATGGGAAAATTTAAATCAATACAATAGATCAGCGGGTGTTTTCTCACTCTTCCTTTGCATTTTGCTTAGATATAAATTGTATTATTGGTCTAATTTTCAGGTCCTAACTCAATACTGCATTTATTCAGTACTCATTTGGTCAGTGTTCCAAGCATTTTCAATATTTTAATATGTCCAAAATAATATCCAGTAAGTGTCAATGCCATCAAGTTACAAATGGGGACATTTTGAATTATGATGCACCTCATTTTATGTATCAATATAATACTTAAGTGGTAGTGCTAATTTTGGCTTATTTATAAGGGTTATGTGTTATTGGACAAGCAATTCAAGCATCAAAGAAATCTCATACCCAGACTGCTGATCGGAATTTAACATACCTCCAGGAATCCCTGGAATACCAAAAGCTCAATGTGTTTTCTATTATTCTTGGCATTACAGCTGCTGAAAGCCATTACAGATTCCAATGTGGCTTAATCAGTGCTGTGAATGTTACAACCACCCTCTGAGGTTACAAACTGTAAGGAAAATCTACTAAAAAACCCCAACTTACCAAACACGGGCTCCGATACAGATGCAGAGGACTAAGTGCACAGAGGAGTTAAATGATTTCTTACTGTGGGCATCTAGATGTTTGTGTTCAAGGAGTCTTTTCTGCAAGCAGTTCTCTAAAACAATTTCATTTCTCTTTACCAGCCTGAGGATGGAGTCAGCTGATTTTCCCAGCTGATGAATGGCTCTATTCAAAGACTCAAGCTTTGGGTTAATAATTGAGCCGTCCCCTTCTGGGAGTAGCTTAAGGACAGGAGGTGGGTTTGGTGCCTCAGAGGTCCCACTGCTGCAGGGAGCACAAAGGGGACAAGGGCTTCCAGGAGCTGACTCTTGAGGAGACGGGGCAGGTTTGTGCATGGGGACAGACTCACAGCAGCCAGTTGCTCCTGAACTAGAACACCCCTTGATGAGGCTGCAACAGCCCCAGCAGAAAATTAATAAACGGAGAACCACAGGCACTCTGAAGGACCAGTATGAGCTTTACAACAAACCAGCCTAAGTTTTAGTTTTATGTTAATAGGTTTTGCTGACAGTCTTAATGTTACAGTCCACAGCAATTAATTTTGAGTGTTGTCATTTACTTGCTTGTCTCCAGCAGCCACAGCCCAGGTGCTGCTTCAGGTGATCTGAAATCACAGTGACCACTGCTGCTCAGGGCTCTGGTACGAAGAATGTGCCCTGTCCCAGACTTTCAAATGCATCACAGCTGCCTTAGAGCCTTGAGACGCAGACAGGTGCTGAAAAATAATATTTTAAGGAGGGAATTTAGGGCTCTTCAGTTGGGCACTGTGAACTGAAATAGGCAACAGCACATTGATGCTTTGAGTTTTCAAACAGAATATTTTCATTCTGTTTAAATTATGACCTGCAATTAGTAGGAGCGTGAAATAGGTTTTTAAGAAGTAGATAGAAAGAGATCCCTAGAAATCTGAGGATTCCTGATATTGTGCATTAGATAAACCTGTGCTTGGAGTTCTACTGGGAATAACAATCAGCACTGTTTCTATGCCAGTTGCTTACAGAGTTGCCTTCACAGCTGTTTTCTCAGTTCTAATGCTACGAAAGGCCACATGAGACCCAACTTGCTGATTCTCCCACTTACAGCTGTTCTGCAATAGAAACAGCCACGGATTTTTTTTCCACTGCGTTTCAAGCTTCTTTCTGCTTGACCGACAAATGAAAGATAAACACTACATACTTTATGCAGATAGACAGACTGTTCAAATGAGATATGGGGGGAACGATCCCAGAGCAGGCACACTCAGCACATATTCTTGACTTATAATTGGATCAACGTTCAACATGTGCAGGAAAGAATGGTTTTTACATTTCTTTAATTTCCCCTGCCTACAGATGCAGTACCAAATGAGAGCTTTAGCAATAACAATAGAAAGGCAAACAACAGTAGAGAAATCTGCTCTGTTTTTTGCCATGTAGAGATGTGTTTTTCTGCTCCTAGTCTGAGCCTCAGACCTTCCCATGTTCTGTAGCCTGGGGGGAGCTTCCTGTGTAGTCACAGCAGGTGCATGATGTCAAAATAGCCTCTTAGGACAACATGTCTGTAGCTAGCTTTAAGATAAAGTTGAGAAAAAGGACAAGAGGTAAAGGTTTTAAACTAAAAGGACGTAGATTCAGACTAGATAAAGAAGACATTTTTATGGCAGTGGTAAAACACTGGCACAGGTTGCCCAGTGGTGGTGGATGCCCCACCCCTGGAATTGTTCAAGAACAGGCTGGATGGGGCTCTGAGCAATCTGATATAGCAGATGTCCCTGTCCAGGGCAGGAGGGTTGGACGATGATGACCTTTAAAGGTCTTTCCCAACCAAAGTAGTTCTATAATTCTGTGAAAAAGCACACAATATATGCTTACTTCCGACATGAACTGAGACTAGCATATTCTAGGAAGAAAAACCTGAGGGGTTTCACCTCTAGAAGATACAGGATTGAGACCTCTCAGCCTTTGTCTTCCTAAAAAGTTATCAACTCTTTAATCCCAAAAAACAGCACCAGGAGTTGAAACTGAAATAGTCAAAATCATCTTCTTTCCCCTCCTTCACACCTTGCACCAGTACCACCATATTTACTATTGGTGACAGCATCAGGAAGGGTTTGGTGTGTTCCTCTGGATGCCCCCCATCCACAATATTCTAGCCACAGGAAATGATTTCTGGCATCAGATCTTCAATTCTGTCTGAAGCTGTTTTTCCTAATGCAACCTTTGTTGGTAATCACATTCCCTAGGTGGTTTCCTTTATCTTAAGTTCTGTGGAATGGTGTTTCCCCAGAGAACGTGGTACTTTCGTCTCTCCGAAAACCGCCAACAGCTCCTGAAGTGGTAGGTCAGACAGGAAAGCAACATCTGCAAAACTAACACTTTTCACTTCTGGAAAGACTTGAACAATGTTACCTAAAGACACCCAGAACATTTCCACATCAAATAGAGAAAAAGGGTGGAAGTTTCTACCCGGGGTAGCTGGGATGTGACAATTGCAAGAAGAAAAAAGCCGAGGCAATCAGCAGGAAGTTTCACGCAAGCTCTGTTACGGAGGCATAGCAAAAAAAGAAGCCATGGGAAGTGTTGCCCCGACTTTTATCTGTCAGGGACCCCTCGCCACTTCTCTGTCTAGCATCCTTTCCCGCGAACACGCTTGAAACTGAAAAGGGGTGTAAGCGAGATTAAGCAAAAGAGGAGTGGCAAGGAAGGGGCAACGCTTAGAGGCTCCTATGGGGGTTTGAGCGAGTAACAACAGGGGACAGTTCTCTCCCTGTGCCGCCCCCGCCCGGCCGTGGGCGGGCTCGAACCCGCGGCGCGGCGGGCGCAGAGCTCGGCCGGCCGCCCGGCTGCTCGGAGCT